>CM060267.1:19744538-19762888 GCA_030684275.1 Acipenser oxyrinchus oxyrinchus | reverse complement strand
AAGGCAGATAAAGGCAGATTGAGAGAAACATAATGATAACTCAATACTGGAGCAACAGAACCCCAAACCACTCAGAATGATAAATGCCATGCAATATAAAGGGACTTTATTGAAATTACATTTGAAGCTGCTAACTCTTTATGATATCCCTCTTCCTGTATCCTATTGTCTTGGTGTGCAGAACACCCTTAACAAACAACACATTACGTTACCTTTGCTGTGTCCCGTGTTGTCCGTATCGCAGAGCTATATTTTAAACATACAGTATCAAACAGCACCCTATACATTTCACTATCATTTTTCATATACAATATGACCATTTATATAAGGCATATACAATATATATAGAATATCGTTTAGGGTTCTGTACAATAGAAGATGAGATCCACCCCACAATATGTCAAAGTGGCTGGCTTATTGGGATAAAAGCTACACTGAAAGTGCATGTTCTTTTCACAAGGGTTTTGAACTGAAACTGTTGAACTGCTTTCTCACTCACATGTGTGTCACACATGTGGAGGTATAATATCTGCATCCGTGAATCTCAATGCCACGACAGGTCTCACCACTGGAAGGCTGTGAAACCTCAAACATGACAGCAGAAGTGTACCTAACTAAACATATCTTAGACATTTTAAATGTATTTAATCTGTGGTAACATTCTGCAAGGAACATTAGGTTGTATGCAATACCTTTATTTTAATAGTTAATAAATACGTTACTGTTCATTACCAAACAAGAACAAAACATTAATATAATTTGTTACATGTACGATTATAACAGTTAATTAAAATAAAGTATGATTCATATAATGACATGTGGCAATTAAAATCATATACCAAAATACATTTAAAATAAAGTGTGGAGCTGTATTTTGTATTATTTGTTTACAGTATTACTCTGATTAAAAAGGAAAGGCGCTTACATAAATTGCACTGATAAATTAAACAGTCATACTAAGTGCACACAGCTCTCATATGGATACAAATAACTAAATGTGTCTCAAGTGTCCCTTTGGTAGATGCCCGTTGGTGCGTGTGTCTGTCTGTGTTAGGTGCATACCGTTCTAGCTTAACATGCTTCAGTTTACAATGGTACCACTGCCTCGCAAAGGGCTACTATCATGAGCCATAAGGTTTTCAAAATATATAATTTGCAATTCAATAGCTACCGGGAAACCTCCTAATTTTTTTAAGAGGAATTTGAAAGCATATTTGTTGTACGCTAACTATAGACTAGAGTTTCTGTCTTTTTTTCCTTTTCTTTTTTTTTTGATATTCGCAAATGTTACCATGCTGGGGCGAATTTATCACACGCGTGGGTCTGTTTGATTTCATTAAACAGAATATTTAAGCATAAAAATTGTTTAATCGTCTTGTGTCATTATGAGATGGATTTCATTTTACATGTATTTGCATATTTCATCAAAATTAAGCTGCTCATATGCAAATGAAGGACAGGTTGCGGCAGAGGTGTTTGTTGTTATCGCTGCAGGCTGTTCCACTTGAAAACATTTCTGTGGTGGGGGGTGGAGAAGATTGCATATAGAATGGAGAGACTTAAAGACATAATGACTCAATAATAATCTAACATACACTTTTTAAAGAGACAGTACTCCATTTTTGGAAGCAAAGTCACTCTAGTTATTTTCCCTATATCAGTCATAAGGAAATGGACCTCCATTTACCAGTACATCATTGCCCTGCCATTGGGGAACTGCTGTACAGTATACTACCCTTGGCTGGCTTGCAGGATGCAGTGTGACTGTGAATTGGGAATCAGAAGAAATGTTTTGATCAATAGTGGCAATATTTTTGTCTAACTGCACAATTGTGTAAAGAGAACCATACATGAGTTGTTGCATTTCAGTTTGGTAGGTATTTCGTGGAGTGTTCTGATTGAAAATAAAATGCAGTTACATATTTTTTTGTAACATTGCATCAAACCACAATACCAGTGAACCAATATAAGAGCAGTTACACTAACCAATTCCGTGGTACTGAAATGCACTTGAAAATATGTGTTTCCTAGACTGTTGTTAGTTGGGATTTTGAAGAAGGCTTATACATAGATATATAAATATAAGTGTGGTAATTTGCGGTGCGGTATAAACATATCTGGCTTCAGGGGAGTGGTAACAGGTTTGGATTATGAAAACAATCACACACAACAGGGTGTTCAAATATGGGCCAGTATCCTGTCGCCTGGGGGTGTTGTTTGGCATGAGGCAAATGCTGTTAAACACCTTACACAGGCAGATTTTGGAACATATTTGAAAACCCTGGAGGGTGTTATTGAGCTTACAAAATGGCACAAACACCCCACCCTACCCCGCACCTCCCACAGTGAAGTTGTCAAGTGAATCAGGCAGAGTGGTTTTAAATGTTCCAAGCTGTGCTGGTATGGTGACAGTATGGGAAAATTCCTGAATATAATGGAATTTAGAGATGGTCCCTCTGCAAATTAGTATATGTAAAATCTTAATAAAAAATTATGTTTTTAAAGGGGGCCCCTAGCCACTTCAGAAATACTGCTGTTGTTTTTTTCAAAAACAAATGCTACAAAAAAATATCTATCTATCTATCTATCTATCTATCTATCTATCTATCTATCTATCTATCTATCTATCTATCTATATATATATATATATATATATATATATATATATATATATATATATATATATATATATATATATATATATATAATCAGCAAGACAACGTTTTTGTAATAAATATTCATTGAATGTTTTATTAAATTCATAAGAGCAAGGACCAATCAGTACTTTGATAAGGTGAAGATCGCCTCATTATGCATTATAAAATACTCTAAATAACTTTTGCTGAGGAATGTATGAACATTTTCTGTGCACCAGAAAATCCTCTTACAGCCTGCAGGGTCTGATCTGAACAATCTATAAATATCTGAATAATTTACATTACATCTCTTTATTATCACATGATACAGTATGTGTTCTTAACCAAATGTAATTATTTACTGTATTCTTTATTTTGCTCTTATTTGAATGTGATCTTATTTTCTACTGATTTTACTGTACTTTATAACTGCTCTTATCTATAATGTGATATTGTGTAATGTGATATTTTGTAATGTGATACTTTGCATTATGATATTTTGTAACAACTGTAAGATCCCTGGATAAGGGTGTCTGCTAATAAATAAATAAATAAATAAATAAATAAATAATGTATTACTACTTCTGCACCTACAGTATTTGTAACCAGCAAATTGTACCTTTGGGGAAGCAAGGTGGAATTCCTGTAATGAGGTCAGTAAGAAATGACCATGAACGTTTTTGCACAATTCATTTGGTTAATTTATCGTTTAATTTTAATCTGATTTCCGTGTGTGCTCTTCTACAATAACATAAGGTAGGAAATGAGCTAAACTGATAAATAATTACAACTTCACAAAGACAGAATTAGAATAACTGCACCCCATCTTATTTTTCCTAATTAGATAATTATTTCAGCAGTCACTTTAATTAACATTTTATTTTTCTTTAAATTGTGTTAAACGCAAGCTGCAGAAACGTGTAGCTTGTGAACATCGTTTAATAATGCCATGTTACATTTTAAATCATGCAGCAAATATAATTGTTCAGAGTTAAGTGCATTTTACCATAGATACATGTAAATGTTTATAAAATAGTTCAAAGAAAATGACCTCATGTATTATATCATTCACAGAAACATGACTCACCGATACACACTTTGGAGTTCCAACATGGTATTTAATGCATGTTCAATACAATGATAAAACAAGAAGTTACATTATGTTGACAACAAAGGCAAATTGATTCTTAGCAAATACTAAAGTACTGTGAATTCCTGTTAACTGTATTTTGTTTAATGCAATGAAATCAAACTACTGTACAATTAGACTGCATTGTGCAAGCAACAGTCAATTCAATAGAAAAACAATAAGGGTAAGGGAAGGCTTCATTGAAGTCTTTAAAATCCTAAAAGGAGGACCACATGACATGGCTGAAAAACAAATGGAGAAAGATACAGGACTGAGGGTGAGGAGACACTCTTTTTACAAAGAGAGTTAGGGCATCGAATGGGTTACTGAGCTACATTGTGCAATCAGAATTATTGGGCTCTTTTACAGACCGACTAGACAAAGTTCTAGAATCAAACAGCTTCGAGGAACCAGATGAGCACTGGTGGTCCGAAAAGGCCTCCTTTATTTTGACACTGCCAAAACAATAATAATAAATGAAATAAAATAAGACCTGTTCTATACCAAGACTATTGAATTCAGAGATTCAGATATACAGTCCCTCATCATCTGGTTTCAGACACTGAGAGTAGCCCTAATGTTGCACTACTCTACCTGTTGTTACCATGTGGTAAGGTACTATATCACAAAAAAAGCTCCAAGTCCTATGCAAAATAAGCTGAATGGGTATCCGCACTTATGAGCTTTTCTTTACTAAATATATTATTGTAATTCAAAGTTATTGAGGTATTGTTTTGATTAACAGTACACTCAGAAAGATATATATCATATTAGAAAACACAAGGTGGAATACTACTTCATATGCTTGGATAAACTGGCTTACAATCATAGCTGCAAGGGAAAATATTACATGTTCTTATCTTTACCATGCTTTGGTTTTTAAATAAGGATCATATCATCCTGACTTTGTTTTATGGGCGGCTGGGTAAAGTGTTACCAATCTGGTTTGGATCAGAGGCTCAGTTGAAATTGTAACCTGGGTTTGATCCAGAATGAATATGAACTGCTGAAGCCCCTTTGAAGCCCAGAGCACTTAGACCACGTTCCCCCGGTGATGTAGGGTTTAGATCAGTGGAGTTAAACTAAATGCCTTGGGGCTGAATAAGTCCCTCACAGCTATCTGATTGGGTCCTTCAGCACTTCTTTCTGTTTTCAAAGCCATAAAGCACCTACAAATCTGTATTAGTTTGTTTCACTGGATCTATCCACTTTAGCTCCAGAGGTTTTTAATGTGGATGACTGTATATTTGATCTTCGAGGTCAATGCAGGCTACCAGATATTTTGGCAGGTTTCATAATAAGCTAAATTGGTAGCCTGCTAGGTTACCAGAAAAAAAGCGTATGTTTTGCATAGACTTGCAAATATTGCTGATCTCCACTCTCTATTGTATGACACACCCTAATTAGTAACTGCCAATACCATATTACTGCCAAGTGGGAATTTTTCAGGGGAAAGTTCAGGTTCATTTTTTAGTACCATATAATATGATCATACATTTTTTATTTTCTGTGAAGCTTAAAGATGACATTAATTTCACAGTTCACAACCGTTCATGTGCAAGGTATAAGTTTGATTGAAGTAAACTACAATGAGCTTGCTTTACTGTCTTCTGTTTGTACTGTAATCAGGACAAAGTCTGCAGGCTGGAGGGGTGGGTCAGCCATATCACATGTATGTTGAATTTCTAATATACACCAAAACACACATTACAAATAGAATAAGGGTCTGTGGCAGGGCAGGGCCCTGCCTGTAAATAATATTGTTTTGTGGTGGTTTGGTGGTGGTTGGCAGGGATGTGGTTAATTAACTATCCCTGCCAAAATACATGTGAGAATGTGGCTGGAGCTAATTGAATAATTTATGATAATTAGGCTCCAGCCACAGGGTATAAAAAAGGAGAAAAATCTTTTGTTTGGGGAAGGAGTTTTTGTTTGTTTGTTTGTTTGTTTGTTTGTTTGTTTGTTTGTTTGTTTGTTTGTTCTGTGTTTATTTTGATAAACTTTAGTGAAGGCTAATACCCAGCCTACGTTTTTGTGGATTTTGTTTAAACCTTTTGTTTTGGTCCTTGCACCTATTATTTTGTTCTTGTTTATTGTGTGCAAGATTTGCTTTTGTTTAACCTTTTATTTTTGCTCTGTGAGTAGTAGTGTTTTGCTTTGTATTTGTATTTTTGTTTGTTTATTAAAACACGCAGCAGTGCTTGAACTACAACTTCCTTGCTGCTGAGTCTCCTTCCCAGCCGATACCATCTGGGCCCATACGCTACCCTGTCACAGGGTCATACTGTACATATACACACACACTCACACACACACACTCACACACACATATATATCCAAATCATTGATCATACGGTGATGACTGAAGTCCAGCTTGATTCTGCTAATCACCAGCATTCTAAACACAGTAACAGCATTTGTTTACCCAGCAGAGCTTTCCTAGATTTTAAAATGGAGAGCTTGGCCTGCCCCAAAAGGAAATTAAGTAGCTGGCACAAATGTTTTTTTTTCCTTAATATAAGGCACACCAATAACAAAAACACATTCAGAAAAAAACTACATTCAATTTAACAAATACATTATTTAATAGAGCAAAAGAGAGACTCATCTATTACAGAAAACTATGAAAAACAGTCTCTCTTTGTGAACAAAAGTGACATTTGCGGATACCGTTGGGTCTAATATGCAGATGTAGGAATTAACAGTGAGAATTGTGTGTAGAAGTCTCCACTGTAAATCTCTCCACCTCTTTGACAGGGGGGGTTTATAGACGCTTCTCCAAGCTGGCCTAACTTGCTCCTCCACTTCCAACCGCTCTCTCCAAGATATGTCTGGAAGGCCCTGTAATTGCTTCTCATATTTTATTTTTACACACAATTCATACAATTTATCCCCCACCTCACATTTCACAGGGGGAAATCTGTCAAGCTTTCAATTTTAAACAAATGCCCCTTGTCTTCCTCGCCTTGACCGATAGCTGGGGAAATCTGTATGAGGGGGAAAGGTGTTTCACAGGGGGAAGAAATGCGCTCAGTAAAGCCCCTTCTTAGAATTTCTTTCTGCTCATTAGATAAAACTGCATGAATCTGTGAAAGCAGCACCCCAGCTACCCTCACATAGTGCAACCCCGAGGTTAAGGACAAGCTCTGTGGACTAAAACATGATCTAAAACATGGTGTAACTTTATGACCCCCGCCTTTATCATTACATTTGTAAAAGTCTGAGAATCTAACATTTCCACTTTAAAAAGAGAATTAAAAACCTGAAGTCTCTCCAATAACCAGTAATAATCCAAAGCCTCCTCATCCAAACCCACCCTCAGACTCTGCCATGCTTTCAACACACTCTGATAATAGGCTGGTAGTTTGGAAAACACAACCAGAGCAGTATCTAAAAAGAAAAAAATGTTTCCCAAAACCCAGCCCTCCAGCTTGATGCAGGAAAACTAAAGCCAAATCAAACTAGGGAGGCTTCTCACTACTATAGAGCAATTTTTAAACAGTCTGTAGTCTAAAAGCAGCAATCCTACTAGACAGGTCCATCAACCCCTGACCCTCTTCATTCAGAGGTAGGTACAGTATACTTTGCCTAAGCCAATGCAGTCCATCCCAGAATTTTTTTTTTAAAAATTCACTCTGAATCTTTTTCAAAAAAGCCTGTTCAGGTTCTACACATATGCACTTATACCAGAGCTTAGACGCTGCCTATTATTAAAACTCTGCCCCTGTAAGAGAGCTGTAGCAAGACCCAGCACCACCTCTCCCAAATAAAAAGCCCCACTCTTTAGCCAATTAATTCTAGTAGATGAAACTCTTTCAAAAAGCTTTGGACCGTCACAGAGGTTATCAACATCGGCTTGGCTGGTTGCAAAAACAGAAATGTCATCTGCATAGGCAGACACCTTTCTGGGCTGAGCCGAACTCCCTGGGATAGAGAACCCTGTTAGAACATGCCTGAGCCTGCAAATAAGAGGTTCAATGGACAGGAAATAGGGCATTCCTGAGAGAAGACAGCCTTGCCTGATAAAACTGTGGACTGGGAAAGGTGCACTCAGGCCCCTGTTGATCTTCAGTGGACTAAATGTCACAGTACAGGAACTGCATGTGGGATATAAATCCCGGGCCAAATCTGAAGGCTTCAAATACCTTCCATAAATAATTGTGGTCGACTCTGTCAAAGACTTTCTCTTGATCTAGAGAGAAAAGCCACGCAGGGAAACCGAAAAGCAGCCAATATGTCTCGAATTAAGAAAATACTGTCAAACATGCATCTACTGGGCACGCAGTAGGTTTAGTTGGGATGAATAATATTTCCCATTACAGTGCTTAAACTATTAGCGAGGGTTTGAATCATCCTACTATTGGGATTGGATTGCAGAGCTCCCTGAAGCTCTAACATGTCCCTCTCCAGCTCTTTCAGAGTCTCAGTCATCCTCTTTGTAACGTTAGCAGTGTACTGCTGACAGAACAATCTGACCTGCACCTTCCCCACATCCCTCCACTGAGCCAGGGAAGAAAAAGCAGACTTCTGCTCTCCCAACCTGTTCCATAAAAATGTCAAACATTTCCTAAAATGAGCATCTTTCAGCAGCTGAATGTTATGTTGCTGGTAAGATCATTTGGGCATCTGAGAAGGCAACAAAGTGTTAACTGTGATCAGAAAGACCGGTGGAAGAAATAAAACACTTAGTAAACAAACTAAAATGCTGTTTAAAAGTATCAAAACGATCCAGCATCGCTAAAGAAACAGTTTTATCGCTAATCTTAACCCACGTGTATTTGAGCCTGTGATAGGGTAGCCGTGTGGTGACGTCAGGCCAGAAGCAGGAACAAAAATAAAGGCAATGTAACTGCGGTGCAAAGGCGCTGCGACGCCGTTTATTTAAAATAAATAAATAAATAAATATTTAAACAAAAACACTTTGCTCACAGAGCAAAAATAAAAGTTTAAATAAAAGAAATCACGAACACCAAAAATAACAAGCCTAGTTCAGGTTGGGCAGTTGCTGTCACTGTTCCTAGAATGGTTGGTTTTACTTCTGATTTCCTTTCTCCTCTCGCTCTCCTGTACTCTCCTCTGTACTCCCACCCCAAGTGCAGAGAGCTGCAGGCTTATATGCAGGTGACCATCTCCCGATTAGCAACAATTAAACAATTAATTAACTCAAGTAGAAAGGCGTATATTACAGTATGTGTTTTTCATGAACCTATGTACGAATATGAATACAAGCATGTATTTCTTGCAATAAAACATTCTATTATCAAGTTAACATAGAATAAAAAGGGATACTTTATAACAACTACATTTTCATAATCTGTTTCCTACCTGTTTTATAATGTTGTATGTATGACTTACAACTGTTTTTATTTGGATCTTCATCTGCCATGCTTATTATTGTAACTGTTCCAGCAAAAATATCTTCTGAAAACACTCATTTTGGTTAATTTACTGAAGCGACGTGGGGAAGCATATTATTGTTGCACTGAAATTACTACAGCGAATGTAAGCTAATCACATCTCAATTAAATCCTGTAGGTTTTTTTTTTTTAACTAGGTCAATGGTCAGAAAGAGATGAAAGATAAATTCAGTAAATAAAACTAAAACAGAACTATCAGGAATAATGTATTTAAACACAAAATGACTAATTGCTTGCTGTGCTTTAATAAAAAGAAAAAAAAATTGATTGGCAGTACAGAGAAGAAATAACTAACAACATTAATGCTTGTTATTATGCAGTACTTCTAAAATAGTCAAATCTAAAATACAGTAGCCAGACAGCTCAGAATACTCATTATACATCACATAGTTGGCTTTTCCCGAGCCGTTTCATAACTGATTTTATCCAATGACACTTTATTTAAAAAATGTCACCTCATTGACAGACTGATGGACAGAATAAAGAAGAAATGCAGCTTTGTGACGGGTTCAGCATGTAAAAAAGAAAACTAAAATCTGTGATGTTTTAATCTAGAAAGACATTCTTTCAAAAGTGAAAAACCTTCACAAATCCACTACATTTTCAGTACAATACAAGAGCCTTCATCAATCCAATACAGTGATTAACAAGCTGCGGCAATATAATTAAGGAACCCTGTGATCAATAGGGATGGTCAAACAATTGAAGGAACACTGGCATCAAAATGTAATGCTCTGCTGTTTATAAAGTGTCTGCTGTTTATAAATCTCTAAAGTGTTTATAAGAAACACATTCCTTTACTTCTGATGTAGCCCTTGTGGTCCTTTTCAAAGCAATATATTTATATGTGTTGTCATCTGATGGAGCAATATGGAGAGCGTGGCCACATTTACAAGGGGGTGCTGAGGGGAGGCTGGCATGGCAGCAGAATACTGACAGCTGCAGTCGTCACAGACAGACACAGAACACTGTTGGCACATCATTACAGTTTTAATAAAGCAATAAAAAAAAGCATGTTGGAAAAAAACGCTGTTGGATTGTCATTACTTCAAATTAAGAACTTGTGGAGGAAGTTAATTTATATTCTGTCAGTAATGTAAGCTGAGAAATGGCAGGGGGGCTATCAACATATTTCAACCTCGCAGTTTGTGAAAGAAAGCAAGCTTAAAGAAGGCATGTTCAATGTATCAAACACATAGATTAACTAGTATATAACCTAATGGCACTGTTATATTTGATTTAAACTATTAATCACCCCGGTGGAATCCCTTTAAGTATAATATTTGTCTCATGTTTAGCCTGAATCCTGTACTGTACCGTGTGTGAATATTTATTTTAAAATTATAGACGAGGAAGATTGATTCTGTTCATGTTTCAGATCAGATAGTACAAAATGCTATCATGTTCTGTTGTTATGTGGAAGGAGAGCTATACCATATACAAATAACAACACGCAATGACACGGTTATGCTGAGACATACTGTACAGACACCAAGGTAACAGTAACTGTAAAGGCAACAAGTTCAGAGTTTTGATTGGGAAATAACTTAACACACAGCCTGCAACGCAAAGAGAGTCAGGCTCCATTAACCACTTCACTGCCAATGAATGCAACACCTATGCCCTGCTCAAGTAATGCAAAAAGATTTAATTTTCTATTCTCCTTTAAAATGTATTTATTGCCCTTGAATTAACTTTGACAGGATTGCAGTGATTTGCACAAAGGAGAGTACATGTCTTGCATGACCAGCTGCTGCTGCAGGTATGGAAGCACCATGGCTGTTTAGTTTAGAGTGAAAGAGTTGCAAGGCTTCAAGAAAGCTTGCTTGAGGCTGAAAATACAAACTAATTTGAATGGCAATTAGGTGTTCTAGCGCATTGTAAGCAGAGAATGTAAATGATACTCTAGAAATCACACTGGCACTGTTATCTCCTAAATAATGTATGATCCACCGTTAAAAAGAAGAAAACTAAAACCTGGAGATAATAATGGCCGAGCCAAACAAATTGTAATTTAAGTTGAAATCGTGTTAAGCTGTAAGACTGGTTCTAAGAGCTCATTTTCGAATATACGCAATCTGGTGGCTATCTGTTGCTACTACACCTATAAAAGGGTACATTCATATAATGGAGAACAAATCTGAAATGAATATCTCAGAAATGCTCGGAACGCACGTTTCTTCGCCTGAATGTTCTAATTAAGAATCTCATTGATGTTAAACACAAAAGAGTTATCTCTCAAAAGCTGCTTATGAATTGGTGTCAATCATTAACTTCTGGTTCAAATAATAAGGAGAACTCTTCCAGTCTACCTTAACTCCCAACTCCTCTACATTCCCTCCCCTCCTGGGAACTCCAAAGACTTAAACAGTGCAGTGTTGTATGGGAGAAAATTAAAAAAAATTAAAAAGTGTGTTGAATGCAGAGAAACGTGAGAGTGGATTCCTGAACAGTCAGACGGGGTCACCAAAACCAGACTAAATAGTCTGACTGCAGGGCAATGCACTGTGGCTGTCTGAAAGCTGATCCTCAGGAAAAAGAAAAAACAGGCAGCGAGGAGGGGGTGGGGGTGCAAGGGGAAATGGGGTATATGGAACCTATTTCTTAAAAGTCTTGGAACCGAAAAAATAACAACCTTCTGTTTTTAATTTGTAAGCGATTCCCCTTATCAGATGCTGCCAGGCAGAATTTAAATACCAGCTTTAGATAAGAAATCAACTCCATTATCATGTGGCTGTCTCTTTGCATTTGTGCAATATCTCTGTTATTTTGTCCAATCAACAGATATAGCATGAATTGATTTTGTGTACCCCTATAGGTGCAGCCAATTCAGACTCTGTTTTTGATAGGAATATTAACAGTGTGAACAGTGTGGTAACATTAACGTTTCATGTAAAAAATGATTTACTATAGGAGATATTTACTCCTCTAATTCAGTAAGAGGGCATACCATACCATTCCCATGGCAATTAAATTTAAGGCCTCCTTTAAATTGCAAAATGTGCCAGAACAGTTATGAAGTGCATGGCAGTTTATGACACGGAACACAGATCTGTTTGGACTGAAACAAGAACACCACACAAGAACCATCAATCACATCAACACCTTGGGAGACTGCATAGTGAACACATATTCCAAGACTTGGAGATGACCTACATACTGTATATATATATATATATATATATATATATATATATATATATATATATATATATATATATATATATATATATGTTCATCAATTTATAAAGACATTTAATTATACTTTTGGCAATAAGATGATATGCCCACTTAGTAAGCACAGCCTCAGTAATCATTTGTTGTGGTCAATATGGCTTGCTCACTACCTGCATTCAGTGTTTGGTTGTTGTGTGTATTTACTGAAGACATCACAACCTTATTTTAATTTTTTCATTTAAAATGACCCAGTTAGATGTATACTGCTATACCTGAATTGTCTAGAGCTTAAAAGCAATTGCTTTGCTCTTCCATACATGTAGTTCTGACATCCTAAGGCCCTTCCTAGCCCTTTATTTTAAATCCCTCCCCAGCTTGTGATTGCCTTCAATAGATAATTAAAAGGAAGTCATAAATCATCTCCAATGATATGCAGAGTGATCTGAGGAAGATTAAACACTGCTGAGGCTGGAAAGCAAATATTGAAACAAGTTATAATGGAATACACTCATGCCCATGTTTACAAGGCTCATATTGCAGAGCAACAATTCACAGTGTTACGATGTGGACATCATTTAGCAAGCATTCAGGCCACCTACTGAGCACCAGAAAAGACGTGACTAACTCAACAGGGTCTTGTTATAAGATTCTTGTGATCAGTAGCTTTTTTCAACACTAGATTTTCAAGCACACTTGTTGTGCATAGTTATAAAGGGTAGGTCATGTTTGACTTTCAAAACGATCTTAATGAAGATCGGAAATTGACACATTTTTCTTACGGTATATGGTATGTTTAGCCGAGACTAAATGGCCCTGGAATACCACCTTCAATGCATACCACAATTTAAACTCACATTCCCCAAATCTAGAGAACTACAGTAAGATGAAGGTAGGATGACATCAAACTCGAGAAAATCCTTACATTCTGGATAGATTCAATTCAAGTAGATAAATATCCTAGTTAGTGTTAGTGCAGCTATTGGCAAAGTTGGTCCTTTCAGTCCAAAATTATTTAATAGAACCAAATAAAGACCAATCCACTTATTAAACCTGGACTAACCTTCCAAGAACGATGTAGGACGCCATTGCACTACTGTATTATTATTATTATTATTATTATTATTATTATTATTATTATTATTATTATTATTATTATTATTATTATTATTTATTTTATAAGTAATTTGTGACTGTTTCATTTCATGATTGCGCGTCTAAAGTTATGGAGGAACATTTTCACAAGGATATGTTGTACCTGAGCGGAAATGAGCCACTGCATTAAAAATGCTATCATCTACTTTGCCAGATCCATATCTATCGTATATATCTATCTATTGTATTACCTGTACTGTAACACTTGAAATGTATTTGCTTACAATTGTAAGTCGCCCTGGATAAGGGCGTCTGCTAAGAACTAAATAATAATAATAATAATATCGATTACAAGTGTGACTCATTGTAGAGCTGATGCCTTTTAGAAATACTTGCTGGCACAGCACCCAGGCGATAATAGAATAGGCTGTACTAGGTTCACAGGGTCAGAGAATCTCCTGAAAAACATTGTTTCAAAGTATCAGAACATAATGACCTAGTGACTCAGACCCTGGACCTTAATCAGCAGGATATTGTCTCTAAAGCCTGACTGATGGGACACCTATATTAGTAAGAAGTAGAACATTTATATTTGTAATAATATACTAGTTTAACTAGGCTGCTAAACTGTGACTAGAAGATATCTTGACTTTAGCTTTACAGCAGTAGTGAAGATTCTGCTGTACATGGTAGGCTCACAGATTACCACATTGGGTTGGCAGTAAAATTAATCAAGCAGCAATAAAATAGCACAATTCTACAGATACATATTGCAGGGTTCGACATTTTTCTGTGTGGTCTTAACCCCACACAACCAATGCTGTATCATTGCAGGATTAATTTCTATTGTACAATTCACAGATTAAGAGTGTGGTTCATATTTACCACAGGCAGGACCAGGAATGTCAAAGATTTGATGGTGATGCTACTGTTTGAAGGTCTTTAACTATCTCTGGGTGAAGGAAAGGTTGAGAGCCATGAAAGAAATGAAGGTACAATTACATTTTAATTTGTAATTATATCACTGTGCTCATTAACTTTTGGTTTCCAATTACTTTAATGCATTTCAAGCCACATATTCTAATTATTTTCATTAAAAGGCTGACCAAATAGTTAATCTGTTTGGTTTATTCAAATTAAAGTGGGTATCTTTGAAAAAAAGTCAGGAGTTTGGCACAACAGATACAAAGAGGTAAATGTGCATATTGTACCATATTTCACATCTAATAAACATTTCCTATTCCCAATCATGTTTCTCAGATGATCCTAATTAAATTCATGCACACGGAAACTAAGCTATAAAAGCGTACATATAAAACATAACATAAACAAATGTATTTTACCACACGTTATACCGATTTGTGCTTTAAAATCCTCGTCTCTCCCGAGTCAGCGCAGGAGTGACAGCGGTGAGCCGGGTTGAAATAAAAAAAATAATGGGGCTTTCCAAATTGGGGAGAAAATGAGAAAAAATAATTGGCGATTCCAAATTTTAAGAAAAAAAAAAAAAGTGTTTCCTGCCTCTTGGTACCATACACAAGTTGTGTGCTGGGACAAGCAAAATAAACAGGGGGACACTGATAAAGTCCACTCAACCTCCTTAAAGCTTTCCAAATACCCACAAGGACTAAAAATGTTTCCATCACCAGTGTTCAATATCACACCCAGGACACTAAGAATATAAACATAGAATCTAGAACACAAACAATGTATACCCCTTCTTTTGTGCATTCTGGTTTCTGTCAATCACAATATCTCCTAGTCAAGTGTGAGTGAGTTGTTGTGACAAGAGCGATGGGTCACAATACCTGTCACCATAGATCTGTAATACTCACATTGAATTGCGTAACTGTAGTATAAACATGACCATTCCCCTTGGAGCTAACCACACCCAAACCAATATTTGTCTATTGTACAAAACACTGTACCAACAAGAAAAAGGGTAGAAAGCACTGGCGGCTGGAGGCATAAAAAAGGCAGAGGGTTTAGGGTCCCCTCAAGCTTCCAGCAGCAATAGTAGTTCAATAGTGCCAGGACAGTGCATTAGCTGAGGGTACAGTAACGTGGTGTGTAGTTCAGGGAAGTACAGTGCATAGTAGGAGGGGTAGCTCAAGAGATCTACAAGTGCAGTCTAAACAGGTTTACCCCAATTCGGCTGTTAAACACATTTTGTCCACTAGCCAACAGAGAAAATAAAACAGTAGCACATCATGGTTTATTCTTAAGTTCTTAACTGTCACACACTGCCAGCGTATGTTTAAAAATGCACGGTATACAACATTGCGCACATCACTAACATATTTTGCATAAAATATTTTTTAAACAGAGTTGTACATTTCTGGTCTATAGTATAATCTAGTGTTCTGCTACTGCTGTAGTATTTGATATTAGTATTTGATATTATTGTATTGGAAGGAAGGAAGTTTGGTTAAAAACCTTGGATAAAACTACAACAGTGACGTGAAGAAAACAAACAATACGATTACAAAAAACCTTGGGTGAAAAAGGTACGGAGTCATTAATCAGAGCGGCTTGCCCACAGCCTTGCACAAACACAGCAGACTGTGGTGATACAGGACATGCTGTATATAGACTCGCTGTTTGTGGTGACTGGCTGGTTATCAGGGGAAGGAGGCAAACTCATGGTTTCCTGTTGTTATTACCTCACAGTTTAACTTTTCATATCTCCGGCTCCAGAGGGAATTGAGTTGTGAGTTACACTGTAACCTGTTTGGAATCTCGCCAAAATGAGTGTAATTGGTGCAAATACCACAGTGTCACCTGTGACATATGTGGCTGCTAAGCATCTTTCAGAATCTCTCTCTCTTTCTCTCTCTCTTCCTGCTGTGCTGAGAAGAATTTAAAAACTCACACACACGCACGCATGCACGCACGCACGCACGCACGCACGCACGCACACACACACACACACACTTAATAGAAAAAAGTTCTAACTTAGTGAAGAATGGGCAATGTGTTAAATCCTTGCTCTCAATTGTAAACACACTTATTTACATTTATGTTTCATGTTCATGTATTTTTTTTTACTGTTAATGAAGATTACGTTATAAATGTTTCATTAATAGATGACAATTAAAGAGGTTTTTATGGAGAAAACATAAGAGGCATTTTGAGACCTTGTGAAATGAACCTTATGTCTTGTCCATTAAAACCTGTTTAAACTGACATAAAGGGCTACTATGTTACATTAAGTCACTTATGTTGTCTAGTGCAGTGGTTCTCAAACTTTTTGGGCTGTGCCGCCCTTCCTCTTGTCTGTGGTACTTTAATTCCAAAAACATCCAAATAAATGTTTACTTAATGAAATCTGTCTGCTAAAACAGTATCTCATTTACAGTAACTCGTTATAGCATCTACAATGTAACTGCAGCAACTTGGAGAGCAACAAAGAAGGCTTTCTAATCAGTTACTGTATTTATCCTTCTTATACAGCCCTTCATTTTAAGGCACCGGTAAACTTTTACAATAAGCATTTGCTATCTCAGTTTTAAAACTTAGCTATGGTTCACAACATAACACAGTGGAATGACCACACTACTATCATGCAGTAATTGCAGGGCAGTATTGCTACATGTGAAAACCTTAACAATAAATCCAAAACGAAAATGCTTTTATTTGCTTCAAAATGTTTATTAGACTTATTCAAAGTATGAAATAATTTTTTGCATGTTATGCAATATTGTTTTTATTATAAAGCTGAATCGCTACTTTAATTCATATTTTTCAATAGAGCGATTAGAAATCACATACTTTGTTGGGTTTTCTCTTTTGTCTGCGAATGTGTGTGTATAGGCAATGTGGTCCAGTGGTTAAAGAAACAGCCTTGTAACTAGGAGGTCCCCGGTTCAAATCCCACCTCAGCCACTGACTCATTGTGTGACCCTGAGCAAGTCACTTAACCTCCTTGTGCTCCGTCTTTCGGGTGAGATGTAATTGTAAGTGACTCTGCAGCTGATGCATAGTTCAGACACCCTAGTCTGTGTAAGTTGCCTTGGATAAAGGTGTCTGCTAAATAAACAAATAATAATAAAGTATATATATTGCTGTATCAGGTAACTCTGTCTTCAAGAACATTTTCTATATCATGTCCACATCAGAGTGTATTAATAGCAAAGACACTTTTGCAGGGAGTGTATGTCTCGCACTAAGAATGCCAATGACAAAACATTTCTTTAAACCACAACCTATTCTACATAAACAGCTTAAATACTCTGTCAGCTTTTCATCTTTATTTCTATTTATTTATTTATTTTTTGCTTTGATTTAATGACTTATAATATGTTTATACGTGGTCGGTGGCTACCTAAAATCATTTTTACATTTTTATTGCACTCTTTGTAAGACTCAAAAACTGTGCATAAAATACACTCTGAACACTTATAAACATACAAGAGGCACCTGCAAGTAACAAGCTGTATTGCTTCTTTAGCCACCTTCTTGAATAGGAGAAGAATGTCAGGATTTGGTACAACGATATGTATTCATATACTTTTATAGCACAGTAATTATTTAGCTTAATTTAACCCATGTCCACATGAGAATATATTACGCTTGCTGGACCCTCAGAATGACACTGACAAACCACTTTAAATGTTTAATGCATGTTTTCTTTGAACTTTTAATAAATTACAATTTTAGTAAAATTGTCTGTCTGTTATTTTTGCTTTTATTTATATATATATATATATATATATATATATATATATATATATATATATATATATATATATATATATATATATATATACCATTTCTACAGATACATTCCAGAAAAAAAAATTAAAATTGCAACACCGGATGATGTATATCATTTCTGAGGTTGGGTTAGTTAACTGCTGAATTAAATATACCCTTTAAAAAATCATAGTGTTGCTGATC
>CM060267.1:19611556-19744038 GCA_030684275.1 Acipenser oxyrinchus oxyrinchus | reverse complement strand
CTATATTATATCCCTATATCGTACAACAGCATAATTGACTGCCCCACTTATAGACTTGGAATCCCAATAGAAGTATGTCCTATAATGAAGTGTGAAATTCTGCCGGTACTCACTGGTACTCTGTACCGGGACATATTTTGATGCCAGAATCTCAATTTCATCCAACGTGGATGCATTCCATCCACTCACACACTCCACTAGTGCAGCGTTTCTCACATGCGCTTTCATTCAGCTTCTGTTTCTGTTAGCTGCTATTGGCCACCATTAACATCAGTATAATCACTGCATGTTGATTGGCTGAGCTTTCATTCTAATCAGATTTCATTTTGGCATGAGTCACAAATCAACGCCCATTTCGCTTTGTGTCAGTGCTCATTCGTTGATCAACGAGACCTTAGCAGTGCAACGTGAAAACAGCGGTCTGGAGTAATTTTGATTATTATGAACTAATAATTATTTTATTTAGTGTGGCGGAGAAACTATCTGTAATATTTGAAACAAACATTGTTGCACATGAATTTGAAGGCGAAAAGCCACATCAGTGTTCTCTGTAAATTACATAGTTGATAAATATTATAAATAATTGTCATAACGCATTTTGCCTTGCACCAATTTACCACATTGCCAGAATTTGCATGGAAGTTTCAAAATGGCAAGTGATGTGTAGGACAGTAGGGCTTAACATTAAAAAACAGGATCAAGAAAGTGCAGCTTCAGATTTGGTAAGCGAGTCAGAATCGTGATACAGATGGAGGTGTGCTTCACGCTTTTCAAACACTGGCCCAACTTGCAAGGTACATGTTAAGCATAGTGATCAACGTTTTGTTTTGTTGCGATCCTTGTATTATCTGTTATGAGGACTGTAATAAATGAAAACCTAAACAGTGAGGTGTTTTTTCTTCATACAATGCCCCCTTTTCTAAAACATTTTGAAGAGTTTATTTAAGTTAAACATAATTTTTCACTTGCGTGTACATCTAAAAAATGTTTATTGTGCTGAAACCACAATTATTATTTTTTTTAAAGTCTACTTTATACTGTTTCTGCCTGGAACATCTTTTTATGGAATTGATCATGGTAATTAATCTACGCAGAAACACAACAGAGAAAGACACAGAATATATTATTGTAGGATAAGTAATAAGTAAAAAATACATAAAACAAACAGGCATATATGTTCTAATCCAAGGCTATTATTGTAGCATGGCCAGGTCCTGTTGTGGGTGAGTATGGGGATGATTGTTTTTGTTGAGAATTTCACCCCTGCCTACAATAAACCCAACAACATAAAGGCTTTACCTATATAACATCATCACAACTCTGCCTCCGGCTGCTGAATGAAACTGACATAGTATAGTTAACTTAAAAAACTAAAATAATAAACAAAGACCGCATCATATAATGCCCTGGTGCACGTAACCATTGCTAGTTATCGGTTAATTATTTCCACTATGGTTTCCCCTCCTAGTGTTTTTTTTGTTTTTTGCCTCATAAACTTGAATACACACACAACATATAATTTAAAAAAGGTTCATTTCGTAGTTTTAGTATGGTGGTGATTAGATCTGCCACTGTTTTAGATCACTGGAATAGACTCAATCTAGACATTAGTTTAATATAAACAGTCTGGGCTTGGTTGTCTGCCCATAGCCTATCTAACTTGGCTAATAAAACCCCCCTTGGAGAGCAGATTTAGGCATTCCATTCTGGCTTCAGTAGAGCTCTGTGCTGCCAGAAGATAAGCCCACTAACACAAACCTTTAGCCAACCTTTTTCAATTGACACGAAAAATACATCTCAGTTATACAAAACCCGTGGATTTGGACATGCTGTATTTCACTCACTTTAGAAAATATTGCCAACAGAAGTGTGCCCAGCGAATGCAGTTAACACATGGAGCGCAACATATTAAGTTAAGCACTTGTTTATTTTGTCCCCAGGGCTTTTTGATCATACTTTAAATTAATAATATAATATAATTATATAATTAGAGTAGCCTAATCTCTTTTGTAAAGTATGCTATTAATTATTCTCATTTGGCAAAAAAGGCATTACCAATGTCAGCAGATCTAAATTAATTAGTCTCCATTATTTCCACTTCAAACATGCCAATAAACTATTTTAAATAACCCATGCGACCGCAAGCGATTTCTGAATGTGTTTGTTACTTTAATCACAGAAGTATTAGTCAATGAGGGGTTAATGTGAGCTATCTCTAATTGACCTAATCATGTCAATGGCAATGCTGCGTCATAGGGTGTGCAGTATTCACTGTGGCAGTTAAGATCCAAGGCTTCATAACCTATAATCTCAGAAGTTGTTTTATACTGTTTACACACCACCATTAAGTGTTGGGGATACAAAAACAGGCAGCCTTTTTCAACAGAATGAATCATTCAAACACCAACAGAAAATAAACTGAATTAATAGCTTAAACTTCTTTGCAACAAGTACAACTCTAAATTAAGTTTATATATATATATATATATATATATATATATATATATATATATATATATATATATATATATATATATATATATAAATCTGTAAGTGACATGAGCTTTAATTAGCAAATGCCAATCAAAATTAGAATATTTAACCAACTAAATTTTAAACCAGTTATCAATAGGTATTTCTTAACTACCGCATCGGCAATTAATAAAACAATCTGGTAATATGTGATCATTCACAGAGTTGGCCCAATAAGAGGTGCATGTTCAGTATGTAATCACGACTGATGACAATAGAGGTGCAACACCATAACAATAAGAATCCCTGCAGACATGGCCATCAATGCTTTATCTCTGCTTCAGGAGGCTGGAATCCTGGGTTAAGAAAGAAGATCGGAAATCTATTTCAATGTAAGTGGTCTACGCCAGAGCTTCTGCAAATGCAATGCTTGTGTGACCCCGTTAAGAGTAGGGACCCTCAAATGAGAACTGAGGAAAAGTCCAATCGCAAAAATGAAAGCAACTGTGCTGTGGTGTAAAGTAAATGTTTAATGTATGTGAATATCGCAAGGCCTTTCTCTCACCGTTACTATAAAAGATCAAGCTTTGCACATTAAATGTATTTTGTGTTAAAAACAGTTTACAGGCTTGTCTGGGGCAACCTCTGTGGGACTCTGAGAGCCACTGGTCTACAGCAAGAGATGCTGCAGAATAAACAGACACAAAATGTGTACAATTACATCCAATTCTGTCTGGGGAGAAAATGCCTTTCCTTTGGCATTATGTATCTCTAATTACACCTTATTACACTGCAATTATTGACATTGCAATTAAGATAGAACCATATGTGCTCTAGTAATGGGAGTACATTGAAGTTTGGGACACTGGTAAGCAAAAAAGCTGATAGCTGATAATGGTCAGACTTTAAATCACTGAGTTGTCCAATGAAGACCACCCTGGATTCTGTTAGTTTAACTCATTTTAAAGAGCATGTTCTTTTTATTACTCCCCTCAGACTCATTCAGACAGGCTCTGCTCCAGTTAAACAGACACTTGTATTCAGACATTGAGGAGGATGTGTCTGCTTGCTAATATAAGTCTCTTTGCTGTCTCCGGGGTCGCTTGGTTATCAGCGAGTTTCAGGAAGGCGAGGCATTTTGCACGAACACAGATTTCTATATACAAGGTACGCCGTTTCCTTTAAACATTACAGTTTAGCTCTTTATACTGCAATAACGCTGTAATCTTTGGATTCCAATGCTGCACAAAGATTAAAGCTCTTTGTTAAAAGGAGGGTGGTGAACGAAAGCATTCGAAACTGAAGTAATGGAAATTCTAATATAAACTTAAGCATGACAAAGGATTTAGACCATCAAGGTCTGTGGATTTAACAAAGATCAGATAAGAGCAGTCTCTGCACAGCTATTTTGCCAGGGAAAAGGGATTAGCGCTGGCATTAAGGGTTAATAATGTGTGTAAAACCCCCCGCCTCCCCCTCCCCTAGATTTTCTCTTGTCCAGTTTTTCATCCCTTACATCATGGCTATGTTATGAGTGCTGGCAGGGAGCAGCGTTTCAGAGCTGAAACTGATAGCTCCTAGTTCTGTGTACTCTCTGGCACCAGGGGAAGAGAAGCACATTGAAGGAATTTCAGGTGGATCGATGTGCAAAAATAAGCAGCTCTCCTCCGCCACAGTCACAGCAGGAGTGATCTGTGAAGCACAGCTTTATATATAACTTCCCCAGGATCCCAGGGATTAGACTTGACTCAACAGCCTTCTTCTTACTGGAGATTTCGCTTTTAACTCTTTCAATGTCTATCAAGACACTGTATAGTGCATGCATGTGTGTGGGGAGTTTATGCTGCATGTGTTTATTTTTTCTATTTTCCCCTACTGCTTTCCCCCTTCGGGAGAACGAGGCCTCTGTCCATACATTGCCAACTTACACAGCACAAACAGCAAGGCGCCCATGCATTTAGAATACATACTGGTACTCACTGGCGGTTTTGATAGCAATCTGTAAAAAAAAAAAGTGTACAAATCTGGGAGATCTGTGATTTGTGGTGCCTTCACATACAGAAACACTGTGTCTTAACAGTGTATATGGTGCACAGGAAGCAAGCACTAGATTTATTATCGCCTGGTTCTTATTACAACAGAGAACACATTTCAACACTGGTAACATCTTTATTATTATTATTATTATTATTATTATTATTATTATTATTATTATTATTATTATTATTATTATTATTCAATTAGACAGCTTGACCAGGAAGCAGCAGTAGTGTGGATATGGAATCAATTGTAATAGGGATTTGTTTCTATATGCAACATATCATATGCTACTTGAATTAAACTGGCGGTAAATCAAAAATATTTCATATATACAGTATATACATGTACTTTGTACAGTAGCCACTTCCATTTATAGTACTTCGACACAGGAGAGGGTAGTACAAAACCCCCTCCTGATTTCACAAAATCCACTACCAATTCTATACCCCAGTCCCTTACCTAAATGAACACTAATTTCAGAAGACAGTGTTTTGAGTTACGGACTCATCACGGACCGTTTTCTCAATGAAAAAAAATGCAAATAATCTACCAAAGCAAAATGTGTTAGTTTGGAAAAACCAAGTAAAGAAATGATTGCATTTTATCTACCAAACCAAAAAACAAGCATTAATAGATTGCTATTGACAACATTTTTCCATTTTATTTGCAACTATACTAGTCTGTGTCACACTGCGTGTGGTTTAGTAAGAAAACCTGCAAAAAAAAGCCTAGAGACTGAGATACATTTTCTATTTATCATTATTATTTTTAAAGCTTTTTGTGCTTAAAAAGTATAAGGTACTTGTGATTTAAACAAAAATGGTAAGTTCCTGACATGGTTTGTAGTAAGCAAATTACTTTTATAACAAACATGATTTTTACGGTTCACTTCCACTCACCTTCCCACCAAACACATTTGTTTCAAAGAGGCCATGTTGTTAAGGGCTGTGTGCTTATGGTATCACTCCCATCGAGTAAAAAAGAAAAAAAAAAGTTAATTAGCTGACCAGTAAAACACGACGGGAGGGCTGGCTTCATAATACATCTATTACTGTTAGGGATTAAGTGTATATGTGCTATAATGAAACGCTAAGGATTTTAAGGTGATGTTTTGTGATCACGTGACCACCCTACGATAGCCTTGCGACCCCCTTTTGGGTCAGGAC
The DNA here is from genome assembly GCA_030684275.1 of Acipenser oxyrinchus oxyrinchus. Classification (NCBI taxonomy): domain Eukaryota; kingdom Metazoa; phylum Chordata; class Actinopteri; order Acipenseriformes; family Acipenseridae; genus Acipenser; species Acipenser oxyrinchus. The sequence continues at coordinate 19,738,360 of CM060267.1, read as the reverse complement.
CCCCAGTTTGAGAAATGCTTCTCGTGGCAGCAGTTTACCAACTCCAGTCAATATTTGAAAAATATTGTGCACTTGTATATAACACACAGAAACATTCCCAGAATGTTTAAAAGGGTGCGTTTTACAGTTGGAAGATTACGGTATTTAACTTCACCAAGGCTATGCTATACAGAAAAGGCAAATAGCAATGAAAAGACTTGAGATCTTGCAATTAGATCTTGCTTCTTCTTCCGTGGTTGTCTCAGCACTAATTTAAGTTCATCATTGAGTTCATGGGTCCTTCTATTGGGAATTACAGCTCAGTTTTAAACAATGGTGCTGGTAGGAATTCCAATAATCAAATCAGTGATATAACCTTTGGAAAATATACTGTACAGACAAAGCTGTACATGATACTGACGTTTCTACAGCTGCTGTCATCATGCATTTCACTATGACAGTGTGGGTCAGAGTACAGGTCATTTTGAACTACTGGGTCAGTAGATTCTACAGTACTGATTTCACACATATATGCTTCATATCTTACGATTCAGTCACATTTTACCAAAGAACAACGGTCTATAGGATGGGAATTTTGCTAACTGAAATGAAAAAAAATATTTACTATGGAAGGTGGTTCGCCTTAATGGAACTACCATAATAATATCATATTTAATGAATTGCCAAATTCTTATGTTTTGCATCTGTACCAAATCTTATGTAGACCTATTTGTGCACTTTTTCAAATTTTAAGGTTATTTTTTACAACTTTGTATCCATTTAATGGAGCAGCGTCTTTAAACAGTTGCAGTGTTCAGAAAGTTTTACAAAATGGATGGAAAAATGGCTTCAAAATAAGCAAAAATAAGCAAAAGTGGGCCTACATAGAATGCACTGCAGATGGAATAAATGAGAATGTGGAAATAGACAAGTCCTGCAAATATACCCTGTAGTAGTTCAATTAAAGGAGAAACAGCTTCCATAGCATATGTTTCATTTTTGGATGTCACTTAGGTTTCATGGGTAAAATTCCCCTGTATAGACCTTTACAGTGGGGTTCAACATATTACTGTACCCATAGAGTTGAACCCTGTTTTCAATGGCATGTATTCCAAATCCCTTTGAAAGAAGAACTTAATAGTGTATTGGGAGCAGGCTGCTGGAGTTGTGGGTACAGGAATACAGTGTTCTGTGAAAGCAGTGGCGTCACCTCATTGACAATTCAGTGATAGCATCTGCATTTTGTGTGAACGGGACGCATGAGACGAGTGTTGAAAGTGCAGTTCAGGGGCACGCTGCGCTAATGGAGTGGATAAGCTCTCACCTTGAATCCGGAAGGTCGAGAGCCAGAAAGCGAGAGAGGGAACAAAATCAATGGAAATCAATGCTGACTCCAATCCGATACAGTTAAAGATGCAGTACTCCTTTAGAAGGACTAATTAGAATTGACCTGCCTTCAGGTGAAATCGTTACCTTCAGAATCATCTGTCCTACCTTTCTTTAAAAAAAAAGAAGAAAACAAAAATGGGAAAGCAGGTTTGACTTTAGGCGAAGGTCTTTTAGTTGGATTCAGTTTAAATCCAAAATATTCCAAATGGCTGTTCCATTTTGTTTCCATAATATGGGAAACCGCAACTATTCATAAAATATATACATTTAAAATGCTAAAATGCTATATATATATGCCTTTTAAAACATGTAATAGACAGCAATTGTCTAATATTTGTGGTTTTATTTTATATGCACATCAAATAAGGTGAATGGTAAATAAGGTAAACAGGCAAGCATCACAGGTTTTAAAATCACCCTGGCTTTCATATGTTGTTGTATTATTACTACTGTCCGTCTTTGTCAACCCTGTCTCTCTTTTTACTATAATATTCTTGTGGCACCAAGAATAATCAGGGATTTTGTTTATGTCTATACAGAGCAAAAACAAGAAAACATCTGTTTCTTTATCAGCATCATTTCCATTTTCTTAATAACTATATGCATTACCAAAGTGATAATAAAACATATTAAAATATGAACCGCCTGGGGCTAACATTTGTGGGTTGTCAAATATTTCTTTTATGTAGATGTTACCCTGGCTCCCGCTGCAGTTACACAGACGTGAAGCCAGTCCCACGCAGTGTGTGAGAGATAGCATGGGGGCAGCAGCAGCACTCTGTTCTCAATGCACTTGTTCCAAGGTGTTATGAGCACTCGGTGGCACATTGCGCTAAGGCACCGTGTTAAAAGGTCTAGCACCCTGTAAACTTAATGAGCAATAATGCACTTATTCTGCAGTTTCTCAGCACTCTGGTCATATAATGAGGCCTATATCACTATGCCAGCATACCAGTGGGTAGGATTAAGCAGAGTGCTGGCCTAAGGAAAAGCACTACTCACTGTCTTCCTTCTGCAATTACAACTAAAGACTAAGTAGCTTCAAATGAGCTCCTTGTTTCTTTTCTTTACTATGTTATGGGGTTTGAAATCATTCTGAGCAGTTGTGTTGCTCCCATATTGAATCTTTTAGATTTTGTAAAGTGGCTTTGACATGATTTGAATAAAATGGGGAATCCTCCTGACGAGCTCAAAGAAGCTCAAAGAAGCTCAAAGGCAGATTGAGAGACACATGATGATAACTCAATACTGGAGCAACAGAACCCCAAACCACTCAGAATGATAAATGCCATGCAATATAAAGGGACTTTATTGAAATTACATTTGAAGCTGCTAACTCTTTATGATATCGCTCTTCCTGTATCCTATTTTTTGGTGGTGCAGAACACCCTTAACAAACAACACATTATGTTACCTTCGCTGTGTCCCGTGTTGTCCGTATCGCAGAGCTATATTTTAAACATACAGTATACAAAATGACCATTTATATAAGACATATACAATATATATAGAATATAGTTTAGGGTTCTGTACAATAGAAGATGAGATCCACCCCACAATATGTCAAAGTGGCTGGCTTATTGGGATACAAGCTACACTGAAAGTGCATGTTCTTTTCACAAGGGTTTTGAACTGAAACTGTTGAACTGCTTTCTCACTCACATGTGTGTCACACATGTGGAGGTATAATATCTGCATCCGTGAATCTCGATGCCACAACAGGTCTCACCACTCGAAGGCTGTGAAACCTCAAACATGACAGCAGAAGTGTACCTAACTAAACATATCTTAGACTTTTGAAATGTATTTAATCTGTGGTAACATTCTGCAAGGAACATTAGGTTGTATGCGACACATTTATTTTAATAGTTAATAAATACGTTACTGTTCATTACCAAACAAGAACAAAACATTAATATAATTTGTTACATGTACGATTATAACAGTTAATTAAAATAAAGCCTGACCATGTTAAGCAATGAATCTGGTTCTCATAACCCTTTAGACTATACACTATTGGTGCATCTACAAAAGTGCAAGTATGATTCATATAATGACATGTGGCAATTCAAATCCTATACCAAAATACATTTAAAATAAAGTGTGGAGCTGTATTTTGTATTATTTGTTTACAGTATTACTCTGATTAAAAAGGAAAGGCGCTTACATAAATTGCACTGATAAATTAAACAGTCATACTAAGTGCACACAGCTCTCATATGGATACAAATAACTAAATGTGTCTCAAGTGTCCCTTTGGTAGATGCCCGTTGGTGCGTGTGTCTGTCTGTGTTAGGTGCATACCGTTCTAGCTTAGCATGCTTCAGCTTACAATGGTACCACTGCCTCGCAAAGGGCTACTATCATGAGCCATAAGGTTTTTAAAATATATAATTTGCAATTCAATAGCTTCCGGGAAACCTCCAATTTTTTTTAAGAGGAATTTAAAAGCATATTTGTTGTACGCTGACTACAGACTAGAATTTCTTTTTTTTCCTTTTTTTTTTTGATATTCGCAAATGTTACCATGCTGGGGCGAATTTGTCACACGCGTGGGTCTGTTTGATTTCATTAAACAGAATATTTAAGCATAAAAATTGTTTAATTGTCTTGTGTCATTATGAGATGGATTTCATTTTGCATGTATTTGCATATTTCATCAAAATTAAGCTGCTCATATGCAAATGAAGGACAGGTTGCGACAGAGGTGTTTGTTGTTATCGCTGCAGGCTGTTCCACTTGAAAACATTTCTGTGGTGGGGGGTGGAGAAGATTGCATATAGAATGGAGAGACTTAAAGATATAATGACTCAATAATAATCTAACATACACTTTTTAAAGAGACAGTACTCAATTTTTGCAAGCAAGGTCACTCTAGTTATTTTCCCTTTATCAGTCATAAGGAAATGGACCCCCATTTACCAGTACATCATTGCCCTCCCATTGGGGAACTGCTGTACAGTATACTACCCTTGGTTGGCATGCAGGAGGCAGTGTGGACTGTGAATTGGGAATCAGAAGAAATGTTTTGATCAATAGTGGCAATATTTTTGTCTAACTGCACAATTGTGTAAAGAGAACCATACATGAGTTGTTGCATTTCAGTTTGGTAGGTATTTCGTGGAGTGTTCTGATTGAAAATAAAATGCAGTTACATATTTTTTTGTAACATTGCATCAAACCACAATGCCAGTGAACCAATATAAGAGCAGTTACACTAACCAATTCCGTGGTACTGACATGCACTTGAAAATATGTGTTTCCTAGACTGTTGTTAGTTGGGATTTTGAAGAAGGCTTATACATAGATATATAAATATAAGTGTGGTAATTTGCGGTGCGGTATATACATATCTGGCTTCAGGGGAGTGGTAACAGGTTTGGATTATGAAAAGAATCACACACAACAGGGTGTTCAAATATGGGCCAGTATCCTGTCGCCTGGGGGTGTTGTTTGGCATGAGGCAAATGCTGTTAAACACCTTACACAGGCAGATTTTGGAACATATTTGAAAACCCTGGAGGGTGTTATTGAGCTTACAAAATGGCACAACCACCCCACCCTACCCTGCACCTCCCACAGTGAAGTTGTCAAGTGAATCAGGCAGAGTGGTTTTAAACGTTCCAAGCTGTGCTGGTATGGTGACAGTATGGGAAAATTCCTGAATATAATGGAATTTAGAGATGGTCCCTCTGCAAATTAGTATATGTAAAATCTTAATAAAAAATTATGTTTTTAAAGGGGGCCCCTAGTGGTCATTTTTAAAACCTACCCACTTCAGTAATACTGCTGTTGTTTTTTTTCAAAAACAAATGCTACAAAAAAATCTATCTATCTATCTATCTATCTATCTATCTATCTATCTATCTATCTATCTATCTATCTATATATATATATATATATATATATATATATATATATATATATATATATATATATATATATATATATATATATATATATATATAAAATCAGCAAGACAACGTTTTTGTAATAAATATTCATTGAATGTTTTATTAAATTCGTAAGAGCAAGGACCAATCATGTGGTAGTACTTTGATAAAGTGAAGATCGCCTCATAATGCATTATAAAATACTCTAAATAACTTTTGCTGAGGAATGTATGAACATTTTCTGTGCACCAGAAAATCCTCTTACAGCCTGCAGGGTCTGATCTGAACAATCTATAAATATCTGAATAATTTACATTACATCTCTTTATTATCACATGATACAGTATGTGTTCTTAACCAAATGTAATTATTTACTGTATTCTTTATTTTGCTCTTATTTGAATGTGATCTTATTTTCTACTGATTTTACTGTACTTTATAACTGCTCTTATCTGTAATGTGATATTGTGTAATGTGATATTTTGTAATGTGATACTTTGCATTGTGATATTTTGTAACAACTGTAAGATCCCTGGATAAGGGTGTCTGCTAATAAATAAATAAATAAATAGATAAATAAATAAATAAATAATGTATTACTACTTCTGCACCTACAGTATTTGTCACCAGCAAATTGTACCTTTGGGGAAACAAGGTGGAATTCCTGTAATGAGGTCAGTAAGAAATGACCATGAACGTTTTGCACAATTCATTTGGTTAATTTATCGTTTAATTTTAATCTGATTTCCTTGTGTGCTCTTCTACAAAAACATAAGGTAGGAAATGAGCTAAACTGATACATAATTACAACTTCACAAAGACAGAAATTAGAATAACTGCACCCCATCTTATTTTTCCTAATTAGAGAATTTAAATTATTTCAGCAGTCACTTTAATTAACATTTTATTTTTCTTTAAATTGTGTTAAACTGAAGCTGCAGAAACATGTAGCTTGTGAACATCGCTTAATTAGACTTCAACTCTTCTGCAAAGCAATTTTGTGCAATGCAGAAGTCTGTTTTAATAATGTCATGTTACATTTTAAATCATGCAGCAAATATAATTGTTCAGAGTTAAGTGCATTTTACCATAGATACATGTAAATGTTTATAAAATAGTTCAAAGAAAATGACCTCATGTATTATATCATTCACAGAAACATGACTCACCGATACACACTTAGGAGTTCCAACATGGTATTTAATGCATGTTCAATACAATGATAAAACAAGAAGTTACATTATGTTGACAACAAAGGCAAATTGATTCTTAGCAAATACTAAAGTACTGTGAATTCCTGTTAACTGTATTTTGTTTAATGCAATGAAATCAAACTACTGTACAATTAGACTGCATTGTGCAAGCAACAGTCAATTCAATAGAAAAACAATAAGGGTAAGGGAAGGCTTCATTGAAGTCTTTAAAATCCTAAAAGGAGGACCACATGACATGGCTGAAAAACAAATGGAGAAAGATACAGGACTGAGGGTGAGGAGACACTCTTTTTACAAAGAGAGTTAGGGCATCGAATGGGTTACTGAGCTACATTGTGCAATCAGAATTATTGGGCTCTTTTACAGACCGACTAGACAAAGTTCTAGAATCAAACAGCTTCGAGGAACCAGATGAGCACTGGTGGTCCGAAAAGGCCTCCTTTTATTTTTGACACTGCCAAAACAATAATAATAAATGAAATAAAATAAGACCTGTTCTATACCAAGACTATTGAATTCAGAGATTCAGATATACAGTCCCTTATCATCTGGTTTCAGACACTGAGAGTAGCCCTAATGTTGCACTACTCTACCTGTTGTTACCATGTGGTAAGGTACTATATCACAAAAAAAGCTCCAAGTCCTATGCAAAATAAGCTGAATGGGTATCCGCACTTATGAGCTTTTCTTTACTAAATATATTATTGTAATTCAAAGTTATTGAGGTATTGTTTTGATTAACAGTACACTCAGAAAGATATATATATATATCATATTAGAAAACACAAGGTGGAATACTACTTCATATGCTTGGATAAACTGGCTTACAATCATAGCTGCAAGGGAAAATATTACATGTTCTTATCTTTACCATGCTTTGGTTTTAAATAAGGATCATATCATCCTGACTTTGTTTTATGGGTGGCTGGGTAAAGTGTTACCAATCTGGTTTGGATCAGAGGCTCAGTTGAAATTGTAACCTGGGTTTGATCCAGAATGAATATGAACTGCTGAAGCCCCTTTGAAGCCCAGAGCACTTAGACCACGTTCCCCGGTGATGTAGGGTTTAGATCAGTGGAGTTAAACTAAATGCCTTGGGGCTGAATAAGTCCCTCACAGCTATCTGATTGGGTCCTTCAGCACTTCTTTCTGTTTTCAAAGCCATAAAGCACCTACAAATCTGTATTAGTTTGTTTCACTGGATCTATCCACTTTAGCTCCAGAGGTTTTTAATGTGGATGACTGTATATTTGATCTTCGAGGTCAATGCAGGCTACCAGATATTTTGGCAGGTTCCATAATAAGCTAAATTGGTAGCCTGCTAGGTTACCAGAAAAAAAGCGTATGTTTTGCATAGACTTGCAAAGTCTTGCAAATATTGCTGATCTCCACTCTCTATTGTATGACACACCCTAATTAGTAACTGCCAATACCATATTACTGCCAAGTGGGAATTTTTCAGGGGAAAGTTCAGGTTCATTTTTTAGTACCATATAATATGATCATACATTTTTTATTTTCTGTGAAGCTTAAAGTTGACATTAATTTCACAGTTCACAACCGTTCATGTGCAAGGTATAAGTTTGATTGAAGTAAACTACAATGAGCTTGCTTTACTGTCTTCTGTTTGTACTGTAATCAGGACAAAGTCTGCAGGCTGGAGGGGTGGGTCAGCCATATCACATGTATGTTGAATTTCTAATATACACCAAAACACACATTACAAATAGAATAAGGGTCTGTGGCAGGGCAGGGCCCTGCCTGTAAATAATATTGTTTTGTGGTGGTTTGGTGGTGGTTGGCAGGGATGTGGTTAATTAACTATCCCTGCCAAAATACATGTGAGAATGTGGCTGGAGCTAATTGAATAATTTATGATAATTAGGCTCCAGCCACAGGGTATAAAAAAGGAGAAAAATCTTTTGTTTGGGGAAGGAGTTTTTGTTTGTTTGTTTGTTTGTTTGTTTGTTTGTTTGTTTGTTTGTTCTGTGTTTATTTTGATAAACTTTAGTGAAGGCTAATACCCAGCCTACGTTTTTGTGGATTTTGTTTAAACCTTTTGTTTTGGTCCTTGCACCTATTATTTTGTTCTTGTTTATTGTGTGCAAGATTTGCTTTTGTTTAACCTTTTATTTTTGCTCTGTGAGTAGTAGTGTTTTGCTTTGTATTTGTATTTTTTGTTTGTTTATTAAAAACACGCAGCAGTGCTTGAACTACAACTTCCTTGCTGCTGAGTCTCCTTCCCAGCCGATACCATCTGGGCCCGCAACGCTACCCTGTCACAGGGTCATACTGTACATATACACACACACTCACACACACACACTCACACACACATATATATCCAAATCATTGATCATACGGTGATGACTGAAGTCCAGCTTGATTCTGCTAATCACCAGCATTCTAAACACAGTAACAGCATTTGTTTACCCAGCAGAGCTTTCCTAGATTTTAAAATGGAGAGCTTGGCCTGCCCCAAAAGGAAATTAAGTAGCTGGCACAAATGTTTTTTTTTTCCTTAATATAAGGCACACCAATAACAAAAACACATTCAGAAAAAAACTACATTCAATTTAACAAATACATTATTTAATAGAGCAAAAAGAGAGACTCATCTATTACAGAAAACTATGAAAAACAGTCTCTCTTTGTGAACAAAAGTGACATTTGCCGGATACCGTTGGGTCTAATATGCAGATGTAGGAATTAACAGTGAGAATTGTGTGTAGAAGTCTCCACTGTAAATCTCTCCACCTCTTTGACAGGGGGGGTTTATAGACGCTTCTCCAAGCTGGCCTAACTTGCTCCTCCACTTCCAACCGCTCTCTCCAAGATATGTCTGGAAGGCCCTGTAATTGCTTCTCATATTTTATTTTTACACACAATTCATACAATTTATCCCCCACCTCACATTTCACAGGGGGAAATCTGTCAAGCTTTCAATTTTAAACAAATGCCCCTTGTCTTCCTCGCCTTGACCGATAGCTGGGAAATCTGTATGAGGGGAAAGGTGTTTCACAGGGGAAGAAATGCACTCAGTAAAGCCCCTTCTTAGAGTTTCTTTCTGCTCATTAGATAAAACTGCATGAATCTGTGAAAGCAGCACCCCAGCTACCCTCACAGTAGTGCAACCCTGAGGTTAAGGACAAGCTCTGTGGACTCCTCCAATTAACATTCTCCAGATCTAAAACATGGTGTAACTTTATAACCCCGCCTTTATCATTACATTTGTAAAAGTCTGAGAATCTAACATTTCCACTTTAAAAAGAGGATTAAAAACCTGAAGTCTCTCCAATAACCAGTAAAAATCCAAAGCCTCCTCATCCAAACCCACCCTCAGACTCTGCCATGCTTTCAACACACTCTGATAATAGGCTGGTAGTTTGGAAAACACAACCAGAGCAGTATCTAAAAAGAAAAAAATGTTTCCCAAAACCCAGCCCTCCAGCTTGATGCAGGAAAACTAAAGCCAAATCAAACTAGGGAGGCTTCTCACTACTATAGAGCAATTTTTAAACAGTCTGTAGTCTAAAAGCAGCAATCCTACTAGACAGGTCCATCAGCCCCTGACCCTCTTCATTCAGAGGTAGGTACAGTATACTTTGCCTAAGCCAATGCAGTCCATCCCAGAAATTTTTTTAAAAATTCACACTAAATCTTTTTCAAAAAGCCTGTTCAGGTTCTACACATATGCACTTATACCAGAGCTTAGACGCTGCCAAGTTATTTATTATTAAAACTCTGCCCCTGTAAGAGAGCTGTAGCAAGACCCAGCACCACCTCTCCCAAATAAAAAGCCCCACTCTTTAGCCAATTAATTCTAGTAGATGAAACTCTTTCAAAAAGCTTTGGACCGTCACAGAGGTTATCAACATCGGCTTGGCTGGTTGCAAAAACAGAAATGTCATCTGCATAGGCAGACACCTTTCTGGGCTGAGCCGAACTCCCTGGGATAGAGAACCCTGTTAGAACATGCTTGAGCCTGCAAATAAGAGGTTCAATGGACAGGAAATAGGGCATTCCTGAGAGAAGACAGCCTTGCCTGATAAAACTGTGGACTGGGAAAGGTGCACTCAGGCCCCTGTTGATCTTCAGTGGACTAAAATGTCACAGTACAAGAACTGCATGTGGGATATAAATCCTGGGCCAAATCTGAAGGCTTCAAATACCTTCCATAAATAATTGTGGTCGACTCTGTCAAAGGCTTTCTCTTGATCTAGAGAGATAAGCCACGCAGGGAAACCGAAAAGCAGCCAATATGTCTCGAATTAAGAAAATACTGTCAAAAATGCATCTACTGGGCACGCAGTAGGTTTAGTTGGGATGAATAATATTTCCCATTACAGTGCTTAAAATATTAGCGAGGGTTTGAATCATCCTACTATTGGGATTGGATTGCAGAGCTCCCTGAAGCTCTAACATGTCCCTCTCCAGCTCTTTCAGAGTCTCAGTCATCCTCTTTGTAACGTTAGCATTGTACTGCTGACAGAGCAATCTGACCTGCACCTTCCCCACATCCCTCCACTGAGCCAGGTAAGAAAAAGCAGACTTCTGCTCCCCCAACCTGTTCCATAAAAATGTCAAACATTTCCTAAAATGAGCATCTTTCAGCAGCTGAATGTTATAATGCTGGTAAGATAATTTGGGCATCTGAGAAGGCAACAAAGTGTTAACTGTGATCAGAAAGACCGGTGGAAGAATTAAAACACTTACTAAACAAACTAAAATGCTGTTTAAAAGTATCAAAACGATCCAGCGTCGCTAAAGAAACAGTTTTATCGCTAATCTTAACACACGTGTATTTGAGCCTGTGATAGGGTAGCCGTGTGGTGACGTCAGGCCAGAAGCAGGAACAAAAACAAAGGCAAGGTAACTGCGGTGCAAAGGCGCTGTGACGCTGTTTATTTAAAATAAATAAATAAATAAATATTTAAACAAAAACACTTTGCTCACAGAGTGAAAATAAAAGTTTAAATAAAACAAATCACAAACACCAAAAATAACAAGACTAGGTCAGGCTGGGCAGTTGCTATCACTGTTCCTAGAATGGTTGGTTTTACTTTTGATTTCCTTTCTCCTCTCGCTCTCCTGTACTCTCCTCTGTACTCCCACCCCGAGTGCAGAGAGCTGCAGGCTTATATGCAGGTGACCATCTCCCGATTAGCAACAATTAAACAATTAATTAACTCGAGTAGAAAGGCGTATATTACAGTATGTGTTTTTCATGAACCTATGTACGAATATGAATACAAGCATGTATTTCTTGCAATAAAACATTCTATTATCAAGTTAACATAGAATAAAAAGGGATACTTTATATCAACTACATTTTCATAACCTGTTTCCTACCTGTTTTATAATGTTGTATGTATGACTTACAACTGTTTTTATTTGGATCTTCATCTGCCATGCTTATTATTGTAACTGTTCCAACAAAAACAGCTTCTGAAAACACTCATTTTGGTTAATTTACAGAAGCAACGTGGGGAAGCATATTATTGTTGCACTGAAATTACTACAGCGAATGTAAGCTAATCACAGCTCAATTAAATCCTGTAGGATTTTTTTTTTACTAGGTCAATGGTCAGAAAGAGATGACAGATAAATTCAGTAAATAAAACTAAAGCAGAACTATCGGGAATAATGTATTTAAACACAAAATGACTAATTGCTTGCTGTGCTTTAATAAAAAGAAAAAAAATTTGATTGGCAATACAGAGAAGGAATAACTAACGACATTTATTCTTGTTATTATACAGTACTTCTAAAATAGTCAAATCCAAAATACAGTAGCCAGACAGCTCAGAATACTCATTATACATCACATAGTTGGCTTTTCCCGAGCCGTTTCATAACTGATTTTATCCAATGACACTTTATTTAAAAAATGTCACCTCATTGACAGACTGATGGACAGAATAAAGAAGAAACGCAGCTTTGTGACGGGTTCAGCATGTAAAAAAGAAAACTAAAATCTGTGATGTTTTAATCTAGAAAGACATTCTTTCAAAAGTGAAAAACCTTCACAAATCCACCACATTTTCAGTACAACACAAGAGCCTTCATCAATCCAATACAGTGATTAACAAGCTACGGCAATATCAATAAGGAACCCTGTGATCAATAGGGATGGCCAAACAATTGAAGGAACGCTGGCATCAAAATGTAATGCTCTGCTGTTTATAAAGTGTCTTATGTTTTTTCAAACCACACACCCCTGCATTAATAACAAATACAGACACTCTCTTTAACATGCAACAATCTCTAAAGTGTTTACAAGAAACACATCCCTTTACTTCTGATGTAGCCCTTGTGGTCCATTTCAAAGCAATATATTTATATGTGTTGTCATCTGATGGGGCAATATGGAGAAAGAGCAGTTTGAGAGCGTGGCCACATTTACAAGGGGTGCTGAGGGAGGCTGGCATGGCAGCAGAATACTGACAGCTGCAGTCGTCACAGACAGACACAGAACACTGCTGGCACATCATTACAGTTTTAATAAAGCAATAAAAAAGCAAACGCTGTTGGATTGTCATTACTTCAAATTAAGAACTTGTGGAGGAAGTTAATTATATTCCGTCAGTAATGTAAGCTGAGAAATGGCAGGGGGCTATCAACATATTTCAACCTCGCAGTTTGTGAAAGAAAGCTTAAAGAAGGCATGTTCAATGTATCAAACTCATAGATTAACTAGTATATAACCTAATGGCACTGTTATATTTGATTTAAACTATTAATCACCCCAGTGGAATCCCTTTAAGTATAATATTTGTCTCATGTTTAGCCTGAATCCTGTACTGTACCGTGTGTGAATATTTATTTTAAAATTATAGACGAGGAAGATTGATTCTGTTCATGTTTCAGATCAGATAGTACAAAATGCTATCATGTTCTGTTGTTATGTGGAAGGAGAGCTATACCATATACAAATAACAACATGCAATGACACGGTTATGCTGAGACACACTGTACAGACACCAAGGTAACAGTAACTGTAAAGGCAACAAGTTCAGAGTTTTGATTGGGAAATAACTTAACACACAGCCTGCAACGCAAAGAGAGTCAGGCTCCATTAACCACTTCACTGCCAATGAATGCAACACCTATGCCCTGCTCAAGTAATGCTAAAAGATATGATGTTCTATTCTCCTTTAAAATGTATTTATTGCCCTTGAATTAACCTTGACAGGATTGCAGTGATCTGCACAAAGGAGCGTACATGTCTAGCATAACCAGTATGGAAGCACCATGGATGTTTAGTTTAGAGTGAAAGAGTTGTAAGGCTTCAAGAAAGCTTACTTGTGGCTGAAAATACAAACTAATTTGAATGGCAATTAGGTGTTCTAGCGCATTGTAAGCAGAGAATGTAAATGATACTCTAGAAATCACACTGGCACTGTTATCTCCTAAATAATGTATGATCCACCGTTAAAAAGAAGAAAACTAAAACCTGGAGATAATAATGGCTGAGCCAAACAAATTGTAATTTAAGTTGAAATCGTGTTAAGCTGTAAGTCTGGTTCTAAGAGCTCATTTTCGAATAGGAGCAATCTGGTGGCTATCTGTTGCTACTACACCTATAAAAGGGTACATTCATATAATGGAGAACAAATCTGAAATGAATATCTCAGAAATGCTCGGAATGCACATATACAGTTCTTCGCCTGAATGTTCTAATTAAGAATCTCATTGATGTTAAACACAAAAGAGTTATTTCTCAAAAGCTGCTTATGAATTGGTGTCAATCATTAACTTCTGGTTCAAATAATAAGGAGAACTCTTCCAGTCTACCTTAACTCCCAACTCCCCTACATTCCCTCCCTCCTGGGAACTCCAAAGACTTAAACAGTGCAGTGTTGTATGGGAGAAAATTAAAAAATTAAAAAGTGTGTTGAATGCAGAGAAACGTGAGAGTGGATTCCTGAACAGTCAGACGGGTCACCAAAACCAGACTAAATAGTCTGACTGCAGGGCAATGCACTGTGGCTGTCTGAAAGCTGATCCTCAGGAAAGAGAAAAACAGGCAGCGAGGAGGGGTGGGGTGCAAGGGAAATGGGGTATATGGAACCTATTTCTTAAAAGTCTTGGAACTGAAAAATAACAACCTTCTGTTTTCAATTTGTAAGCGATTCCCCTTATCAGATGCTGGCAGGCAGAATTTAAATACCAGCTTTAGATAAGAAATCAACTCCATTATCACGTGGATGTCTCTTTGCATTTGTGCAATATCTCTGTTATTTTGTCCAATCAACAGATATAGCATGAATTGATTTAATGTACCCCTATAGGTGCAGCCAATTCAGACTCTGTTTTTGATAGGAATATTAACAGTGTGAACAGTGTGGTAATATTAACGTTTCATGTAAAAATGATTTACTGTAGGAGATATTTACTCCTATAATTCAGTAGGATACCATACCATTCCCAGCAATTAAATTTACTTACAAAATTGCCAGACTATGAAGTGCATGACATGAACAACGATCTGTTTGGACTGAAACAAGAACACCACACAAGAACCATCAATCACATCAACACCTTGGGAGACTGCATAGTGAACACATATTCCAAGACTTGGAGATGACCTACATATATATATATATATATATATATATATATATATATATATATATATATATATATATATATATATATATATATACTGTATATGTTCCTCAATTTATAAAGACATTTAATTATACTTTTGGCAATAAGATGATATGCCCACTTAGTAAGCACAGCCTCAGTAATAATTTGTTGTGGTCAATATGGCTTGCTCACTACCTGCATTCAGTGTTTGGTTGTTGTGTGTATTTACTGAAGACATCACAACCTTATTTTAATTTTCTAATTTAAAATGACCCAGTTAGATGTATACTGCTATACCTGAATTGTCTAGAGCTTAAAAGCAATTGCTTTACTCTTCCATACATGTAGTTGTGACATCCTAAGGCCCTTCCTAGCCCTTTATTTTAAATCCCTCCCCAGCTTGTGATTGCCTTCAATAGATAATTAAAAGGAAGTCATAAATCATCTCCAATGATATGCAGAGTGATCTGAGGAAGATTAAACACTGCTGAGGCTGGAAAGCAAATATTGAAACAAGTTATAATGGAATACACTCATGCCCATGTTTACAAGGCTCATATTGCAGAGCAACAATTCACAGTGTTATGATGTGGACATCATTTAGCAAGCATTCAGGCCACCTACTGAGCACCAGAAAAGACGTGACTAACTCAACAGGATCTTGTTATAAGATTCTTGTGATCAGTAGCTTTTTTCAACACTAGATTTTCAAGCACACTTGTTGTACATAGTTATAAAGGGTAGGTCATGTTTGACTTTCAAAACGAGGGTGATCTTAATGAAAATCGGACATTGACACATTTTTCTTACGGTATATGGTATGTTTAGCGAGACAAAATGGCCCTGGAATACCACCTTCAATGCATACCACAATTTAAACTCAAATCCTGGTCAGTGTTAGTGTAAACTCGCTATTGGATAGACAATTCAAGTAAATATCCTTTTAGTCCAGCTATTGGCAAAGTTGGTCCTTTCAGTCCAACCATGTTCTAAATTATTTAATAGAACCAAATAAAGACCAATCCACTTATTAAACCTGGACTGACCTTCCAGGAACGATGTAGGACACCATTGCACTACTGTATTATTATTATTATTATTATTATTATTATTATTATTATTATTATTATTATTATTATTAATTTATTTATTTATTTATTTTTAAATTTATTTATTTTATAAGTAATTTGTGACTGTTTCATTTCACGATTGCCCGTCTAAAGTTAGGGAGGAACATTTTCACAAGGATATGTTGAACCTGAGCGAAATGAGCCACTGCATTAAAAATGCTATCATCTACTTTGCCAGATCCATATCTAGCGATTACAAGAGTGACTCATTGTAGAGCTGATGCCTTTAGAAAGACTTGCTGGCACAGCTCTCAGGCGATAATAGAATAGGCTGCACTAGGTTCACAGGGTCAGAGAATCTCCTGAAAAACATTGTTTCAAAGTATCAGAACATGGGACTCCAAAATGTTTCACATTTTCTATCACTGTCCCACTTGTAATAATGACCTAGTGACCCAGACCCAGGACCTTAATCAGCAGGATATTGTCTCTAAAGCCTGACTGATGGGACACCTATATTAGTAAAAAGTAGAACATTTATATTTGTAATAATATACTAGTTTAACTAGGCTGCTAAACTGTGACTAGAAGATATCTTGACTTTAGCTTTACAGCAGTAGTGAAGATTCTGCTGTACGCTCCCGTAGGCTCACAGATTACCACATTGGGTTGGCAGTAAATTTAATCAAGCAGCAATAAAATAGCACAATTCGACAGATACATATTGCAGGGTTCGACATTTTTCTGTGTGGTCTTAACCCCACACAACCAATGCTGTATCATTGCAGGATTAATTTCTATTGTACAATTCACAGATTAAGAGTGTGGTTCATATTTACCACAGGCAGGACCAGAAATGTCAAAGATTTGATGGTGATGCTACTGTTTGAAGGTCTTTAACTATCTCTGGGTGAAGGAAAGGTTGAGAGCCATGAAAGAAATGAAGGTACAATTACATTTTAATTTGTAATTATATCGCTGTGCTCATTAACTTTTGGTATCCAATTATTTTAATGCATTTCAAGCCACATATTATAATTATTTTCATTAAAAGGCTGACCAAATAGTTAATCTGTTTGGTCTATTCAAATTAAAGTGGGTATCTTTGAAAAAGTCATGAGTTTGGCACAACAGATACCAAGAGGTAAATGTACATATTGTACCATATTTCACATCTAATAAACATTTCCTATTCCCAATCATGTTTCTCAAATGGTCCTAATTAAATTCATGCACACAGAAACTAAGCTATAAAAGCATACATATAAAACATAACATAAACAAATGTATTTTACCACACGTTATATAACGATTTGTGCTTTAAAATCCTCATATCTCCCGAGTCAGCGCAGGAGTGACAGCGGTGAGCTGGGTTGAAATAAAAAAATAATGGGGCTTTCCAAATTGGGGAGAAAATGAGAAAAATAATTGGCGATTCCAAATTTTAAGAAAAAAATAAAAGTGTTTCCTGCCTCTTGGTACCATAAACAAGTTGTGTGCTGGGACAAGCAAAATAAACAGGGGACACTGATAAAGTCCACTCAACCTCCTTAAAGCTTTCCAAATACCCACAAGGACTAAAAATGTTTCCATCACCAGTGTTCAATATCACACCCAGGACACTAAGAATATAAACATAGAATCTAGAACACAAACAATGTATACCCCTTCTTTTGTGCATTCTGGTTTCTGTCAATCACAATATCTCCTAGTCAAGTGTGAGTGAGTTGTAGTGACAAGAGCGATGGGTCACAATACCTGTCACTGTAGATCTGTAATACTCACATTGAATTGTGTAACTGTAGTATAAACATGACCATTCCCCTTGGAGCTAACCACCCCCAAACCAATATGTGTCTATTGTACAAAACACTGTACCAACAAGAAAAAGGGTAGAAAGCACTGGCGGCTGGAGGCATAAAAAAGGCAGAGGGTTTAGGGTCCCCTTAAGCTTCCAGCAGCAATAGTAGTTCAATAGTGCCAGGACAGTGCATTAGCTGAGGGTACAGTAACGTGGTGTGTAGTTCAGGGAAGTACAGTGCATAGTAGGAGGGGTAGCTCAAGAGATCTACAAGTGCAGTCTAAACAGGTTTACCCCAATTCGGCTGTTAAACACATTTTCTCCACTAGCCAACAGAGAAAATAAAACAGTAGAACATCATGGTTTATTCTTATATACTTAACTGTCACACACTGCCAGCGTATGTTTAAAAATGCACGGTATACAACATTGATATAGCTTTTCGATTTCAAGACCACATCACTAACATACTTTGCATACAATATTTTTTAAACAGAGTTGTACATTTCTGGTCTATAGTATAATCTAGTGTTCTGCTACTGCTGTAGTATTTGATATTAGTATTTGATATAATTGTATTGCCAAGATGAAGACATAAGGAAGTTTGGTTAAAAACCTTTGGATAAAATTACAACAGTGACGTGAAGAAAACAAACAGTACGATTACAAAAAACCTTGGGTGAAAAAGGTACGGAGTCATTAATCAGAGTCGCTTGCCCACAGCCTTGCACAAACACAGCAGACTGTGGTGATACAGGACATGCTGTATATAGACTCGCTGTTTGTGGTGACTGGCTGGTTATCAGGGGAAGGAGGCAAACTCATGGTTTCCTGTTGTTATTACCTCACAGTTAAACTTTTCATATCTCCGGCTCCAGAGGGAATTGAGTTGTGAGTTACACTGTAACCTGTTTGGAATCTCGCCAAAATGAGTGTAATTGGTGCAAATACCACAGTGTCACCTGTGACATATGTGGCTGCTAAGCATCTTTCAGAATCTCTCTCTTTCTCTCTCTCTTCCTGCTGTGCTGAGAAGAATTTAAACACACACACACACACACACACACACACACATGCACGCACGCACGCACACACACACACACACTTAATAGAAAAAAGTTCTAACTTAGTGAAGAATCCTTGCTCTCAATTGTAAACACAATTATTTACATTTATGTTTCATGTTCATGTATTTTTTTAATTTTATTTTTTTTACTGTTAATGAAGATTACATTATAAATGTTTCATTAATAGATGACAATTAAAGAGGTTTTTATGGACAAAACATAAGAGGCATTTTGAGACCTTGTGAAATGAACCTTATGTCTTGTCCATTAAAACCTGTTTAAACTGACATAAAGGGCTACTATGTTACGTTAAGTCACTTATGTTGTCTAGTGCAGTGGTTCTCAAACTTTTTGGGCTGTGCCGCCCTTCCTCTTGTCTGTGGTACTTGACTCCCCCCCACGTGTATATATACTGGTAAAAAAAAAAAAAAGTCCAGCATGTCTGTGGCTTTTCTGTATGTCACTGCTGTTGTTTTTTTTTTCTTTTGCACAAACCAGACACCGATCCATCGCAATAAGAGCAAACTTCACACTGCAGATTACAGTTTACCGATTGTGACCAACGCTTACCACGTACTAAGCTGATAAACAACATACGCAAAAAATATGCAAGCTTAAATTGCACCAGATGCACAGTGCCATCTACAAACTTTGAAATGCCTGGAGGTGTCAGCAGAAAGATTTGTTTCAAGTTAATATATACTGTATAACAGGAGATTTTGGCTGGTATTACATTCGGTGGATTTGCTACCTTGGTTTTTTTTCACTTCCCACGTTCACAAAAAATGTTACACAGTTTTGCATGTATACTTTTAATTCCAAAACATCCAAATAAATGTTTACTTAATGAAATCTGTCTGCTAAAACTGTATCTCATTTACAGTAACTCGTTATTGCATCTACAATGTAACTGCAGCAACTTGGAGAGCAACAAAGAAGGCTTTCTAATCAGTTACAGTATTTATCCTTCTTAAACAGCCCTTCATTTTAAGGCACTGGTAAACTTTTACAATAAGCATTTGTTATCTCAGTTTTAAAACTTAGCTATGGTTCACAACATAACACAGTGGAATGACCACAGTACTATCATGCAGTAATTGCAGGGCAGTATTGCTACATGTGAAAACCTTAACAATAAATCCAAAACGAAAATGCTTTTCTTTGCTTCAAAATGGTTATTTGACTTTATTCAAAGTATGAAATAATTTTTTGCATGTTATGCAATATTGTTTTTATTATAAAGCTGAATCGCTACTTTAATTCATATTTTTCAATAGAGCGATTAGAAATGATAGTCACATACTTTGTTGGGTTTTCTCTTTTGTCTGCGAATGTGTGTGTATAGGCAATGTGGTCCAGTGGTTAAAGAAACAGCCTTGTAACTAGGAGGTCCCCGGTTCAAATCCCACCTCAGCCACTGACTCATTGTGTGACCCTGAGCAAGTCACTTAACCTCCTTGTGCTCCGTCTTTCGGGTGAGATGTAATTGTAAGTGACTCTGCAGCTGATGCATAGTTCAGACACCCTAGTCTGTGTAAGTTGCCTTGGATAAAGGTGTCTGCTAAATAAACAAATAATAATAAAGTATATATATTGCTGTATCAGGTAACTCTGTCTTCAAGAACATTTTCTATATCATGTCCACATCAGAGTGTATTAATAGCAAAGACACACTTGCAGGGAGTGTATGTCTCGCACTAAGAATGCCAATGACAAAACATTTCTTTAAACCACAACCTATTCTACATAAACAGCTTAAATACTCTGTCAGCTTTTCATCTTTATTTCTATTTATTTATTTATTTTTTGCTTTGATTTAATGACTTATAATATGTTTATACGTGGTCGGTGGCTACCTAAAATCATTTTTACATTTTTATTGCACTCTTTGTAAGACACAAAAACTGTGCATAAAATACACTCTGAACACTTATAAACATACAAGAGGCACCTGCAAGTAACAAGCTGTATTGCTTCTTTAGCCACCTTCTTGAATAGGAGAAGAATGTCAGGATATGGTACAACAATATGTATTCATATCCT
The DNA here is from genome assembly GCA_030684275.1 of Acipenser oxyrinchus oxyrinchus. Lineage (NCBI taxonomy): Eukaryota > Metazoa > Chordata > Actinopteri > Acipenseriformes > Acipenseridae > Acipenser > Acipenser oxyrinchus. The sequence continues at coordinate 19,717,309 of CM060267.1, read as the reverse complement.
TTTATAGCACAGTAATTATTTATCTTAATTTAACCCATGTCCACATGAGACTATATTACAGCTTGCTGGACCCTCAGAATGACACTGACAAACCACTTTAAATGTTTAACGCATGTTTTCTTTGAACTTTTAATAAATTACAATTTTAGTAAAATTGTCTGTCTGTTATTTTTGCTTTTATTTATTTATATATATATATATATATATATATATATATATATATATATATATATATATATATATATATATATATATATAACCATTTCTACAGACACATTCCAGAAAAAAAAAAAATTAAAATTGAGAACATCAACAGTTTGCCTGATTAAATGAAGGGCCGAAGTCTTGTTCATCTGTCATTCACAATTTATCAAGCCGTGACACTGATTGAGGTGCATGTTCCTTGAAACCTTGCATTCCAATTAGAGTTCAATGTTTAGAACTCTCTCTAACGAAGCTGCTGCTTTATTTTCACCTTTTCATTTTCTTTAAACAGGTAATCAGTTTGAAGCACAATCCCACCACAATGCTTAAACTATTAAACACTATCTTTATGTGTAAATCTTTGTTCCATGGGGCAACTAATTAAAGCTGTTGATCGTGCTTGTACAGGAAGTTGATACAAGTGGGATACAATTTCCTACAGCAATAAAAGCCCTTCTTGCCAAAAAATCCTGTATAATTGTGATCCTCTTAGGCTTATGACATTACTGCTACAGGCTACATTACTGTAACAGTACTGCAGGATTCTGGAGATGTATTGAAGTCTGAGCATAAAAATGCTTTATTTACCTTTTGTACAAAACCGACACACTTTAACGTTTTAGAACTGCAGCTTTAAATGAAATTTCTTAAATCAGATTGGTATAAACCGCCTACTTCAACAAAACAGATCGTCTTGCTACTTGCAGCAGTAGAGGTTATCAAAGACACATCACAAGCTCTGCTGCTGTATAACAGAAATTAATATCTTTCACATGGGGCTTTTGTTATACAACTAACAGTTTATGTGAAAGACCTATAGAAGTGATATTTTCAATGTGGATCCATATAAGAGAACTACTTTTTTGTGGCACGAAAACAGTGTTCTGTGGACACCACCTGCAATGTTATTGAGAGAATCACAAATACAACTGGGTACCGAGTTTGAAGCCAGTACCTCTAAACAAACATTTTTTATCATCGGGAAAGCAGAAATACACATGACCTCAAAATGGCTTATTAAATAGCAGGTCAAAGTGAAGGGTGCTGTTAGAGTTTCCATAACAATGAAAATATGAAGTTGCACACTGACATGGCTTATGAGTTTTTAGCAGTTGCAGAAGCAACAGATTTGAAAATTGCACAAGCTCCCCTCACAGGGATGCATAACTAAAACCATGGGGCCACAGTCTGATACTATAATCACTTTTAATCCCCACACACGCTTAATGAAATGGTTGTTCATGCTTTCCTTTAAATAAAGTCACTGAATCGAGGCTCAAACCGTACTAGACATGCACTAAAAGTCAATGTTTCATATTTGTAGGATGCTTAAACAGTTGCAAACTGTAAATAATAGCAAACCAGACACACCAGCAAGTATACATTTTATTTAGAGATAGCAAAGGGCAGCATGTGGCTTGCATTATGAGAACAACTACAAGCATTGTCCTCAGTATTGTATATTCAATGGATGCACCCATCTGCTGTGTCAGAATTGTGCATGAATGATTTGAGAAGCATGACTGGGACTTCAGACATCTTCCATGGCCACTGCAAGCCACAGATCTCAATGGCGGTATGAATTAAGATCCTTTGAGGTTCCTTTCAGCACCTTGTAGAGTCTGCCATGTCATATCAAGGCTGTAGTGCCTTAACCCAATATTAGGTGCAGGTCCTAATAAAGTGTCAAGGCGGTAAATCTTGTTAAGAATGAAAACTTAATATGGACCACTGTTTATATACCCACAGTGGTAAAGCAGGCTGACCATAAATAAGAATTCAGGGTTGTGCTGAAAACCAACTCTCCGACTTAAATAACAAATGAAAATCAAAACAGAGCTCTCTCTGTCTGCAATGTAGACTTCCAGCAGCCAGCAACTGATGTGTTTACTTTATTTTCATCTAATAAGAGCCGGAACGGTAAACCTGAGATCTGCTATCCGCTTGCTCTGCCTGTGGCTCCCAGAGGTGCTGGTGGAAAACGTAAATCAGTTATCAGCTAGTTAGCCTGGCAGCTCCCGACGGTCCTGTTATGAATACTGATAGGGACCCCCATGCATTATTCAGTGACTGGAGCCGAGAAAAATGAGCAACACGTCCCAAACAACAGCGGCGGCTGCAGCGAGGGCATAATTAGAGAGCTGTCACTTGTTCCTGTCAGTATCCACTCCCGTTACACACAGGAAGAAACCAAAATTACAGGAAAAAAAACCAGCAAGCAAACACACAGAATGGGACTGCGCGTTTAGAGGGAAGGGTTTCATAAATATTGTAAATGAATGTACAGAACAGCGTGGCTCCATGGATCTGTGCAAAGGACACCGCGAGAATATAAGACCTGGAGAAAACTCATTTGGGACCCTTCAAATCTGAAATCAACAGTGTACATGTGACACATACTATAGAGCTACATTGTGGTATCAGCTGCAGTAATACTGTACTATTACTCCAAGATTCTTTTGTTATGCAAAAGCCATCTGTAGAATGTGGAAGTTGCATCTCCCTGTTGCTAGTTTCAGCCCTAATGGGAAGAAACAGTAGATCTGTCAGATCTGGTAGATCAGCTGATAGTATGAGAGACGAATGTGCTTTCATGGTCAAGACATACAAAAATTACTGATGTTTCAAAATCAAAAAGAGATTAATCTATGAGCAATTCAGGAGAAAAATCCAGAAAAATGTATTGAAGCATTTAAAGATAAAACACTGCTGTATAATGGAGAAGGTGGACATTTTGTAAAAATAAATACATTAATAAATTAATAAATAAACATGGAAATCCTTGCAGTCCTGTATATAACACATTAGAAAGCACTGTAAAAGCAATGATGTCTAAAATGTGTCTTATACACCTCTAAGGGGTATCTGAAGCAGACTGCTGGAAAATCACCTTCAGATCAGGCATTTCTGTGCCCAGCAGCACCTGTATTTTACCCCTTGTTTTGCTGTGAGATCACAAACACCAAAGAGATCAACACCTTTATATTTGTATCAATAAGCTAATAACTCTGCATGGGCACTGAAAGGGTTAAAGGAAAATAAATATTTGCACAGGTTCAACTAGCAATTTAATCAGACACAACAGGATGCGTGGATGCTTATTACAAAGAATACATCTTTTACAGGAACAAATTAAATGCAAAACAAACAACACTGCTAGGCTTGAAATCTGCATTCATCAAGGTACCCTATAGGGCTAGCTTGTATGGATTTTTACGCTTATTAGGGACTTTCAATTATTTTTAAATGAATGAACTATTTATTTATTGTATTTCCACCGGTTTAAATAATGTATATACTTTCTATCTTAGTACCATACAATACCACTGTGGTTAGTGCAGTCCAAAAGCACTGTCTACAATACTGCAGGGTTATGTCCAATTAAGGCACATCTTGCAGGGTAGCTACAATAACCAGCATAGTGGTAAAAAAATGGACTTGTGTGTATGAGTGTCAATACCCGTGATTGATACAGAGTCAAGAGCATATCTATCTGTCTCGGGCTGTATCCTTCAGCTTCTGCTTTGCAGTTGATATTGAATAAGGACAAATGTTTCACTGCCTTCATTTATCTTTCAATTGCATTTTACAGTAGATGTAAGTATTTTAGAGTCCAAATGTGGCATGTGTTAAGCTGTTGTTTGATTATAAGTGATTATAAAAATACATGAGATGGAAGCACTGCTATGGAATGATATGCGTTTTCCTGTATTTTACGTTCCGGTAAAGGTTGAAATGAAGTATCCAAAGATGGTTTGCAATCAGACAGTTTCCCTCACTTTGTTTAGGAAAAACTGGGAAGCACCTTTGGAGTATGTGTGCTAGAGGTGTAATCAGGAAGGAATTTCCTAATCAAATACTGCACAGGTACTGATCAATCAAATACTGCACATGTACTGATCAATCAAATACTGCACATGTACTGATCAATCAAATACTGCACATGTACTGATCAATCAAATACTGCACATGTACTGATCAATCAAATACTGCACAGGTACTGATCAATCAAATACTGCACAGGTACTGATCTGTGTATTTATAACACTTTATTATTCAAAAGCAAGAACATAGATTCAAGAAAGCCTTGAAATATAACTGAAAACATGAATGTGCATATTCTATATAATAATATAATATGTGCATGGAGAAGACTTGCAGACTCAAATACAAGTGAAAACATGCATATGCTAGTACTGTACTATAATATAGACTGTACTCGAGGCTTGAGGCTCCAAATAGGTCACCAGGGCAATTGAATCAATTTAGAAATGTTTAATTGAGGTCTGCGAAATAAAAGCCATCACCATCAGTAATTGATCACTGTTGCTCTCTCTAGTGTGTGTAATCCATATGTGTGTGTGTGTGTGTGTGTGCAAGTTAAATGGCAATGTTTATGTCGGTAAGAAAACAAAGTGATGTATCATAAAAAGTTGAACCTAAAGTATACTGCAATGGAATAAGCCACAGTTGTTTTTTTGTTAAATCATTTTACAGCACTTTAGAATCACCCAGGATTGCACCTCAGACAATGGGGGAGGGGGAGGGTGGTCTGTGAAATAAATTGATGCTGTAAAATGCTCTAAAAATCAGGCTGTGGCTTATCCTGGCTTGATAATACCATTTATAAACTTGAGTTCTTTTGCATTTTAGAATGGAGTAAACAGCCATAGCGATCTAGCCCAGAGCAGTACCATTTTAGGTGCCCCAATTAATGTTGGCATGGCCAGAACAGAATATGGTGATCGTGATTTCTCAGGCCCTATCAGATACCACCACTGTCCCTAGATATAGAACATTTTGCAAGCCTTTTATACTGTATCCCACAGAGGACAAAACAGGGGGGATATTAAACTAAGATTTCTGTCCACGCAAACGAGGATCTCGTTTTAAAATTAGGAATTCCCAAAGCCAGTTGTTTGGGGGAAAAAATAGATTTTCTCAGGGAATAATGCCATCTCAGTCATCACCACATTATGCTTCATTGAGATCAAAAACTCTGCACTTAAGTGTTGAGTTCAGACCCCCATCTGCCAGTGATACAAACCCTCAGGCTTCAGCTGCAAAAAGGAAGCACAGGAGTGCACTATTCGAGAACAGCCCTTTTACATTCCTGGTCAATACTGAAATTATTTGGATTTCAATGGCACCTGACATAATAAGGGTTGGCATTCAGTATAAAGTTGCTTGGTGCATATTTTCAAATGCAGAGTGCTCAATGTTAATACTGGCACAGAATTAGCCAGGGTACTGTTTCAATACAAAAGTGCCTATACTGGGGTGCTGGTGAAGTCATATGTGCATCCTGTGTTTAATTAACAATGAAATATCCTATTAAAAAGACAGCAAACTGAAAATGTCTAATAGAGAAGTGTGACAGTCTGGCTTGCAGTGGTGAGGTGTGATGACGTCACGGACCAGGAAGTAACTGAAACCAAAACAATGGATGGGCGGGTGAAGCTGAGTGCAACGACACTCAGCGTATTTATTAATAAACAAACAAAACAAAAGATTTAAACAAAACAGAAACCAAAGGGCACAAGGGCCAAACTAATAAACAGACAAACAAGTAAGTGGCGTGCTGGCTAATCCAGCACGTTTTAGCAATTGTTTTTATGTCGTTATTTCTCGTTCTCTCTCTCCGCTCCCCGTACTCTGTACACTCCAACACTCCACCAGCGCAGAATGGACAGCTGCAGGTTCTTATACTCTGGCGAGGGTTAACTAGCTGTTAATTATCTTATTACCCTTGGCCACAGTCTGCAGCGTTTGGTAAGGATGCATGACTGTCAGCTACTTAAATAATCAGTAGCTGATCAGTCATGCATCCTCAGGATTTTAAATATAACTATAAAAAACAATAACAAAAGACACGGCGCTTTTATCCGCGCAAAACAAATACAAATAATAATAAATAGGGCGGGACACTCCATACAAGAAGTCTAGCGAATGCTCAATATGGCCACCTTCAATATGGCCACCTTTGGCCAATAGTCTTTATCTTCTGTTCATATTCTTTTTCAAATAAAACATACATTTCAAACGATGATCCTGCAACAACTATTCCAGGGGAACTACAATGTTTGAAACTTTTAAGATCTACAGTGATGAGTCTAAAATATAAAAGTGTAAAACGTTGCCAGGATGTAAAACATGATGGAGCTACAGCCTAAAGAGCAGGAGCCGTGAATAAATAAAACACTGTACCCACTACCAAGTTGTTCTTACAAATACATCCGCCAGTCCCTTTTGTACTCTTAAAGCACAACATTGTTAATAAAAAAACAGCTGCATCTCCACTTTCTATTAACTGCAGCTGAACAGAGTGCCAACAGAGGTTCTGAACAACAGGGTTATACCATACCTCTAATATGAAGCCTATTGCAAGTTATCTTCACTGTGTCTTTTGCTGTTTTCATTATTTAAACTCATAGTTTGTTCAGCATGGGGAAAACTGTATTGTATGAACCAATAAACACAAGCAACCCTGTGTGCATACAATACCAATACCATACCGTTGTACCAGCGTGGAGCCTTGTTTTGTAATTGCTGTATATTAGCTCTGATTGGTTTTCTTAGATGTGAGAGCAAGCTAGCCAACACAGACAAAATGCTTGTATGTGTGGCTTAGCTTCTTTAACTTTATTAAGTGTTCATGTCCTTATCAAACCATTAAACGTTTGAAGTAATTTCCATGTATAAAAAATGGAATACAATCCAATTTTGCATTTCTGAATGCAGATTTCTGAATGGAGAGATTTTTATGAAGTCATGAAAATAATTCTGCAGCTTACAAGCTAACCAACAGGTATGGCCACAGTAACAAAAAATTTGTTTGCATTAGTTTTACAGTAATAGATTAGCTGGCCAGGCAAACCAACAGGTTAACAAACCTGTACACAAACATAACACAAGTTTGCTAGTATTAAATGCTGTTTAACATTCAACTTAAAATGTTCACAGTGAAAGGGATAATTTAACTCTAACCAACTTAACCCTTTAAGGACCGGGATCATGTTAACACGATCATACTGAAGTGGGCTTCTAGGACTGCGATCGTGTAAGCATGATAAAAAAGCACTTTGTTTTGATGACTTACAGGGCCACTGTACTTTGCAGTACAGACTTGAAACACATAACTGGATAGGGGAGGGACTGACGTTCACTTCCTGATAGTTTTTTTTTTGTGTGACGCCACTGAGAGGGGCATTTAGTGTCTAAAGGACGGAGAACGTTTTGGCAGCGTGGAGAGAAAAGACATCACAGCCTGCTTCAAAGAAACTTGTAAGAAAGGTAAGAAAGATGTGGAAAAGCTCTTTAAATCCAATGTATTTGATATAGTTATATTAGATTATTTATTCTGTCTTATGTGTTTATATATATATATATATTTCGATGAAAAAATGTCTTGTAATTTGCTCAAACATCAATATTTTTCAACAAAACTTTCAGGAAGTATCATAAGGTCCCTCGTTCATAGAGTACATAATAAAAATGCTTTGCTTTAAATAAATAAATAAATACATAAATAAATAAATAAATAAATATTGTGTTGAAAAACAAGAAAAGTTTGTATGGTTTCTGATGTACTTAATAATGTTCTCCAGAGTGTTCTGAAAAAAGGACACAATTTCCAAGATGCTACTGTAAGAAATAGATGTTATGGAATTTATATAGGAGGAGAGTCTACAGCCAAAAATCACCTGGTCCTGGGGAGCATCCCACTGAAAAATGCTTGGTCCTGAAAGGGTTAAAACAAATACTGACCACTGCTGGAGTTTCTAACAGGCCTCACCATTACGATTCCTTTCCCCAAGGCTAAATTCAACAGGGTGAAAAACAATCCAACCATGTTTGCTGCACAAGACTGTGAAAGTGTCCCCTATGATACTTGAGTTGCTGTATCTTGTGAATCTTTCATGAGTTACCTCCGAGCATGTCAGATCCGACACCTGGTCCCATGTGTGCTTGTCCAAGTGTTTATTTGTTTTCTATCCCTTGCCAAAGTTAACCTTCTGGAAAGCAAGGTGTTCAGTTCAGTGACGTACCGGTCGCTTCAAGGACTTTATATTTAAAACATTTTACCTTTGAGATGCTGTTTTGATGACAAAGGTGTCCAAGGAGACAACTAAAGGCAGCTCACATCCACACGTTACTTATCCATTTCATACAAACAACTCAAGAGGTACCTTTCAAAATACAGCCAGTACCAAAATGTGATCTCAGAGAATGCATATTAACAGGATAAATATGTCTGAGCACAGTTACAATTAGATTATGCATAATAGCATTTGCTTGCAATAAATAATGATATTTTGTGGTTAGAGAAATGGCTGTCATCTGTCTACTGTCAATATTAGTATTGCTGTCTTTGTTAGCAATTTGGATATACCTTTGTGTAACCTTCGGTCAAATTCACACCAAAATGCTTTTTGCTCCATTTGCATTTAAGTAAAATAAAACTGTTAATCTTACAAAACAAGCAACAAATGAAGCAAACGGTTAATTTAAGGACTCAGAGGTGCGCTGACATTGTTTCTAGTTATACGACAACAGTTTAATTGGTGCATATTGGATGAATCTGTCCTGCTTTATTTATCCGTGGAATGTATCATAAGCACGACAGACAATGAGATAAAACAGTAGATATAAGTTTGGAGACAGTTAAAAACAAAAGGTTTAGCATACCTCTAACATGAAGCCTTTTACTGATTCTTCCCATGGCTTCTCATGGTTTCTATTGTTGTTTTAATTATTGGAGCTCACAGGTTGGTCAGCATGTGGAAAACTTTATTTGAACCAATAAACACAAGCAATGCTTTCCACTATTCCATGGTACCAGCCTGCAGCCGTTGTTTTGTAATCGCTAGTAATGCGATGGTCTAGTAATTGCTCTGATTGGGTTTCTTCATGGTAATGCAATATCCCGATAGTATTTTGGGGAACCTTTGATCTAATAGTACCAAGCTGCACTTGTTAACAGCAACATGCATGTGATTGACTGTTTTACCTCTGCGTCTCACATACAGCTGGGGGAATTACACTTGTGCTATAGTGGCATGTACTGTAGGTGATTCAGGATTGAACATTCAAACCCCAGACGACAGCAGCACAACTGGTACAGGCTCCAAACAGTTAAATAGTATTACCAAGCTAATATGTCAAGGCCTTTTTCATTGCCACCTCTTTGACTGGCAGGTGGAGCGTGCCGCTGCATGCCAGCGGAAGGAGAGGGGGGTGTCGGAGCTGATGCTCTCAGCTATTTCCTGCTGGTGGAGAGGATAAAGGTGAACGCAACACCTGGAGTTGCAGGTGACTAAAGCCCAATCACCTAAACAGCTGCAGAGGGAGCCTTCTAAATATAGCAGAGGCACATTCTAACCTGCATAGTGGTGCAAAGGTAAGCAGATTCCTAAGGGCATAGGCAGCATTCAAAATACCTGCACACACAGAGAGGCAGAGAGAGGGAGTGCAACTGCCAACACAATGGGCTTATAGAGCAGTCCCTATGCAGTGCAGTATGTGAGCCTTCAGTAATCAAGCATGCACTTACATTTTAAATGCACTCACCTAGATTTATCAAGGCCTTTCACCCCCAGTGTGCAATATGCACCATGTTTCTTGTTTGCAGAAATGCAGAAAAAACTAGACATGCAAAGTATTTTTTAATGTAAATAAAACCCTTAGACAAAGTTCTGGGATCACTTGGCATACTAAGAACCAGGTGAGCATGTATGGGTCGAAATAATTGTGTTATGTTCTTATGTTCTTAGGGATGGTGTAGTTATAAAAAGAATATGACATGCCCATAGAGGGGTGTGTAATAAGCAGGTACCTAGAATTTCAAATACCCTGTTATTTAGTGTTCTCCTAGAATTGTGCTATAGGAGAATGCCAGGGCAGTGAAACAGCCTAGCGCACTGCCATCTACTAACTTGATAAGCAGTGCAAAAGAAGAGGGTGGCGGATTATAAATCAGGCTGAAAAAATAATAATAATGCAAAAAAAAGTAAATAAATTGTAAATAAAACAAGAAATTGGTTTCATCCCGAGACTGCCAAGTATTATTTTTTAGACGCCCCCTCATGAATTCCAATATCCCTGTGCTGATGACAAACATTAGTGGACTCCTTGAGAAAGGAATACAAAAAATAATACAACATCATACCAACCCCAGGGGGATTGGAGAAACATATGCACTTCAAAATTGAAAATCCAATTTAAATGTCCATTATGGGCAGAATCAAAAAGGTAAGAATATGAGAATTTTTTTTTTTGTGCAGCGCCGGTTACCTGCCATTTGACTAAATCTGATTTGGAGGCATGACAGCCAGGTTTTAAAAGTAACACGTCTGAATGTAAGAAGACAGCAAATCATTTATTTATGATTGTAATCTAGCTTGTGTCTAACAAGTTAACAACTGCTCCAAATGTTTCCCAGAGCCACAGCGGCATGTGTCAGCTTGTCAGTTAGCACTTTTAAAACCTTTTCTGTGTGCAATCTTTCTTAAACCTTGATCTGTGGCAGCGGTTTTGAATCAAGTTATTAAATAAAGCAAATGCGAAATATGAGCAGCAAAAATATTGTAAACATATTTTAAAGCTGTAGTGTCTTAAAATCCTTTTCCATTTAATACCAGTTATTTTTGTTGCGCTTAATTAAAACTGTTGCATTATACTATTAATATTTTATTCGACCGTAGCTTTGTATTAAGTGTTTCTAATTACTGTGTATTTACATATCAGTTACTTTATACATGTGTACAGTACTTACACATAATTACATTGTTATTATGCATAGTTACACTGTGTTTAATTTCAATTTTGTTTGCTTGATATAAGTCAGATCCTAACCCTAACCCTATCTCTAAACCTAACTCTAATCCCCACAAACTCTAAACCTAACCCTAGCTCTTTTCAGATACAATTGTGTACACGTTAAGTACATTATAACTAGGCATAGTAACATTGTAATTACATGTAAGTGTGCATGTATTTACAGTGTAACTACTATGTAAATACACAATAATTAGAGACATTATATGTAAAGTTTTATATTATTTAATAACTCTATTCCCAGTTAACACTCGACCCCCATGTGTTTCCCATTTTCCCTATAACTAGGATTCACAGGATGCAGTGTGATTGAGATGCAATGAGTTTTCAAAATGCAATCTTCAATAAGCATGGCGGGGAGGTGGTCGAATCACACTGTTGTATTAGAGCATGCAGTAGAATCATGTTAGCCCAAAACCAAATAGTCTAAATTGACCTATAATCTGAACCCCACTATCATAATGCAACACACACTGAAAGCAATTAGTAAACCCAATCATGGACCCGACATTTGCTGAGGATAACTAGTAGCAGGCACAGAAAAAACGATAACAAAATGCTAATACTGTAAGGCTACATGTTATTTATATTTTTATCACTAGAACATTGTAGGTGAGTTTTTGTATCAGTCCGATTGGACTAAAATTGCACTTTTTAAATAATGTGGAGGAAGCAAAAAAATGTGTCCCTATTTCTATCTGCACCATGAAACCAGTCTTTAACATAAATGCTTGCATGTGAGGAACTGTTTTCAGCTCAGCCCATTTGTAAATCTGGCCTGTGAGAAGTGACTATTTGATTCTCTTATGATTCCAGCAACCAGGCAATCTGCAGGCAAAGCATGGGTTAAGTTCTGGTACCTTTTTGTCTGACAGACGAGAATTACAGAGTTAATAATTAAGAGTTTGCAAATGATGAGCCATGTGAAAAAAAGAGCTCTATATACATACTGTAACAATATAACGCCTAAGACAATTACACACAAACGCCAAAAAACAAGCACTCTAGTTCCTCAGGTTAGTCAGTTCAGCACTGGTATTGGTTGTGTCGTACATTAGGCCTATAAAAAAATGTGATGCCTTATTACTCTAATGAAATACATAAAGATATAATGTGACCCCAGGTAAGATCATTTGTCTGTTGTGTATTTTATTATTTTTCTAATATATATATATATATATATATATATATATATATATATATATATATACACTACTGTGCAAAAGTTTTAGGCAGGTGTGAAAAAATGCTGTAAAGTAAGAATGCTTTCAAAAATAGACATGTTAATAGATTATATTTATCAATTAACTAAATGCAAAGTGAGTGAACAGAAGAAAAATCTAAATCAAATCCATATTTGGTGTGACCACCCTTTGCCTTCAAAACAGCATCAAGCATCAATTCTTCTAGGTACACTTGCACACAGTTTTTGAAGGAACTCAGCAGGTAGGTTGGCCCAAACATCTTGGAGAACTAACCACAGTTCTTCTGTGGATTTAGGCAGCCTCAGTTGCTTCTCTCTCTTCATGTAATCCCAGACAGACTTCGATGATGTTGAGATCAGGGCTCTGTGGGGGCCATACCATCACTTCCAGGACTCCTTGTTCTTCTTTACGCTGAAGATAGTTCTTAATGACTTTCGCTGTATGTTTGGGGTCGTTGTCATGCTGCAGAATAAATTTGGGGCCAATCAGATGCCTCCCTGATGGTATTGCATGATGGATAAGTATCTGCTTGTACTTCTCAGCATTGAGGAGACCATTAATTCTGACCAAATCCCCAACTCCATTTGCAGAAATGCAGCCCCAAACTTGCAAGGAACCTCCACCATGCTTCACTGTTGCCTGCAGACACTCGTTCGTGTATGCTGTCCAGCCCTTCGGCGAACAAACTGCCTTCTGCTACAGCCAAATATTTCAAATTTTGACTCATCAGTCCAGAGCACCTGTTGCCATTTTTCTGCACCCCAGTTCCTGTATTTTCGTGCATAGTTGAGTCGCTTGGCCTTGTTTCCACGTTGGAGGTATGGCTTTTTGGCCGCAAGTCTTCCATGAAGGCCACTTCTGACCAGACCTCTCCGGACAGTATATGGGTGTACCAGGGTCCCACTGTTTTCTGCCAGTTCTGAGCTGATGGCACTGCTGGACATCTTCCGATTGCGAAGGGAAGTAAGCATGATGTGTCTTTCATCTGCTGCAGTAAGTTTCCTTGGCCGACCACTCGCGCTCACGGTCCTCAACGTTGCCCGTTTCTTTGTGCTTCTTCAAAGAGCTTGGACAGCACATCTGGAAACCCCTGTCTGCCTTGAAATTTCTGCCTGGGAGAGACCTTGCTGATGCAGTATAACTACCTTGTGTCTTGTTGCTGTGCTCAGTCTTGCCATGGTGTATGACTTTTGACAGTAAACTGTCTTCAGTAACCTCACCTTGTTAGCTGAGTTTGGCTGTTCCTCACCCAGTTTTATTCCTCCTACACAGCTGTTTCTGTTTCAGTTAATGATTGTGTTTCAACCTACATATTGAATTGATGATCATTAGCACCTGTTTGGTATAATTGTTTAATCATACACCTGACTATATGCCTACAAAATCCCTGACTTTGTGCAAGTGTACCTAGAAGAATTGATGCTGTTTTGAAGGCAAAGGGTGGTCACACCAAATATGGATTTGATTTAGATTTTTCTTCTGTTCACTCACTTTGCATTTAGTTAATTGATAAATATAATCTATTAACATGTCTATTTTTGAAAGCATTCTTACTTTACAGCATTTTTTCACACCTGCCTAAAACTTTTGCACAGTACTATATATTGTGAGACAGCAGGGAGGGGGTTAATTCCTCCCTAGAGGAAAACATGTGCGTAAGGCACATTTTGGTTTTGTTTGTTAATTGTTTAATTTGTGTTAATTGTTTTGTTTAATTGTTTTATTGTTGATCATTACCGGCACCTGGCTACTATTGAAAATTGGAGCCAGGTGCCCGGTATTTAAGGAGAGCAGTCAGTCTGCTCTGGGCGGCTGCTGAAGAGGGTAGAAGCCCGACTGTGCTGGTGTGTGGGTACAGCCGTATTTAAAAGAAAAAAAAAGGTAGAGCGAGTCCTTTTTTTTGTGTACGTGATTTTGTTTGTTTGTTTGTCTTTGTTACAGGTAAACAGCTTAGCTGTCCTGTTTAGTTTAGGTTCCTGTTTTGTTTTAGTTAGTGCTCAAAGAGAGCTAGGTGTTTGTTTTGTTTATTTTGTTTTGTATTGTTTATTAAAAAATAGCAAGCAGCTTCCAAAAAAAATCCATTTGTGTGTTGGGTCCGTGTTTTTAAAGGGGCAACGAACCGCGAAGAGGGTCAGATCTTTTACAATATATATATATATATTTAATTCCTGTGCCAGTCTGGGCAGAGTAATGCTATATTGAGAAGGATATAAAACCTCAAGAACATTTGTGAGGGAGTTCTTAAGCTGCATGGATTGATTCTGTATCAAAGAGAGGATGGGTTATCACAAAGAAGGTGTTTCAAAGACATGACACGAAGGATGTAAAAACATAATGACAGCTGCTTTCTAACACATCACATACGACATTCTCTGCGTTTGAGATTTGCATCATTAGAATGCGTAGGAAAAAACAGATCTGCCCTCTTTTGAACCTGAGTGTTTGATTGATGGCTTGACAGGCCTTTTCAAGATTTTCAAAGAATTTAACTACATGTTGCCATCGTACGTTTTCACAATTTGTTGTTTTAAAACTCCATGGTTATTCTAAAGCAGTTACAATGTGTAGTGTGAGGATTGTTAAAAATACAGACCTTTAGCAATTAAACCATACTCTTGCTGCAATTAACTAGTATACTGTACAGGAAATACCATCTTTGTTCAACTTACATGTACACTAGCTGATAAGTAAGGAATCCATGTCTTGAACAAATTGCTCTTTCTTTAACAAAGAAACATGTGGATTTGTTAATTCTGCAAATGCAATTTATTCTTTATAATCTAATCCCAGTGACACAACCATTAGTTAACAATGCTCTAGTGCCCAATCAGAATGATAAACCTTGATTAACTTCAATCAATGAAATTCCCAGAACATCTAGAGTAAGCTCTTAAACAATCCAAATAACTCAGCACCAAACCATTCCATTCATTTACCTATGGAGAGTCTAGACTCCTTAAGTCTGTCTCCGCTGAATTCCAACAAAGAGAGGTAGAAGACACCTTTTAACCCAAAGAGTTGTGAGGGCAACAAATGGGTTACCAAGCCATGCTGTTGATGAAGCTCTGAGAAGTTCTCAGCCATGTGGTATAAGACCAGCATTGATGGGCCAAATGGCCTCCTCTCCTGTGCAACTTTTCTTAAGCTCTTAATTATTTTATATGGGGTTGTGCCAGGGTAGCCGAGAGTGGTGATATCAGGCCAGGAAGTACAGAGACAACATTGCTGGAGTAGGGAAGCGCTGTGGCGCATTTATTAATGAATAAACAAAAGGTTTTAAACAAAAACACAAACAAAATGGCTCGAGGGCTAAAACAAACAGACACATAATAATTCTAACAAGTATCGTGCTGGTAGTTGCAGCATGAGTAGCAATTGTTTTGGTTTTTAGTTTCTGTTTCACCCGTGTCTCTCCTGTTCTCCACTCTGAACACTCTCCCTGAACAAGAAAAGCTGTAGGCTTTTATACTGGTGACCATCTCCAGAGTAACAATAAATGAGTCAATTAATTAATCTGGAGACGGTCACCTTCTGCACGAGTTTTAGTTTGCATGGCCGACAGTCAATAATCACAGGCTGCCGACCATGCATTCACACGAGCTGTCTGGCAGACACGAGCTGCTATCATCACATCTGCCAGACCACATCCAAACCAAACAATAACAATAAAACAGTGTGTTTTGAACTAAACGCAAAATACAGTCAAACCATACACACTAACATCCCTCGTTTAAATAACCCACCAGGCAACACATTTGTTTTAAATAATTATACAATACACCACAGCCATTAATTAAATACATACACAAATGCACCCGTTCTAACACCAAAACAATACATATATTTACAAGCAGGGCTTTGCCCTGCCCCCTCTTTATGTGCAGGCTTTTCCACCCTGCCACAGGAGTATTGATTTGTCTGTTCACAACAGTGTACTGTTGTACCACTACTACCCAACCAGCCAATCCAAAATAGTTTTGTTAGGTGGTAGACTTCCTATAGATGCATTCCACCACGGTCCTTAATTGTTACAAAATTGCAAGCAAACATAACTCATGTAGTCTTTATTTTTATTTTTCAATAGTAGACACTGAAACTATTTATTCAGGTACCTGTGTTTTAGGGATATCTGTCAGGGTTTAATCGCAGCCAAAACTGCACACATAATTACACAGTGAGAATAGTCTTCTTCTTGAGTGTGTATAGAAGCCAACACAAAAAAGTTATAGCCTTGGCTGATAGGGGTTCACATTTCAGCTGGCAACAAAACGGCAGTAAAGCAGCCTTGGCACTTTCTGATTCCTATGATGAGCCTGTGGGGTCCTCAAAAAGCTCTTCACCGCGCCACTGAACAACTGTGCTAAAGTGAAATTGCTGACTTGATTAAGTGATGTATTTGAGTCCCAGTGAAATAAAGGAGTACCAGACAGTGATAATAATAAAGGAGGGAGAGGAGCAGGGTTTAGAACACGGGAGGTTTTTATCTCACAATGAGCAGAAGGCATAGCCACTGATCTAATCAAATTATTCAGTGTTAGAGGAGGCTGCCAAGGCATTCCAGTGCTCTGCTTCAACCGGCCCAGCTGGGATCAAATGCTAATCAACATCTCAGTGATATTTATTCCCACTGTCAGTGTGGTACGTGTTTGTTTTTCAAGCACTGCATACTGAAGTGAAAGATCAAGATGAATGGGTGGAGGATCCCGTGGAAGCATTGAGCTATACAGTGTATAGTATGCGCTACACTTCTTTATATAGATGTTCAAGTGGAAACACCCTCCATGTACAGCCGCCAGCATGGTACAGCAAAGCGTTATGTGACTGTTTCTCAGTGATTACTTCAAATCTTTTCAGGAAGATTCTGCTGACTTGCCCATTGTCACTGAAACAGACTTGCATCAGGCAGGTGCATCTTTTATATAATACCAATTGATTTGAATTATTCAGTCATGTACTGTACTCTACTTTTATAAGTATTGGGACAGTACATATACACATATAATATATAGCATTGTATAATACAATGCATTCCTTAAGTGATGCACATCTTTGATTCACAAGAGGACTAAATTGTATTATTCGATTTCTAGCCATCTAATATGTTGTCCCCCACAAGAGAAGAATGGTATATTTTATTATTATTAGTATTTATTTCTCAAACAACCTCAGCGGTGGGGGAGGAAGAGGTGGGGGGAGAAAAGGAGGTTTGGAGTTTGATTTGGAGAGGTTGAGTTTAAGATAATGCGAGTGCATGCAGGAGGAGATGGCCGAGAGACAGGTAGCGATACGGGAGGAGATGTGGGAGTCAGAGGTGGGTAAGAAGAGGAAGATCTGGGCATCATCAGCATAGAAATGATACGAGAAGCCATGAGAGGAGATGAGGGAACCCAGGGAGCGGGTGTAGAGAGAAAACAGGAGGGGTCCCAGGACTGAGCCTTGGGGGACGCCTATAGAGAGAGAAAGAGGGTGAGGTATTGAAGAGTTTGCAGATGTCAGTGATTTTGGAGGGGAAGAAGGAGGCAGTCATCAGCTGAGATAGTGGAGGTGGTCTTATATACGTATATTACACCTTGCATTCTTCATAGATCTATACTTTTCTGTACATACTGTTGGCATACTTGTTTGGAAAATCTACGAAGAACTACCCGACTCTATACTTTCTTCTAGAAAAAAACAACAGTATCAATGTTATTTATACCTAATGTTGGGCCCCAAAGCCAGCAAAATAAATCACTACAACCATGTTCTGGCACCTCAGCTGGCATTAGCCAGTTAATAATAATAATAATAATAATAATAATAATAATAATAATAATAATAATAATAATAATAATAAATGTATAAAAAAAATCCATAATTATTTTCCCATCATGGGTCTGGTAACGAGCAGAAAAAATCAGGCTATTGCATATGGTAATTTATTCATAAATTAGCCTAATGAGAGTAGGCTTCAGACTCTGTTTGCTCTCTGGCTGCCAGTATGCTTGCAGTGCGAGTTGACTGCTGGGACAGACAGAGATGTTTGTCAAGCGAGGGAGCTTCCTCCTGGGTGTCAGAGCTTCAGAGCTGCAGCTTTTAGCTCGGATCGTGGTTTGTTACATTAATAAGGCAATGGATTTATACCTTTATTTCTGATAAACAGTATCGCATCCTCGTCTTCTCTCCCTCCTCCTCAGACACCTCTGGCTTGTACTGACACCTGCTGGGACGAGCGAGACCAGAGCAGCTGTGAGCTAGCTCTTTTGCTCTCCAGTGCTGCTTGTTAATTGTTTATTGTAAACTGGCTTCATCTTACTTGCTGTCCCCACAGGGCTTCTTTTAACAGCCCTATACTCACTAGTAAAAATAAGATAAATTTAAATAAAATACAACCGCCCCCCAACTCCCGCTTCAAAACTGCCACAGACCAGAACCTGAAACTCATTACAGATCTGTCCCAAGTTGCAGTCTCTTGCCAGGAATAGAAATTGCAGTGCCAGAGTGTGGTTCTCCTTGTGTATGTACCAGCTCTCAGTATGCTGAGCTCTGCAGAGCTTCTGCTGTTTACAGCTTTCCATTCCTCTACACAGACTCTTTTAGCCACCTGAGGACATCCTCCCAGGATATATCAGAGGTATCTCTTTTCTGTCCCAGTCTGAAGCCCTGGAATTTAGTGGCAAGCTATTTCATTCTAAATATGGATCTGGATATTTGAGGAGAGGCCTAGTAAGGCTTGTCAATACAAAATAAGCATTTGTTTAAACAAACGAGTAAATCATCCATTTCCAATCTCTAATATGAGCTATTGCCCTGGCTATGCACAAATAGTACTGATTACGAGTATGAAGTAACATGTCACCATATAAATCAAGCAAATAGGCGCATCAGCTTACACCTGAATATTAGCTGTTTTCTGTGAAAATGCATTTGACTTACACAGTATCTGAGTACATGCTCTTCCACAGCTGAAGATACGTGCAAATGCATGGCTTGAGGGCTAAGATCTTTAGAAATATCTACATCATTATACACCAGCATGGCAAGTTGTGATAGTAACATTGATAAAGACCGTATTAAAGCCTTAATTAGATTTCTAAAAGCTTTCTCTTTCTCTTCAACTCTTTTCTTAAATAGTCCTGCATACAAGTGCAGATATTAACAGACCCCTAGATAGCCCAAACTAAATATTGAATATAAAATATATTGTTATGTAGACCAACAAATTATGCAACAATAACCAAGGGAGCACATTTATAGGCCTTTATATCATAATGCAAATAGCACCCTTAAAGATTAAGTAGCGAGGTTCCGAGCAATATAGTGTTCCACATCCCCAGGTGTTGCTACAACCAAATAGATTTGTAATTTTTCTTTTCATTGTTAACATCCTGATAACTTTTTACACTTAGAACTTTAAAGTCTGTTTCAAAGCTCTTTTCAAAATGTCAGCTCTAGTGCACTGACAGTGTAAGGATTATTGCCCACATTGTCAAACTGGTAACACAGCAATAATATCCATGATGTGGTACGGAACAGAAAAGCCAGAGAACTTGTTATGTTTTTTTTTTTAATCGCTCGTCCTGCAGTGATTTAGAGGACAGATCTCAAACCCCAGTGCACTAGAGCGGTCATTTTGAAAACAGACTTTAAAGTTATAAGTGTAAAAAGCTGTCAGGATGTTAACACTGAAAAGAGAAATGACAGGTACATTATTTAAACAGTTGTAGCAACACATGGAGACGTGTAACACTATATTTTTCAAAACCCTGCCACTTACTCTTTGAAATGGAAAATAAAACTATTAATATTACAAAACTTGTCACAAACAAGAGAAGGGTCATTTAGGAGTCAAAAGTATGACTCAAATGTTTGTTACCAATTTTGCATCATTAACAGATGTTTCCCATAGCAAAAAAATGCAATTTTGTATAAAGACCTTGATAAACCTAATCCAAAGTCTCTTCTTTTGATATGATTTACATTTGTGTTTTCAAATCAACAATAAACAACATCCTTACTTTGTTTCATCAGGTATAGATCAGGTAAAGGCAGACTGTAGCCAAGGCAGACTGTAGCCTTAACAAGAACACTATCATGAACAATTCTGTATAGTTCCCATAGTCTGAAGCTGCAGGTGGTGTTGAGAACTTGCCAAAAAAAAAAGTCTGGTCACAGTCACTGCTTTCCTGACACTCCCTAACCAGTGAAATCAGGTCTATAAATCTGAATTGATGGCAGGTGAGTCTGAGACTGACGGAAGAACTCTCTAATCTCATTTATTACAACTATTTTGGATGATGAATTTAGCGGGTGTGAAAGGTGAAGGTGTTGGAGATGGATTGGAGTTGCATCAGAATCAGAATTCAGTGCCAGGCTTCCCCTGCTGAAGGAGCTTCTTCTGAACCTCAATCCAAACCATTAGCAGGCTGTGCCACTCTCCAGGTACTTTTGCATAAATCCTGTTGTCAGCTGGAATTAAATATCAACTAGTGTCTGTGTACAAAATCACTCCCTGTAAAAGATACATCTTCATTGAATTCTAAGTCTGTATAGTTTAAGCCTTAGCAGAACTACAGCTTTACCAGCAATGGTAACACAAAGGATTTGGAAAATATATTACACAATGGTAACACACTACTGATGAGGTCTCATAGGTTCATTAACATTCTGTATTGGTTTTTATTGTGATACCATTCGTATGTTAAAAATATGTGCCAATATAATACCAGTGTAGGTGACTTTGTGCCACCTTTAGCCTGATGGTACAGGATGTGGATAAAATCTACCAGCAGCATACACACTTTATTCAGGATGCTGAATATTTTTAGGCATTTACCTTTATTAAAATAGTATAGAGTATTACTACTGAAAGACTGCTATAGTTACTTGACATTGTACTTAATAAATGTTATTGCATTTTAATAGCCGAAAAAAAGGTACATCTTAATAATGCAAGCATTAATACAAAGAGAGACCTAAGTAGACCATACTCGGTAGATAACAATACAAAGTAAAACAATTATTATGAATAATTCACCCTTAATCTCCAAGGAAAACAAAGTGAAGTTCTGGTACAGTGGGCCCATACCTTAAAGAGAACAAATCAGCACAAACTTGAAGAGAAAAAATCAAATGTATCTGGAGTCACTGTCGTTCATGGTTCGTAAGTCCTATGAATTTGTCAGTGAACACGGCAACCTCCATTACTGCTCCTTCCACAAGGAGATTGAAACACATTACTTCAGGAGCTGGTTCCCCAGCAGCTCTTTTCAGTGTGAAAACCATCGGGGTCACCAGAGGCAGACAGCCTACCCATCAACACAAGTATATTCTTCAAACAGTGACAGGCAATCTAACGGTAGGTAGGTCACCTCTGTCGGAAACAACCCCTGCAACTTGACTGCCACTGAACAGGCGAGAAATTACAACTTGGTGAAAACAACAGTGCAGGACACAAACAGGAGGGGAAAAAATGGATCCTATTTCAACAGATTCAAAAAAAGAAGAAGAAAAAGGTAGCCGAGGTTTCCATTGATGCCGTTTTCCACACTTTCAACCGCTCCAGTGACATCAGTAAAAGATCAATAGGGAAACACTGCTGTAGAATTTCTTAGAAACTAGTGAGTGGACTGATTTCAACACATGTGGCAGTTTCATTCCCAAAACTCCCCCATACTCCATGTAGCTCCACCAGGCTCTCTGGCACCTTGTCTATGTTACCTGAAGAATACAATCTTGTCTCAGACACCCTGGGCTAACTCATGTCCCACCAGCATCCATGTCTGGAGTTAAACTCCTGCTGTGTTGTCACAAATACCTTAAGATTGTCTGGCAAATGTAGGTACTATCCGCTTAGATGATGTCAATCCAATACCAACAATCCATCTAGGGTCTGGTTACAAAATTATTTGAAAAGGGCCATAAAGGTCCACCATTACTGGCAACACAATCGATCTGGAATACATTCTGAAGCAGCAGCACATTAAGGGTTACCAGTGTATATGGGCTCCTACCAAGTGACCTCCTTCCTGCTGCTGTTGCCCCTTAGAACAGAACCAGTACAGTTTACAAAGTTGGCCACCTCTTGACTATAAAATTGGGATCAAATAATACAGCAACATTATTGAAAAAGTGGTATAGCAGGGTAACTAAGGTTTTAAAATCCAGCACTAGCAACATCACCACCACCATCACCACCAGTTCTTGTATTAAAGATATTTGGGTTATTGTTTTATTGAGCTACTGTATGATTCAGAAGCTATTTTAATCTAAGCACCTCAATATACATCAACCTAGTTGGAAATTAGACCATTTTCACTGAGTTGATTGACTCAAGTGTGTGGGTTGGGCTGCCTGTGTGGTGTTGGAACCCATTCCTCATTGTTGTCGCCATTGGTAACTATGGGGCATGTCAGTAGTTTGTTTGATTATGTGGTATTCAGACCTTTCCCAGGGTCAGCAAGTTCCCTAACCCTAACTCTCTAACCCTAACCGTAACCCTAACCCTAAAAGTGGATCTACACTGGAAGCGAGCGATGTAAGTGAATAATTTTGAAGAGACTGGAATGTATGGGTGCATCTACACTGAAGCAAGCGACTCCAGAGGAATAGAAATGTGTTCTAGTTTTCCTGCCAGTTGTGAGTGACTAGATTGAAATGGACCAATCAGAAGCAAAGTGTGTTCCCAACCCACTCACAAAACCACATCCAGGATCAGCTTCAGCCCTGTTTCCAGGCACAGCCCCAGGGTCACTCCCAATCCCTGCCCCAACCTCTGCCCCAACCTCAGTTCCAGGATAAGCCCCAGCTGCAACAGCTGTAATGTAGTATGGACTGTTGGGACTGTGGGAGAAGTTGGACGAGAAGGGGAAATGATGTAAATATTTTTTGTGTACTGTTTTGTGGTTGCCGGCGGTGTATTGTGTTGTATTACTGCGAGCGTGATTGTGTGTATTTTGCCTCTTCCCGCTGTCAGTGGGACCTTTCTCTCTCCTGGGTGTGTGGTGACTTCGCTCTCTCTTTGGTCTGTGTTGGCTTTGCTTGCTTGTTCTGTAGTATGTGTGAGTGGTGTTATGAATGGGCTGCCTCTGTCTTGTGTAGGATTGGGTGGGAGAACAACAGGAACGATAAGGACAGGGTCACGTGACAGTTTCTGCTAAAATATTTGCTTTTGATATAGATACAAAAATTGTTTGCATCGCTCACTTCCAGTGTAGATCCACCTTTACCCTAACCCTAACCCTAAACCACTTCGGTGTGCCCCCCCCACCTTACCTGACCCATGCCCTAGTCTTTTCAACAGATGCCATTTCTTCGGTCTAGCAATAGCATTATGAATCAGTGACATAATCAGGTCAGCGGGTGCAGTGAAAAAGAGCCTAAAACTACAGAAAACAAACACTTCCCAATCCAAGACTCCTTCAGATTGTATCAGGGTGAAGCTAATCATTTCAACTTAACTGCAAGATCTACTGAACCTCCCCCCGATGGCAAAGCAGAGAAACACTGTACAGTAAACCTGTAATGAGTAATAGGGTTGACTTATCAAGGCCTTTACTCCAAAGAACAATTTGCACTGTGTCTTTTGTTCAAGGAAAATGAAGTGTTACAAAAAAAAAAAAAAAACTGCACACCTTTGAATCTAACAATGCTCATTTTAATGTATCTTTCATAGTGCATATTGCTTACTAGAGTTAAAAACTGTTGAGAAATCTGTTTTCTTTAAAATATAAATGTTCAGGTTATGCCTCACAACTTGGGTGAACAAATCAATTAAACTGATATCAGCCATGCAGAGATTTAACCTGCAATCTGCCTGGCTGATATTTTATTCTCTACATTTCCTTCACTTTCCACTTTGAAATTCTGTTCCTGAGGTATTAGAAAATATGGCAGACTGTTAGGACCGTCTGGCTGCAAGCATTCGGTGTAAAACCAATAAAAACAATAATGAAAAGCATTGAGCTTACACTTCTTTCTGCTGTTGGACTCTGACGTGTGTAAGATCTTGAAGCCCAGTTAATAGACTTATTTTTTTAATCAGAGCAACAAGAAACAAACAAAAAACTACACCATTTAGAAATGTCAATGAGCTTTATTCTGTGAATTATAATATATTTTGATAGTGTGAATATTGCACTCGAGCTATTCATCAGCCAGAATTTTGCACAGTTTGCACTTCATATTATTAGTATTAGTATATGGCTTATATCACAAGTGAATATGTTTCGTGGTCTCCAAGCCCCAGCCAAAGTAGTCATGCACACAATGAAATCAATTTCTGTATTGATCAAGCACTAATTAAGTGAACATTAAACTTTAAAATACTTTTGTATGAAGCACACATTTATATATATGTTATGCTGAGCAGAATCAATCTTTGAGTTAATTTCTTAATTACCGTAACTAGGAATACATCATTGCATTTATTAAAGCCCTATAGTAGAGACAGTGGGGAGCCTTATTACTGGTTATATCATAAACTGTGTCACAACCGTTTGCTAATATTACATATACCTGTACAGGGCTTGAAACTGGAGCTAGTTCTGCACCCAATCCTTGGTTTCAGAACTTGTTTAGGTATTATTGAAATGACCAGGGACCATTCAGACCTCTGGTAAATCTTCTCTGAACTGATCATACTCATCACAGCCTGAAAAACCTGCCTATGCAGTAGGTTTACTAATAGGAGGTGTTCATGCGGTTACAAGGGAGGAACTATTTATGTACAATCAAACTCCTGTCTACTGATCATTTAAAATAATATATACTTAATTGTAGTTCTAAAAGCCAGGAGTGGGTGCTGGTCTATGTGAGTTTCAAGGCCTGTGGGTCATTTCTGAAACGCACCTTAACATAGTGTATGCAGGGCAAGTTAAAAACTGCAGTAACATGCTTTATAAATAATTACAAGTACATTGTTTTGGTGAGTCTGCATTTCACCATCATCATTATCATCAGCAATTTACTGTGAGCCACGGAACCTCATGCATTTCACCATCATCATTATCATCAGCAATTTACTGTGAGCCACGGAACCTCATGCATTTCACCATCATCATTATCATCAGCAATTTACTGTGAGCCACGGAACCTCATGCATTTCACCATCATCATTATCATCAGCAATTTACTGTGAGCCACGGAACCTCATGCATTTCACCATCATCATTATCATCAGCAATTTACTGTGAGCCACGGAACCTCATGCATTTCACCATCATCATTATCATCAGCAATTTACTGTGAGCCACGGAACCTCATGCATTTCACCATCATCATTATCATCAGCAATTTACTGTGAGCCACGGAACCTCATGCATTTCACCATCATCATTATCATCAGCAATTTACTGTGAGCCACAGAACCTCATGCATTTTACCTAGCTGCACAGTGTTAGCAATAAACCAAAAGCTGAAAAGTTGGTTATATAGTAAGCACCGCAGGAGAGGAAAAGCAGAGCATGGAGGGCCAGGACTGGCTCTCAACGAGCAGTAATCTACACCGAGTTTGTAACGTCCTTCTGCTATCTCTCCTCTAACTGGCACTTAATATTCCAATCAGCTCGCATGGCGCTGCATTAAGAAGCAGCCAGCGCATCGGTGCCCCACAGCTCAGGGAATATTACTCATCAGGTCATGGTCGGCTGCGGAAAATACAACCCTCATATATCATCATAACTGCCAGCGAATGACAATTATAATTGAGACGGCAATAACGGGGAAAGAGTTCTTTAATTTAACATCCAATTATTACAAGTTATCACTCCTTAATAAATGTAATATAACAGACAATCAATGTTGCACGCCACAGGCTTGGTAGTGGCGGGGGACAGGGAATTTATTTCCCTGGGATATAAGAGAGAAAATACAAAGTGTGTGAGTTCAGCTCTTTTTTTGACTTATTTTTCATTTAAGTGAGGGTCATTTGCAGCAACTGCAGGAAGGTGGTGTTAGCTATAAATAGCTGGTTGCCTTTACCACATTTACATATGTTCAATAGCTGGAGGGTAGGCAATGTGATGTATGCTAACATGAGCAAGAGAAAAAAAAATGGAAATGTTAATGGGCTTTCTCTGTTTAATCACGTGCCTCGGAATTGGTAAGCAGGGTCACTAACATTGCTCTGTTGATGCAGCTTCAGTTCAGGAGTGCAGCTCCCACTGTGAAAAGGGCATACTGAGAGGTATTTGCAACTGATCAAATACAACAGTAAGAGTGATGATATAAAGCAATATGTGTTTACATTTCCTCATATTACAAAGAACATTGTCACACACTTCTAATGGCAAAAACAGTGTCTGTGTGTTATATTTGGTTGTTTTGTTTGTTATGCCTTTAATGTACATTTTCACATCAGTGACCACATTAATATGGTTATATTATCTGACCAGCAGCTTCATTAACCTTTTATTTTGAGATAAATCAGCTAGTAGCAACCATATGACATTTGATGGTCCAGATAGCCTAATCTCGCTTGTAAATGTCCGTATCTTCTTTTGCACCTGTACTTCATATCCAACTTCGCATCATCATTAATGCAATAGTATTAGAAATGTACAGTAATCTGACTACTACGGCTGAAATCAGTTCCCTTTATTATGCTTTAATTGACCTTTATTTCAATTTTAACAATGACAATAATATATTTTCATATTATTTGCTTGCAAAAAATATTATGTCGTAATGGCGTTAAGCAAAGTTTGGCCAAAACCTGTGTAGGGTCTGTAACGCTTCCTTGTGGGAAAGCTGTTCTATTGAGGAGCAATCCTCTGGGATTACATTTTACCATCACTTGGATTCCTCAATTGTGAAGGTTTGGACCAGTATATTACGAGCAACTGCAGAAGAGTTACAATGCGAAGCATCCTCTGGGGATTGAAGGCAAACTGACAGTTTGTGCTGATGTAATCCCATAGGAAAGAAAGTCCACTTGTTTCAATAATGCAGAGATATGGAACTTGGAAGGCTTTAATTAAGAACATAAGAACATAAGAAAGTTTACAAACGAGAGGAGGCCATTCAGCCCATCTTGCTCGTTTGGTTGTTAGTAGCTTATTGATCCCAGAATCTCGTCAAGCAGCTTCTTGAAGGATCCCAGGGTGTCAGCTTCAAAAACATTACATGTATTTGTCTCCACATTCAAGTTAAAACTGGGAGACAAATACATTGAGTGATTATGTGATTGCTTAGCTGATTCTAGTGTTGTGAAATGAAAAAAACAAATCAATAATTAAATTAATAGGAGTTCATTTTAGACTGGGGGAAAAGTGCTGTCAGATCTATTTCATACATTCCTATAGATGATATGAATAAATGATACAGCACAGCACTGGTCAGCTCTTTTTGATATTTTCTGTGTTATGCTTTTTTGATCTGTATTCAGGAGCAGGAGCTTCAGATCTGGTTGCTTGACAAAGACTTGTGTAACCTTGGTTAGAACATCTACATCTTCTCTACATCTACCACCTGTTCTCTAGATGGCATTGGCTCTTGGGTATTAAAAGTTACATTTGCCCAGTGCCATTTGTCCAGTGCAATTCTGATCTATGATTTTATGATGTAGTCCACATCGAATCAATTAAATTGATCATTCTTCACAATTGGTTTATATGGAGCTTTGTAAATCTGACCCTTAGCATTTTAAATGAGAATTAATCTACATTTAACTAAGGTATTCTAAGGACAGTACATCTATAGTATTTCGGTCTATAAATATGACAGGGAAGGCCCTGTTTTAATTATTTAAATAATAGCCATGTTGTTAGAAATCTACCAAGTAGACACCATTGTGTTTTAATCAGATACTTTCTGGTTATTGAATATGAGCCCAATAAGCTGTGAGTAATACAATGCAGGATTCATAAAGACAAACACTGTAAGTGTCTCTAAATGAACAGTGATATTAAAACATACAGTGCAACAGAAGTTCAATGATTAATCGAATATCCGGAAAATAATAATCAATAATAATTGATGCACTGAGAATACTTAGTCAAAAGCGAGAAGCAAAACAATGTAGATCAATGGATGCTTCCTTGAGGTTTGCAAAAGCAATGAACTGCTGCATCTCTACAGTACAACTGGGAAGCTGGTTCTCATTAATGTAAGTCATAAACTTTTCCATCTTCCTTTTACTCTGATTCCCTTTAAAGTTACACATTAGGCCTTTATATTTCAGAAGCCATTCCCACTGAAGAGAGGTAATGAGCAATGATAAGTCATTGCCTATTTTTAATAGTTTAATTAATCTCACACACTGAGTGTCACACAGAATAGAACTAGGGTTCATTTTGGAATCAGATAAATTATCATTTGTGTAAATATCAATAAGCTGAAATAAATTAATCGCATTTTTATATGTAAATGAGGGCACTAGGTTCCCATTAGCCCATGCCTTGACATGGATTTTGTTAAATAAACACTCATTTGGCTCATTTCTAATAGTTCCTTTCAAAATTATAGCAAAAAGTCTATTCTAATTGAGCAAATTTGCATTTCCATATTAGCTGTAATTAGCGTAACCTATTAAACGTTACAAATATAAAACCACCTAGATTTTTAGAGATCAGGGTTCTGGTTTTAGTGTAAATAATTAAAGTAGGCTTTGCAGCCTCTAAATCCTCATTTAAATATATATGCTAATTAAAATGGATTAATTTGCAAATTAGGGAGATGAGTTCTCTTTGGGTTTTATATATTGTTTCTCTCTCAGAGCTTGAAAGGAACTTACCGAAATTGCTAACAAGCATGGAAATGTGCAGTAGCTGGCCAGGCACACTTAACTGCATGTTTTCCAGTTGCATAACCCTCCTCTCTAAAGAAATACTATAACCTTTCAGCACTGCTGACCAGGATAGACATCTAGGAAAGCAAAACTACATTTAAAACTTCTGTCTGCTTCTGTACAATAGAAAAGGAAAGACAACTTCACTAAAATAATAATTAAACAAGGGTTACATGTTCATGTACCCTCCTAAAGACCATGCATATGTGTATGACAATGCATGTGTTAATACATGCAGCACCTGATTCAATTGATCGAAACAGTAGCAGATTCAAATACTGGTGTTGCTTAAATCTAAAACAGGACCTTTATGCACTTATTGTTTACAAACAGTGGAAGAGTTAGATCCAATGCCCACATGAAGGGACACTACATTATAATTGTGTATGTTTTACTCTGGTATTGTTATTGCTACATTTTAGGGTCACCAGGCAGGTTGCTATGGGCTGCATTTTTCTAGAACAGAGAACAGGTTATGTGGTTCCCACATCTCCATTCTTGAAGGTTGGAAGTGTGACAGTGTACACAGTATACTGAATAATCTGTTGCCATTTACTATGTTATTGTTAACATGCTTTCTAGCTGACCAGCCTTTAAGCAATGTGCGCACATGCTCATGCTCATTCTGTATTAACAGTCACTACAGGAAGTTTGAAACATCCCGATGCCCTGGGAAGTAGACCATTTGTTTTGAGTAGGCCAGGGAAGACCAACACCGTTTGCTTGATATCATAATTCCAAACCTAAAAGACAGAAAAGGATTGAGTAAAGATAAAATAACATTACTATTCTTACATTACCATCTCACTCTCTGTCTGTACAGATACTTGGTCTGAGGTCTCTCTTTTCCACACTTCACTGGCAAAGCTGGCTTCCTCACAAATTCAATTTCTTCTCCTTGCACACTCTCTTCCTCCCTCCCTCCCTCCTCCGGAACATTGTATCTTGTTCAATCCTCTCCCTGTCACGGAGGCTCCTCTACCATTTCAATTGGATTCCAAAAATAACCACTTTATTCACCCTGCTTACGCAATTATATTGTCATACAGCACGGGCAGGCAAGGGGTCATTCCATTATCCAGCAACGAGATAACTGAGTATCAGGGCTGCCAGCCTCTTTGACTCGCTGCCCTGCAGTAATGGGCCTTTTTTAAGGACTTTTACCAATGTTTCTACTAGGTATTTGACAAGAGTAAAGGTAACACTACTGTTTAAACCTGTTTTTTTTTTTACATTGCTCTCATGCATGCTTCTGAAACACATAGCTGTAGCTCTCACACAAGCACTACACATACTGCACACATTGTATTCATGACTGAGACAGTATTTGAAGATTATGTGTAGCTAATATAATTACATTTATAATCTTTGACTTCAGCACCCGCATGGTAGAACATTAGGATGAAATGTTTACCTCTTTAGACTCTTGTGGCCTGTTCGTTGCTGTTGTGTGAACCGTGAATGGTTTTACCCCAGCAGCAATGCTACTGGAAGTGGTCAGACTCTTGCATTTCACTGAAGTGCATTATATTAATACAAATTGTGTTGGGAGGATACCAGTTTAAAGAACTTGCTCTTTGTTTTTTTGCTCTGTTAGCTACAGTAGTGAATGTCTGTGTGACACCGTAGCTAAATCCTTCTTGATTCTATCAAAGAGCAACCACCTTTTTAGTTTACATGTTGATAAGATGAACAGATAATGTTGACTAGTGCATAAGTCCCGCCAGACCTATACGGCTGTACTGAACCCTATTACTGTGAATCTTAGATAGCATTAACAGTTTTTTTCTGATTGCTTCTTATTACAGATGCGTGGCTATATTTCAGACACCAATTGCAGTCTATTCTATGAATGCTTGCTCAGAATATGAATCATTTCTTGACTTGGTTTCTACTATACTTTAAGAAGAGCCATCATTTTTTTAAGGGCAAGGGATTCATATTAATTGTAATCCAGCAGAACAGCCAGCCTTATCTCATAAAGCATAGACCTCTCACACAAACTAATTTGATTGTCCCCCAGGGGGGTCTATGAAAAAGGTTCCCGTATATTGCATTTGAATTTTTGTGATAACCCATTGACATAACTCATTATTACCCATCAAGTAACCCATACATTTTTAATGCATTTTTCAGAAATATGATATACAGTAATCTATGTGTGTACATTTTGATTAATGTCATATGTTTAATAAACACACTGGAATTTATTAGTGTGAGTTAATAGCTGTCTTAAATTACTTCCATTTACTGGCATTCTACTCTGGTTCACAGGAAGAAACGCAGACATTGAAATCACGTGCTTCCTTTAAAAAGAAAGAAATAAGAAACATCCACGTGTTTCCATGTTGTTCTTTTTGTAGCTGGCCCTTCCACTCCTGCCCTGTGTTCCAAACCTGTTCTAAATTCTGTAATTGAACAAATTAAAACCTCCATCCAGCTCCCGAAGTAGTTAATTATCTCCAGAACAGTAATTGGACATGTCTGTCTTAAAAGGAGTTGACAAAGTTATTCCTATCCAATACTTTAAGTGCAACACAGAAAGACACAGTTGGAAATTAAGCGGAGATAGACTTAGGAGAGAGGGAAGGGAACACTTCTTTACACAGAGAGTGATGAGTATGTGGAATGGGTTACCTAGCCATGTTGTTCATGCTGAATCACTGGGATCCTTAAAGACCCGACATTTTGAGATTAATGAGCTACCAGGAACCGGATAAACATAGATGGGCCGAATGGTTTGTAAATATCTTATGTTCTCATAAAACTAAACATTCTGCATGTTTTTCCTTTTACAAGAAATCAGCAGTAACTCCTCCATGCCCTGGCTCTCCTTATTAAAAGTTTTTCCTGTGACTCTCGTGTGTTCAATGTCCCTGTGTTCCTTTCGATGACCTCTCTCGGAAATGGTGGGATGAAATATGTGCAAAAGCGCTCTGCAAATTTCATCTAAATCCTACGAAAAAATGTAAATTAAATACACATTTACACCTGTATGTGTCCTTCATATTGGGAAGCGTGAAACCTACAATACAAAGTGCTACATTAAGTCAAATGTATAGGAATTACTTGGTCAGTTCTTTAAAATAGATCCAGGTATTTATAACATATACGACTACAATCCAGTGCCTTTTTTACCCTATTTAACAAACTCCCCTGACAAGGTATTCCACATGCTGTCACCTACAGCAAGTCCTGCTGTGGGTGACACTATTGGATTAACCTCAAGCTTCCTCTCAGCTACAGCGCCGATCAGTACCCTGTATGGGGTCAGCGTGACAGTGGCTTGCACTGTACAACCAAATCCAGCATCTCTGTTGTATCTTTCACTAAGGAGTTGAGAAGTCACCTCTTGACTTAGCAGAGTGGTGTCCTGCTGTGCAGGTTCTCACCAAAACCTTGTAAACATGGCTGGGATTGAATCCTCTATGTCTTCTAAAGCAGATGGTTTCTATGCACTGGTGATTTGACATATTCCTGTTTCAACGTTCTATATTACATGATCCTCACCTGCTAAATAAAAGCCATTCTTGTGGGGGTGTTCCAAATTATTTTCTATAAATCAAGGAGGTTTTCACAAGGCTACTTCATTTATATGTTACATATTTGCAAAGAAGTAATGATCAATCCATTTAAAATGACCTAATCAGATATGGATGATAAGTGACAGAGATTGGATATATTAAAGAAACCACACTTTAAATAAATAAATAAATAATACTAATATCAAAAATAATAATACTAATAAGAATACTACTACGACTACGACTACTACTACGACTAATAATACTACTACTACTACTACTAATAATAATAATAATAATAATAATAATAATAATAATAATAATAATAACAACAATACATTATACATATAATTTATATCAGGACAAATCGGACAAATTTGCTTCTTCAGCTGAAGATGGGCTTTTGTTTGAAATGCCCTGACAATTATTTTGTAACCATTTAAACCTTTTGTGTGCATAAGAAAGAAAAAAACATATCATTATTTTAATTCTTGTACACTGCAGTTACGGTAGACACCCTATTAAAAGTATATAATGGTAGAATTTTTCTTTCTATCTATAGAGAGATATATTCTACCATTTATAATCATCTATACCATTCATTTAGGTACCTGTGTAGCATGTGTTCCATGGTTCAGCAAATACCAAACTAATCAAAAGCCGTTACTGGAAGATGTATTTAAAAGCCTTGCTTTCTTTTTAATAATACATTTATTAAGGATTTTTAATGCAGGGAATCAATCTAGGATAAAGTGAGAGCCCTGGGTTTTGATTGCCACCCTGCTGCAAATTACACCACTCATCATTTAGATTTAGAAAATCTTATGAAACAAAGACTATATTCAAAGCAAGTTCCATTTTAAACTCTGCCAGCGCCATATAACCCAGCTTGTTTCTAATGAATGTGCGTGTAATAAAATCAGCTGCTTTGGCCTGTGGTTGGGCCCGCGCTTCACATACTCTGATTGAAAATGGAACAGCTGTGATGATTTAATTTACATGTTAATAACGAACAGGCCTCCAGAAACCAACGAATAAATGCCTTTTTATTGCGACCATATCTCTTCCAATGCAGCCGAAACGAAAAAAAAACACTGGTAATTAATTGTTTTAAGCGATTCTATTAAAACAAAAATTATCTGGAGGAGATGTGCGCTGAATGTTTATGGGCTGGCAGGCAGGGGGAATGCAGATAGATGCTCATTATATAGCACAACTTGTTTTTTTCGGTTTCTTAAAGAAACAGTGAGCTTTTTGAGAGGATACAAAGGACAAGCCTTTAAGATGGGAATTGTGCATCTAAGATACGGCCAAAAATGAAATATTTACTGTGGACGTTGTTTTACCTTTAATGGAACGATCATGGGGAATCTTTGCTCACAGAATGTTAAACTAAAACTCAAACACCAAACATATGAGATCAAAAGAATTCTGTAGTCAGATAATTAATAGAAATATAAAAGGATGGCCACACTGGGACCCATGTGATCTTGTTTGGAAGTATAAATCTTGTGAGATGTTGTAGTCCAGCATAGAGATGTGCAGGGGAGCTGCAGTGGCTCATCTGAGGAGTATTACATAGCAGTCTACTTATCTAATATCTAAAGCAGCAGTAAGTATAAGTTAAAGAGGATAATTAGAAAACACTTTACGTTTCTGGCTTTTTAATTATTTTCTTATACTGGACTCCCAAATCATCTATTTTCCTATATATTAATATACATTCTTATTAATAATGTACTCAGGCTTCCATACTGTCTCCCAAATATGGTGCAAATGCAACTAGAGAAATTGATTAAGCCTTTGCTTCACAAACAGTGCACAATCTTTGCCTTGTATTCAAACAGCAGAGCATTCTACCCCTCAACTGTGAATGGCTCTTGGACAGTGCTGCACATCCTCCTGATTCTCAAGCTGTTTCCTAAGCTGTGATCAGGGATGATCAAAATCTGCATGCTTACAATTTGCAATAGAAATCGTCCCCATGTGATCATTCCTTTTTCAGTGAAATATAAAAGAAGCGCAGGGTTAGCTGGGTGTAAATCCCCCTGTGCTGCTTTGCTTTGTTATGTATATGCTTACAGGACAGAGACAATAATGAATGGTAATGAGCGGGTCACATAAGAATTGAAATCATCCTATCTGGTGGGATTCAGTGCATACTTCACTTGATTCCCATAGTGATCTTTTTAATAAGGACATTTTGCATACACCTCAGGAGCATGCATAATCAAATTGAATGTAAGATCTTAATTTTAAGAAGCTTGGTTGATGCCAGCTGGAAATGGGATCTTCAGTCACCAATTATACAATAATCTAATCTGCATAAAAACACTGCACATTATGTATGCACACACCCACAGTCTGAGCATTGTACTCCATAAATACCCAGATCCAGGCAACAGTTACAGAAAACAACCAGAATTCATGTTTCCTTTAAAGAGAGGTCTTGTCATTTTACTGCTCTCTTAATGTACCAACGGTGTATTGTCATAATATTGGTAAAAGATAGAACAGACAGATTCAGTTTTCTAAAATTCGCTATCTGAATTGGGAGAGAATCTCTCTCCTCCTCTTCACACATTTCAGAGAGATTTAATTGTGGATGGAGACAGCCATTGTGTGTGCGTTTAAATGTTAAAGTACCAGCATATACATTTCAAATGATAACTTCGTGTATGATAAATCAGTCGTTAGGATGTTTCAAAACTACAGTTCTGTGTACAGATGTCATCATGTGCATGGCGCAATTCTAATGTAACGTTTCTGTTCTAAATGGTTTAATTTAACCAATTATACCTCCATCCAGACCATGAAGTAGTTAATGATGTCATTTTACCTGTTAAACCTGAAGTTGAATGTTCCTGTAGGACTGTGACTGGAAACCCCTGTGCCACACTGTGGCAAAGTGCCCCCTTTGTGTATTTTGTGTTACGTGTTGTGTGTAAATGTTGGTGTATAGTCATTGGTACACGGGATATAAGCGGTCTGTGTTTCACGTGTATAAAAAAATGTAGATTTGTATTTAGGCACGAGGACGGCACAAATCACTTTCACGTGCTGGTTAAAATGTAATGTGTGGTCACGGGAGTACACTTAATTAATTCACGTGCAGTTGTACCGAGATTCCAATTGAATGATTGACTAGCAATCGAGTCTCGGTACAACTGCATAAAAGCTGCATGTTTTCACTCACTCGGGGTTGGGTGTTCGGTGAGTGGAGAACGGGTGTGGCGAAGGAGCAACTAAAAAAAGTAAAACTAGTATATGGTCTCACTCACCGTGTTTGTTCGTTTGTCTGTTTAGTCCGTTTTGTTTGTATCTATTTATTTTGGCGTAAGTGCCGTGTCCTGTTTTTTTTGTGTGTT
Source organism: Acipenser oxyrinchus oxyrinchus (assembly GCA_030684275.1). Lineage (NCBI taxonomy): Eukaryota > Metazoa > Chordata > Actinopteri > Acipenseriformes > Acipenseridae > Acipenser > Acipenser oxyrinchus. Next base: position 19,681,407 of record CM060267.1, on the reverse strand, counting down.
TTGTTACAACCGTTTATTTTCTGTCTGTTTGTTTATTAAACGCTGAGCGAAAGCATTCGCTCAGCTTCACCAAACTCCTCTCTGTCGTTTTGTTCCTGCTTCTGCCGTGACGTCACCGCCGAGTCATCCTGTCACACACACACAGCTAGCTACTAAGTTATAGTACAAAAACACCATTAAGAAAAATATATTTGTCCTTTCTTATTGTTGCTTCCCTGAGCTACAGCAGAGCTTGCAGGTGAATTGTATAACCCCCTGCTGCTGCAGGTAGCAGCAAGTGAATGCCTGTTTAGTTCACAGTGACCCAGTGGAACAAATTCTATACAGAGGGATGCATTTAATGTCTGCAGCTGCAACTTAGGGAATGTAAACAATTAGGAAAGCAACATGGTTTATGATGTACATGTGGATACATGTAGTACACACCAGGTCACACAGGAATAGCATTTTATTATATAATGAACATGTTTAAAGTACGTAAAGAGGTATACAGCTCATTTACATGTTTCTTTTACCCCTCCCTTACATTTTTACAAAGTTGGCAATTATTCTGACAGGCTCTAAGTTCTTTTGTCTCTACAGTATATATTGTGTTCTCTGCTACTGCTATCTTGCTTGCATTTCTGTGCAGTTTAGCTTTTTTTTACTTGAGAAATCATCTAATCATGTTGGCTCACTGATTTATAGTACAGTATGAAAGCAGCAAGAATCAATTGAAAGTTATTGTATTAAGTAGCTGAGCAACGACTATAACAGATGCATTGATGTTTCGATGAAAAATCTGAGTCATAAAATAAATATGTAACACATATTTAAATGTGTGATACATCGCTCTCTGAAAAATAAACACTAATAACAAAGAGCGTAGTCATAAAGTACTTTTTCAAATAGAAAAACATACAAAAATACAGCAGATAAATCTGGTTTAAATGTCTTATTGTGCCCTATTTACAAACATTTAAGTTCTGAGTTATTTAAAATACCCTGGGTCCTTTGATTACTCCAGAAAGCCCGAACGAATGGCTTAGTTTACTTAAGTTTTGTTGCAGATCAAGCCCCCCAACAATACTGTACTTGTATGCAGATGCTGAATACTACTTTCAAGATGATAATGCCCTCATCCACTGTGCCAGAATTGTGTGCAAATGGTTCAAAAGAGAATGACAGAAATGTCATGGCCACCACGATCCCAGGATCTGCCAGCCTCTCTGCACCAGGTCCATGAAATATTAATGACTCACTGGATTAGCACTCATTAAAACCCTTTCCAGCGCCTATGCCACGTTGTGTCAAGGCTATGTTAGATACAGGTCCTGCTAAAGTACTACCAGGCAGTGTATATCAATATGCGTTTTATCTCAGACAAAGAAAGATTATATAAGGGTAACTATGATCTGCATGAGTGATACATGACTACATAAGTAAAAGTATATGGAGCTTGTGTTTTGAAACAAAACCAAAACTTTTTCTCAGTTTGGAATACAGCTTTATTATTCTGAGCGGCTGAACTTTGTAGAAATTAACAAATGTTAACCTAGTTTTCTTTACCAAAAGAATGAATATTTAATGCTATAGTTGGGAGCCATAGTTAAGGGGCTGTGCTATTTGTGTCCTACCTTATAATGAGAGTGAAAGTGCCAGTGGAATGGCATTGTGGGGCAAAAGGGAGCCACAACTATGCGTCACTGTAACTGTTTCTACAGTATAAAGGGACACCTAATAAAGACGGAGCACTGTAGTAATACTCCTGCTGTGTATCATGAACTTCAAGTTAGGACCAGGGTCATTGACAAGGCCAGTTCAGTACTGGCACAAACACACACATACACTGTACCGTGGATCAGCCAATATTGCAATAGTTAAACAAATGTGCATAGCTTAATATTTAAAGAATGTTGTACATCATTTTTTTACTTGCATTGCCAAGTAACAACCAAATAAGAGTATACCAGAGACATCTAACTGGACTCCCAGGTTACTTTCACACATATTAAATACAGTTCTGTACACACAAAAAAAACACCCAGTTTAGTCTTACATTTTGGTAGAGAGCTCACAGATGTAATATTGTCAGGCAAAGCATTCCATAAACCGGAGGAAAGATATGAAAATGAGTACCACAATCTTTGACACAGAAGGACAGGATAAGTGGAACAATGGATAAGTGGAAGAGTGGAACAGTCATTGTAAGTAGTTACTTATGTATCTGTAATGACCAGTATCATCTAGGTAGCCCAGCAGGCTAATGTAGGACAATTAGTTTCACATAAAATGATGACCCAGCATATATAAGAAAAGGCAATCCGATTAGCTGATTGATCCCAAAATGTCATCTAAATCAGGTCCTAAAACCTGTCCAATGATTCAGTAGCAACAGCGTAACTCTATTCTATACATTATCTACTCTATGTCGGTCTCTACGCTGCATACAATATTGGCCAGGGTTAAATGTGTCAATTCCTTTTAGGATTTTACAAGTGTCAACCCCCTCAGAAAACCATTGATATCCCAAGTCAAAAATCCAAGAAATGCTGCTGGCTATTGCTATCCCACTACAGTTTGTAATGACACTTAACCGTGCCTTTTTACATTGCTGTTTTTTGTAATGTTTGCTTCCACCTGTCAGTATCTTTGCTCTAGTGTTTCCCTAAAGACTGATAGCTGACCTGACTCTTCCACAGTGTCGCATCACACGACCCATTATCCCCCTCTCCATCATGCCACACAGGGTGCTGTGTTGTTTGTCCAGTCCTCGTTGTACACTTGTTTCCCCATCTGTCCAGACCACAGATTGAGAAGTCCCGAACACAGGCTGGACTCGTTCACAATGTGGCAGCTGAAACAATCAGAGGGCAGCCCACTCTTGCTACACTTGTGTACTTCCTGACCCCTGCAGTCCATTCAATAACGTTTGGATAATGGGCAACAATTTACAGCATGCAGCAGACAACATGAACTGGAAAACCCCTTAGATCGTATCTATACCCGTAGATGTACGTATTCTCTTGGTATGACCATTTTCACTTACCTTAATTATCCGCACTGTGTATCTCCCAGCATATTGTTCAGCTGGAAACAAACGTCTTACCCAGTGTAGAAGGCTTCTGTGAATTGGGACAGTCAGACGCCTGTTGCCACAATATGTTGCAGGCTTAATCCTAAATTCTGATTCTCTCAATAGCTTCTTCTGAAGTATGACCAGAACTGCTTACATCACAATTGAATAGTTCTCTAGATTATGTAAACATGTAATGTGACATTCAGACAGGCCTCAATTTTCCACAATATTTGGATATTATGAACAATAACTTGTGTAAAACTGTATGTTAACTGGGTAAGTTAAATAATGTCCTTTGACGTTTTCCTGACAGTTGGACAAGTGTTCCTCTAGATATTCAGTATATAGAAATTTAAGTGGGACATGCAGAGAGTCGTAGAGACAGACAGAAAGACAGCTTCCATATACTCTCAAATTATGATACACCCAAAAGCCAGTTGCAAGTAGTTCTCTCTCTTTCTCAACATATATACAAAAACAGGGGTAATATTGCTTGTCTTATAAAGTGGTAAGAACATGTATTTTTAATCACGCTTCAAATATGAAGAATTGATCATAAATGTAATTTTAAAAGTTTATTTTAGTCCAGAAATAATTTAATTTCCTGCCTATTAATGTAAAGTTTTGTAGATTAGCATTGTAGGTTTATGCATCTGTCAAAAGTAAAACCTTAATTTTAATTAACCTTCCCTTCAAGGTTAAATATATTTGCTTGTTTCACAAATGAAAGAAAAAATGTAATTTATCAATATTAGGTAAAAAGAAAGAAGAAGAAGAAATATCTAACTCAACAGATGACCTACCCTCAAGGGGTATGGGTTTGTGATGTCTTTCCTGAAATTTGCAGCCAACATTAGATAGAAGACATTCAGAGCTTTGGTGGTATTAATTAAATGATCAAACACCATATTAAAAATGCAAAAAGCATTTTCCAATTAACATTTTCAAAAATAAAAATGGCACACAATTTCCTAACAGTCAGTTGGAATACTTAACTAATTCCAGAACAAAAAATTAAAAAAAAAAATATTTCTTAAAAATAGTATCAAAGAAGACGAGGTTCAGCAGTACAGTTTGTTTTTTTTTTCAAACGTAGTGTTTCAGTGCTGTACAGACATTATATTTCGTTATCATTTTCTCCAGTTTCTCTGAGATACGAATGTACCAGCTTTACATCTTTTTTTTTTAAACGTATTCTCATTTTGTTGATCTTAAATGAACATTTCTGTACTGTGGGTGTTGTCGAGTAATTGAAAACGAGACATTTTGTGTTTGAATTGAAAGTAATGGTCTGGAGGAGTTGAATGGGTCAAAGTTCAAGTATATTTTCCTCTAGAGGAATTATCACTTTTGACGTCACTATTGTGGTATTATGCCTTTCTTTTTAGAATGGCTCAGGATGCAAATATAGCCTTCATCCATATATATATATATATATATATATATATATATATATATATATATATATATATATATATATATATATATATATGCAGATAATAACTCAGGTTAGAGCTGTTATTGTTCAGGGAGGGATACATCAGACAAGAACATGACAATAAATTCCTAGACTCCCTTTGTTTGGTACTTTATCTGGTATAAATGAAGTAGCCGAATACAATACTGTTACCTGTTTTGTTCAAAACCCAGTACAAGACATTCAAACCATGTAGGCATCTTTAAATGTGTCTTCAAACACATGTTTGCCAAACACGTTCCAGTAAAAATGCCCTGCTAAACCTCTCTTTTCCAGATGAGCCCATTTCTTTCTGTCAATACTAGTTAATCCAATCTGACCGGTGATTTGGTTGTAAAATGCTTACCATCTTATGTCTTACAGTATGTCACTTCTGATTTACTACCATTCTTATAAATATCTGAACCAAACTAAGTAGTCCATTTTATTAACGTAAGAGGCAAGGAGTCACCATTAACACTGAAAGGTCCGTTTTTGAAATTGTGTTTTTCTTAGCTTTGCGTTCCGATTCTGGAATGTTTTTTTTTCCTCTCCATGCCACCCAGTAGTTGTGAGAATTTTGTGAATATGCAACAGCCAAGAAAGGAAAGAATAGTTCTTTTTATTTATTCTTTGTCTATGTGAAAGCAACCCCCCTCTCTCCCCTGTATTCGAATTCCACAAGAAAACGTTCTGTAACAATTACCATTTGGGGATACCATTGAGCTGTATTATTGTTTCTCTGGGCTGGGTGAAAGGAGGAGGAGGGGGGGCAGGGGGCTGGATGGCGAAAACAAGAAGGGAACAGTGTGGGAAAAGGGAGTCCCATTACAGAAACACCTGGGAACGTTTAGAGATGTTTCTCCACAGGACCAGTCTGCTTGGTCTTTCAGAGTGCTAGGGAGACCTTCTTTTACTACAGTGGTTAGAAGCTTCACGTGTCCCTATGGCGACGACACGTCTAAGTTTTGTGGTGCATTATGTGAGTGGCTATTCCTTGCCTCTCACAAAAGATAATATTAAAGCCTTGTGGTAATGTAATTAATGTAACAAAAGACAGATAGATACAGTAGACAGACTGACCGTTCACTAAAGGGATGGAACATTTGGGGCTGCTTATTCACAAAAAAACTAAATTTACTTGGGTTTACAGGCAAGAGTTGGTAACCATAAAGGTTATACAGTAGTGGTATGCACCGCTTTCCTTTTAAATGTAATAAAAAATGATATACTGTATATATAAAATAAAGCATACACAGCATATTAATTCACCAGGGATCAAAGTTTAACAAATGTTTTGTCATTAACAATGTCCTTCTGGTTGTTTTTCTTGTTTCTCTGTGATATATATTTAATATTAAGTGCCGGTATACTATTCCACTTTCATGTCCATGTCATTAGGATCGTAATCCATAAAATCTAGGCCGAACTAAGTACTCACAAAAACCTGTTTAAAAGTTATCATTGGTTAACATATGTGTGTTTACTCTTACTCGATACATTTCTGTCTCGTGAAGTAAACATGACCTAGGTACCTTTTTGCGTTTCCATGTGAAGCCTTTCATTTTACGGGAACGGACACTTTCCCCCCAACGTTACGCAAATTAATGGGGAAGAGGGAGGGGTTGATATTTAAATTAGGTCCAGTTCGATTCTCGTGCAGTTTAGCAGGAAACTCCCAAAAATATTGTTTCCATGTGTAGAGAAGGTTACATGAGAGACTCCCCTGAGGAAATCCACATGACATTGTGTTTGACGTAAATGGTTATAAAGCTCTGATTTGCTGATGCTTTATTAATACTTTGCATACTACTACTGTAAAACATTTATGGTTACCAACTCTTGCCTGTAAACCCAAGTAAATTTAGTTTTTTTGTGTGAATAAGCAGCCCCAAATGTTCCATCCCTTTAGTGAATGGTCAGTCTGTCTACTGTATCCATCTGTCTTACAACGGATGTAAGTGGAGAGTGGACACAGGTTTTGCTCAGATATAACCAGGAGAAATTGCATGGGAGTCTAGTTATACACATTTAAACATAGTACTTAGTAGTTACTTTACAATAAAGTCGTTTTGACAGTTGTTTGGAAAGCTATTTACAAGTGTATTGTACAGTAGCTGAAACCACCTGAATTCACAAGCCCACGATGCAGTTTATCAAACATTTTTAGTAACAGAAACTTAGTGAATGCAATCTGTATGATACTTTACAAACACATTTAGATCCATGCATGATTAGCATTACGCAAAGTTTTAGGGAAGAAAAAAGTGGGGTTATCTGCAACATCAAATCTGATAGGAAAATACTGCAAACAAAACATTAACTTCCTTGCTACCATCTATGGACCATGGTAACTTATGTATTCCCATGTGACTTTTATAGTGGTAAAGCCACAGGAAAGGCGCTTGAATGAGCTGATTAACATTTTCATGAGAAACTTGTGCTTCCATGTGTAAGTGGGCGTTGATTTCACGAGCATTTCCTTGATTCTCACGGGATTCTTTCCTCTTTTTTGGGGCACTGTCACAGATAGCTTGTGTGGTGACGTCAGACCAGGTAATGCCAGACACAGTGTGGTGAGATTTATTATAAAACACATACTTTACACAAAACAAAACAGTCAAAAATCAATGACACGATGGCCAAAAGAACCAGACAAACAAACACTGACCTATAACAAGGAGCGGGCTGGTGTAGAACCAGCACGTGTAGCAATTGTTATTCTTCTCGTTATCCGGACTATCTCTCCCATTCTCGCCACACTGAACACCCAACTCCAAGTGAGAAATTCGTGCTGCTTTTATCTACAGCTATGCCGGGACTCAATTGCTAATTAATCATTCAATTGAATCCCGGCACAGTCTGAATGTGAACTAATTGTGACTTCCCCTTGCCTGACATACATTTTAAATCACTTGCGCTACGTAACCAACACTATACAAACTAATCCAAAATACACCCAGGGGAGTGGGTTACCCCGTCACAGGCACTTTCACAAGGTTTTCTTCCAAACATGCATGCGCATGGCCACTTCACATGAAAAAACACACATGTAAACTGGCCCATTGTAGCCAGGACATTGTAATGTGTGTATACATGTCCACATTACAATGTCCTGACTTTAGTTCACTGTGCAATCTCTTCAGTGGACACATTTGATCCAGGGGATGTATTTTGTCATAATAACCTATCAATTACTAAGCCTTACCTTTCAGATCCATTTTCTCATCACCCAGTTTTGTTAAAACATAAAAAAACACAGTCCACATTATATAAACAGGTACAGCTGTGAACCATTTTGATATTCTTTCCACACTTACATAACAGATGACACTGTCCTAGCAATATTACCATGCAGTATACAATACTATGCACTAGAACACATTATTTTTTTTAACCCCAAAAGAATATATATATATATATATATATATGGGTTTACTGGGTTTAATAGGTGCCCTCCTATTCTGTCCTCCATCATAGTCAGATTCAAGTAAAAGTATGGATAGCTGCAGACCCTGATGAATGCATTGTACCATGTGGTGTGCTGATGAACTCTTTCCCTCTGTGGGTTGCCATAGGGAGTGTTTCTTCGATCGATGGCATGTGCCCATGTGGCAGAGATAAGCACACCATATGAATGTCTCTTGGCTTAAGATGCCACTTGGCACTGGTTGCCTAGTGATTCGTCAAAACAGTGTTTTAGAGTATCTTGCTGCCAAATGATAAGCAGAACAGCACTGGCCAAAAGCATTGCACTACTAGCAACACATCAGGATACAGATTTAAAGAAGGCATGCAGCAGGTGAAAGCTTCACTTACAAAACTACACTTTAAAACTGTCTACCTGTAAGCTGGGTTTGAAACTCACACTTTTCCTGCACTCATTCCTCAATCCAGTATGCTATTGAAATGTAGTTGTACTGAAAGAAACTTGGTCAAATTAAATTGAAGACACTGGAATGTCTTATAACAGAACATTGTTTGTGAAACGATTTTTCACAACAAGTTGCTTGGGGTCCTACTACAGTTCTAATGGATGTTTATATACAGTAGGGATATAACTGAAAAGTTCAAATGCGTTAATAACTTCAATAATATACCTAAGAAGGGGAGCTCTGAAAATCAGAACCTGTGCAGGGCTATAGTGCGTTTCTAACTCTTAGTTCCCTTTCAAGTCGAAAATAACCATCAAGTATGGGATATTGCCGTCAGGCAGTAGGGATTGGCTGAGCTTTTATAGCAAAGCTGCTGATAGGCCTCTGCGCGAGCTGCCACGTAAGCCCGCCCCCTTGGGAGCTTACTATACGCAGCGTGCAGAGACTCACTTCCTCTTTTGTCTTCAGCATTGGTAACGGTAGGTAATAGAGCTAACTGATTGTACTCGCTAAGCTTAGGCTTGAGAAGCTGGTTATTTTCCCCTTCTCTGAGTTTATTTCAGTTATACTCTTCGGAGTTATTATTATTATTGTTTAAGGATTATATAATTTGTTTACATTTATATATATTTCCTTCACGCTTTGCTTTTGCATCGTGTTGTCTCGTGGTCTCCGTCTTTCCTGTGTTAATAATTATTTTTTGATTATTAGTGTTGTGTTTTTGGGTTTTGTAAATAAAATTGTATATATTCTGTGTGTATATATATTTTGTGAAGGACGACGCTTGCGTTGGCCTCGCCGCAGCGTATCTGCAGCCCCGGTCTTGCCTAGGCTAGACCGCGTGTGTGGAGCCTGCACTGCTGTCTCCCACATACTGCCTCTGCGGTGTGTAAAAAAAAAAAAACAACCGCGTGGTAGCTGTACTGTGCCCACATATTTTTTGTGCCCCAGTCACATAATCACTACCATTAGTGCTGCTGCAGCGTTCAAAAAAAAGAAAAAAAAAATTCCCATTCACTACACAGAGGAAGACGACCACTAAGCGCAATCCCCAGCACCAACAGGTAAGTAGTGCACAGCATCCAGGACACTGTACCAGTCACTTAGCGTCTCCGCTCTGCGGGTCAGCTGACGCTTAGGCGTCTGTGCTAGCGTTCTCGCTCAGTACTCACGCTCCGGCGTGCTGCGCTTCGGCGCTTGGTGTCGGCGCTTTGCCGCTTGGTGCAGCGCTTCGGCGCTTTGTGCAGCGCTTCAGCTCTTGGTGCTAGCGTGTCTGCGCTTGGGGACTCGGTGCTCGACGCTCGACGCTTCGGCGTCGGTGCACGCACCTCAGCAGCCGGCGCATCGGCGCTTCGGTGCACGCACCTCGACGCTTCGGCGCGATCGACGCTTCGGTGCACGCACCTCGACGCTTCAGCGCGCTCGGCGCTCGACGCTCGGCGCTCGGCGCCTCGACGCTCGATGCTTCGATGCTCGTTGCACGCACCTCGACGCTCGGCTCGGCGCTCGGCGCCGGCGACGCACCTTGGCGCTCGGCGCCGGCGCTGCGCCGCGCACCTTGACGCTTCGACGCTTCGGCGCTCGACGCTCGGTGCGTCGACGCCTCAACGCTCGGTGCACGCACCTCGATGCTTCGGCGGCAGGCTCGACGCTCGGTGCTTCGACGCCTCGATGCTCGGTGCATGCACCTCGACGCTCGATGCCTCGGCGCTCGACTCTCGGCGCATTGACGCTTGGCGCACGCACGAGGCTCGACGCTCGGCGCTCGATGCTCGGTGCATCGACGCCTCGTCGCTTGGTGCACGTACCTCGACGTTCAACGCTTCGACGTTCGACATTCGGGTCCGAGTGGCAACCATGTCCGGGTTCCACCGTTGCGTCACCTGCCAGGCAAAATTGCCGGCGAGCGAGCCGCATGAAGACTGTGTGGCGCGCCTGGGACCAGAGCACGCCGTGTCTGCCTTGGCAGACAGATCGTTTTGCGCATTGTGCGCTAATTTTCAACCGCGCACTCTTCGCCAGAGGGCGAGGATAGCGGTGGGTAGCCACTCCCCTCCCTCAGGGTCTTCTTACACCCTGTCTGTCCCGCCATCGTCCACAGCGACTCCGCCCATCACACTGCGGGTATCCAGGAGCCCCTTCCAGCTTACAGCTGGCCAAAGATCTCCAGACTGTAGACGTGCCCGGGAGCGTTCTCATACCCCGCCCATTCGGCCCCGAGGCTCCTCCCCTCGCAGGGAACATTCCCGTCGATCACGGTCTCGCTCCCTGTCACCTCGCCGTAGGCGACGTTCCCGTTCTCCTCGTCGGGACAGGCGTCATAGGGACAAGTCAGGCTTGGCAGAGCTCACATCCAAAATGTCCCAGTTTATGGATGTGATGATGGGCCAGCAATCGTTGCTGATGTCCCTTACCAGCATGGCACCACCAACTGGACCAGTTGCCAGTCAGCGGCGTTTCAGCCACACCCTCTGGCCGTCCCTGTTGTCCAACAACCCGAAGGAGTATGGGACGTAGATGCCATCTCCAGGGATGCTTCCGAAGGAGAGCCTCTCCTTGAGGAGGACAGTGTGGAAGCTGAACTGGCATCCCAGCACTCGGAGCAAGACACTGAGTCGGAGGTGCTGGACACCAGTGATCCCTTGTGGTCACTGGTGGAGCGAGCAACACGCCACCTGGAAATTGAGTGGCCAGCCATGGAATTACCTCAGCGGTCGCTGTTTGAGTCGCCATCTGTACAGTCTCCACTGCCCAGGACGCTCCCGGCAACTTCGCGGAAAGCCTCCGCGTTTGCCATGCAGGGAGCGAGTGAGGCTCGTCTGGCGTCCTTTCCGCCGGTCGATGCTGCCTTTGCAGCCCTGGTTAAGACTCCGACACTTTCGGGTCTGGCTAAGGACCCTGCATGTCCTAACAAGCAGTGCAGGACCACTGAGATCCATTTAAAGAAGGGCTACTTAGCGGCTACAGAGGCAGTTAGGTTGTCCAACGTGGCCAGCCTCCTTTCAGTTTACCAGGCGTCGCTGGTGAAGGATCTCCCAGAGCACCCATCGGCGTCTCTGAGGGCGGAATTGGCGCTGGTCGCGCAACTCCTGGTCAAGATAGCCCAGTTGAATGCACGGGCTCAAGGCAGGAATATTGCGTCCCTGGTGGTCGCCAAAAGGCAGCTCTGGCTCTCGCAGGCGAGAGTTCAAGAGCCTGACAAGGCCCCATTGTTAGATGCTCCTATTACGCCGGGGCACACGTTTGGCCTAGCGGTTGAGGAGCTGCTGCAACACTCTGTTAAGGCCCGGGAGGCATCTCAGCAAATGGCTAACATGTGGCCGCATAAGCCCTTCCAGCCAAAGCGCCAACAGGAGCACCAGTGGCGTAGAGCACCACCGCAGCACCAGCCACGGCCAGGGGGTACTAAGACCTCTCCCTCAAGCACAGCAGCGCGTGGTCAACCTCCATTTTCAAGACCGCAGCGCGGAGGGTGGCGCCCTAGAGGTGGTGGCAGGCCACGCCCTCGGGGCTCTGGGCAGGCCCCTCCCGAACGAGCCCAGCCTAAACAGCCCTGAGAACACCAGGCAGCTGTCTCCCAGCTCCAGTTCTGGCAACAATGCACAACGACATCTGGGTGCACAAAACTATATCCACTGGGTACACCCTTCAGTTCCAGTTAAAACCTCCCCTTCCGGGAGTGGTTGTAACTGCAGTGAAGGACTCGGTTCAGTCCTCAGCTCTGAATGTGGAAATACAGGCATTGCTCAGCAAGCGTGCCATTCAACAAGTAGACCCTGCTCTGATCGACCAGGGGTTCTATCCCAAATACTTCCTGGTGCCCAAAAGGACGGCGGGCTCCGTCCTATTTTAGATCTGCGACTACTGAACAAATACCTGCGGGTGTTATCGTTCAAGATGCTTACGCACAGGCACATCATTCAGTCAGTCCGACACGGCAACTGGTTCACCACCGTGGACCTGACAGATCGCGCTTTCACGTTCCCATCTGCCCGGGTCACAGGAAGTATCTGCGTTTCGCATTTCAGGGCAGGGTTTACGAGTTTTGTGTCCTTCCGTTCGGCCTGTCACTAGCTCCTCGAACCTTTTCCAAATGTATGGATGCCATTCTAGCTCCCTTGCAGGCTCAAGGTGTCCGACTGCTGAATTATCTGGACGACTGGCTCATCTGCGCGCAGTCGAAGGAGCAGGTGGCACAGCACACAGTGATGGTTACAGACCATCTTCAGCGGCTAGGTCTGAAGATCAATTCAAAAAAGAGCCGCCTCGTGCCGAGCCAACAGACCGCATTCTTGGGTCTATAGCTGGACTCAGTGTCCATGGAAGCGACCCTGTTGACACAAAGAGTTGCCTCAATAGAGCGGTGTCTCTCCCTATTCACGTTGAGAGAAACAGTCAGCATGGAGCTGTGTCAGCACATGCTGGGGTTGATGGCTGCCGCCTCGCAAGCCCTTCCTTTGGGCTTACTACACCAGAGACCTCTGCAGGCCTGGTTCAATGCCTTCGCGTTGCATCCGCGGAGAGACAAACACCGCAGGCTAAGGGTATCCCGAGCCTGCTGGGAAGCGCTACGCTGGTGGAAAGTTCCGTCAAACCTCCGCCAAGGTGTACGCTTGGGTCCCATTTTCAGAAGGCAGGTCATCACGACCGACGCTTCCAACCAGGGTTGGGGAGCAGTCTGGAACGGGACAGGGACCCGTGGAGTGTGGTCAGGACCCTGGAGGTCAGCCCACATCAATGCTCTGGAGCTCAGAGCGGTGGACCTCACCCTCCGGCACTTCTTGCCAGTGCTTCTAGGCAAGCATGTGTTAGTGCGGTCAGACAACACCAAAGTTGTGGCGTACATCAACCGCCAGGGCGGCTTGCGGTCCCCCGGTCTTCACCGGATGGTAGCACAGATGTTGCTATGGGCACAACCGCGTTTAACCTCTCTGCGTGCAGTTCACCTACCGGGCAGAGTCAATTACGCAGCAGATCTCCTATCCAGAGGAGGTCCTCTTGCCGGCGAATGGCGTCTCCACCCTCAAGTGGTAGAGCGCATCTGGGAATGGTTCGGCACAGCCCAGGTAGATCTCTTTGCTTCGCAAGAGACCACGCACTGCCCCCTATGGTTCTCAGTGAAGGATCTCGACAACCCCCTAGGAGTCGATGCACTGGCTCACGAATGGCCGCCAGGGCTCCTATATGTGTTTCCACCAATTCCGATGCTCCCCGCCTTCTTAGAGAAGGTCAGGGTAGAGCAAGCGACAGTGATTCTAATCGCTCCTCGGTGACCTCGGAGAATATGGTTCCCGAGCCTGGTGCAGTTGTTGCACGGTCTGCCGAGGGAGCTCCCTCTGCGAGCGGACCTGTTGTCCCAAGCCCAAGGAGGGCTATGGCACCCGAACCCCAAGCTCATGCAGCTATGGGCTTAGCCCCTGAACGGGAGCGCCTGTCAGCCTTAGGGCTCTCGACGGCGGTGATTTCGACCAGTCAGAGTGCTAGAGCACCCTCTACTAGGTCGCAGTATACATACAAGTGGCATTTGTTTCAAGGTTGGTGTCTGGCGGAGGGCCATGACCCAATATCCTGCCCTATGGCAGTGATATTACAGTTTCTACAGAAACTGTTAGATGAAGGGAAATCTCCCTCTACACTTAAAGTGTATTTAGCCGCCATATCGGCTTGCCATGTACGCATTGACGGTTTATCACCAGGTTGCCATTTTCTGGCATCACAGTTCCTGAAGGGCGCAAGACGTTTGCGGCCTCCAAGGACGACCAGTTTACCGTCATGGAGCCTTGACGTGGTGCTAGAAGCCCTTACCAAGGCACCGTTCGAGCCTCTCCACAGCGTGGATATGAAGCTCGTGTCTATAAAAACTGCGTTTTTGTTATCAGTGGTATCAGCAAAACGCGTGGGCGAGTTACACGCACTTTCAGTGCATTCATCATGTACTCGTTTTGCAGGAGACGGTTCTAAGGTCTCCATGCGTCCAAATCCGTTTTACCCAAGGTCATATCCCCGTTTCATATGAACCAACCAGTCGAGTTGATGGCGTTCCATCCTCCTCCTTTTTCTTCCCCAGAGGAAGAACGGTTACACATGCTCTGCCCCGTGCGGGCATTGAGGTTTTATATTGACCATACAACGGCTGTGACAGAACAGTTGTTCATATGCCATGGTTCTAGGACTTTGGGTCAGCCGTTGTCTAAACAACGCCTTTCCCATTGGATAGTGGATGCTATTAAATTAGCATATGACTCTGCAGGCCTTCCGCCACCAGGGCAGTTGAAGGCACATTCCACTAGGGGTATGGCGACATCCTGGGCCCTCTTTAGAGGGGTGCCGTTGTCTGACATTTGCGCGGCAGCCAGTTGGGCTACACTGCATACTTTCATGAGGTTTTACCGGCTGAACGTACTGGATTCCTCTGCTCCACTATTTGGAGCATCTGTGCTACACTCTATGATGCCTCACGAGGCGGAAGTATAGAGTGGTTGACAACATGGTGTTGACTATTCCACCTTAGGACAGGTGTCATTGCGAGCATAGACGCTGAGGCGCAGCTCCGCATATGCGTAGATGTATTGCCTACGCAGTTGCGTTATGGCGTAAGTCTGTCCTACTGCCGAGAATCCTCCCTCGTGACGGCTTGGGTACACTGTTCCCATACTTGATGGTTATTTTTGACTTGAAAGGGAACGATAGGTTGCGGATGCAACTCCGGTTCCCTGAAAGAGAAAATAACCATCAAGCCGCGAGGTCGCTCCGGAAGCCTTCATGGCCTGAAGAGCAAAAGAGGAAGTGAGTCTCTGCGCACTGCGTATAGTAAGCTCCCAAGGGGGCGGGCTTACGTGGCAGCTCGCGCAGAGGCCTATCAGCAGCTTTGCTATAAAAGCTCAGCCAATCCCTACTGCCTGACGTCAATATCCCATACTTGATGGTTATTTTCTCTTTCAGGGAACCGGGGTTGCATCCGCAACCTATCGTTACTCGAGTAACGGTATTTGTTATGTCTGCCCTGGTAAGGGGGAGGCAATCAGTCAGCTTTCTCTGTCTCCTAGTTCTTCTCAATTTTACACTTTTTTTAGACATTATAGTAATTCATTAACTAGTTTCTTTAATGCAGTGTCCTAATGGAGGTCAGTGTCCCGCTGTTTCACAATTCAATATCAATATTACAGGAGGAAGGCCAAAGTAAACACAACAGCAAATACTTAGTAACAAGATCTGTTTTCATTGCTGTTACTATGGGGATGTTAGCATTGCAGGAAAACAGGAAGCCAGCAGAAGGGGTATACACTTTTAAGTTGTAAATTTGTTAGTCCTGAAAAGTAAGCTTCATATACTGCACAAGCAGTAATAATGGCCAAATTGTAAGAGGAGAAATTACTTCAGAAATGTTGGTAAATTCCAGTTGAACCTACATCTGGTTTCTAAAGGTTGCAACTGGTCTCTACTGGGGAGGTAAAAAAAAAAAGTACAACTTCTATTCCCATCTAATCCTGACAAACTGCCAACAAATGCCCCAATTAGTGCCAGTTGAGTTTAGACTGTTTATTTTATGATGTGGGTATCTATCTATCAGAATACATTTTACAAACGCAAGACAGGCTATGAAAAGAAATGACAAACATGTAGTTATTTCAACCTGAGCTAGAATCAAGAGAAGTGAAGGACCATTTGACAAAGCCAGCTAACATGATAAATAAGTAAATAAAATACTACCTTTCAAACACACTTCCATTTAAATACACTACAACACAACAGACTGTTAGTTACTGTACACATTTGCTTAGTACATATTGTTTCCAGTAAGTATTTATTTCCATAACTTGGTAATGACAGAACTGATTCTACATGTAGGTGCTTGCAGTTCATATCAGAAAACGGTGCATTGCAACTGCTAATTAAAACACCTTTGATTTCATCCAAATATATAAATAAATAATAACTCTGAACACTTTACATTTCAATGCGACCTATTTTGGAACATTTCATATCAGTAAAAGCAAAAAAAAGAATCTGTAATATGCATAACTTTAGAAGCTGACATATTGTTGCATTGAATTCACTGGGTCTAGGCTAGCAGAGTGCTGAGTTTAGATTTTGCCTGAAGGGAATGTTTCTTGAGGAGGCGTGCAACAAAGAAACAAGAGGGAAATTAGTTTATTTTAACCGGGAGTGACACATTTATTTTGTAATAAAAAACAGAAGTGATGCTAATGAACCTTTGTCTACACACCAAACAAAAGCTTTCCTCCCACCATGTCCTCTAAAAACAAGAAAAATGCCTCCTTTCTCTGAGCCTCTTTCGGAGACATTCCAGAACACGTTTTGAAAAGAGCGAGGCAAGATAGTTTCTGTTGCACAAAGAAAGAGGTCAAAGGTTGCTATTTATCCCAGCAAAGTAGCCAACTTTGCGTCTATTGATGGGGAGGAACCCGGTGAATTGTGGGAAGGTGGACAACTGCTTTGGCTGCCAATCATTGTGCTGCTTTTGCATAAGCTGCCAATCACAATTAAAAGGAATGTGCTAGTTCAAAAAGGTCAAAGAAGCAGTGGAAGGCCCTGAATAAACAACAACAGGTCTTGACTAAAAAGTAGGCCTCTTGTCAACTGGGTCAGGAATTTGTTTCAAAGGAGGGGACTGAAGCATAATGAAATATGTAGCCAGCATCAGATCCTTTGGCTATCAAAGTTTAATGATACATGGCCTACTGGTTGCAAAGTATATAGGCATTATTACAATGGAAATAAGACTGAAATTATCTGTGGAAAATTAATAGGAATTAGTACCATAATTGCTGCCATTTAGCATACCTTAAAAATTTCTTCTCTTGTGTAAACAAGGTCACAGTCAGCCAGCTGGAAAGACGAGAGAAGAAATGTAGGGCTAGTGAAACCATTCTCATTGCAGTAAACTTTTTGGCCACTTTCAATGTAAAATTGAACATCACTTTTCCAAGTAATACCACATCTTCAGTGGTTTCACCAGACCATACAAAATATACAGAAAAAAAAATCTTTTCTACTGATTTTAAGATAACAATCTTTTGCATTTTAAAAATTTTGGAGTAGCAATAGTTGATGATACATGGACTGCACAATTTTTTATGCATTTTGATGACCCTAAACTCCATTATTCTCAATGTACTGGGTGGCCAGGACAAATACCATTTGCATAATTTAATGCTTGTTTCAAGGGCTTTCCAACAAAAAACTAAATGGTCTACTTGAGCTGTTAGGACTTGATTTAATTAAATAAACATGATTATATAAATATTGGTACTTAAATAGTTCACAGTACAAACATGTTTTTTTTTTATCCTATATCGAGAAAGTACCTTGATAACATTGATTAAACAAGTCACCAACATCAAAGAGCTCATTTGTTTAATGTAATATGTAATTTTTTTTTTTTTTTACCGTGGTAAGTTATTTATGAATAATCTTTTTTTCTTTTGTTCTTTTTTTCTGGTACATGCTTTGGTATATGTGGTCATTAGTCATTTTGTATTATTTAGACCAGCATAAACATGATTAGGTTAAAGTCTGTGTGAAATTCAATACTTTAAAAACATTACATAATAAAATATAATTTCCATAAATACACCAGACAAGGGATTTTCGCGTTTTGTGTCAAAAGTTGGGGGATTCTTGCCATAAAACGATACAAGAAAAAGTGCTACATCTGTGTTTCTGACGTCACCTCGAGCAAAATCACACACAGGAGTCAGCAATGGTTTGGAATGAAACGGGAAATGGTTTGCACGCTTTAATGCCACAAAGCAATATACTTTCAAATGAGCTGTCATTTTTTCAAAACCACACACGCTAATGCTGTGAAATGACCCAAATGAGACAGCATCCCTTGTGTTTCCACTGGCTGTGGTGAACCTAGGCTGCCAGTGCTGCCCAGAAAGCCTTCAGAGAAAGCCAACACAGTTTAGAGAAATGGAGAGGAGGCAATTTTCAATAATACCGTTTCCATTTAGATGTGTCTCTTAAAATGTATTTGAGGGTTCTGAGGTTTGGTGCAGTTTTGCTGCAGTTCACATTCGCCTCTTCACCACAAGCCTGTTCTTTTTTGGAACTGTTTGCTCCTGTTTTTTTAAATACTTGTTTCAGGAAAAATAAAAATAAATGATATGCTCTCAGTTGTTGTTTTCTCCTTTTGAATGGCAACACTCACTTTACAGCGTTACACGCAGTTTTAATAAGGCATGTTATCATTTCCGTAAAAGCATATTGATGAGTATTTGCTTACACCAATAAGAAATGAACATGATAAAACTTACAAACAAGAGGAGGCCATTCAGAGGTCTGTTAATGCTCGTCAGGTTCCTAATAACTAATTCAACCCTGAGCCATTCTCAGTTCCTTCAGCTCATCCCCATTACACCTCATACATTGCATTTGTTGGGCTTTTTATCATAGAGCATTTAGAACTTAAAGCTTCTTAGGATGTGAGAGAAATTTAATGGAGAGAAGGACCCAAAACTTAGTCTTAGTTAGTTGGACTGGTTTGTAGTGTATTTGTATAGTATTTAGTAATGTCAACAAGTGTCAATTATCCATCCCAGGGGTAAAACACCAATGGGATTAATATAGAGTTAAAGGGTGCATCTCACTATTAACCTGAACACCTCCTGCCATTCAGAGAATGTCAATTGTACTGAATCATGTGCTTTTCTGGTTTGGTCAAAGTTGAGAGCCCCAAACTCATTTCACTTGGGACCTAAGCCATATCTGAATATGGGTCTTTATAGATAAAATGAATGAAAGGCAAGTGAATTAGTCCGCTGTGCAAGCTAGCATTTACAGCTTTACACTAGTTTGAATGTACAAATGAATATGTGATCGTACAGTGGATAGTTTTCAACAGAAATATAAGACATATCTGTTGTACTGTCGTCAACCAACAGCTCCTGCACTTCTGCACCACAAGACAGCTAAGAGCTGTCAACTCATTAATACAGCACACACAGTTGCATATACTAAACCGTTTTAATATGGATATTTGGTGGAACCTACAATTAGTGTTAAGTTATTTCTATTTCAAACAGATAATTATAGACAGAAATTGCACAGCTTAAAAAACAAACTCTGGCTATTGCCAGTGCCTTGAGCCTTGCAGAGCCAATAGGTCCTGTATTAGTTAAGGATAAAAGTAATAGGATTTATTATGTGTGGGCTGCATGTTAGGGAGACCGTTGATAAGCGATAAACTGCAAATCTGTGTCCATAAAAGCTGATAATGATCTCCCAGAGCAAGGCTCAGTGCAATCTGGTCCATGTGCAAGCAAGGGAGATAAGATTTTATAAGGAAAAGGGTCAATTCTCTGTAACAGATTCAATAATAAGAATGGGCAGCTCTGTCCATCACAGTATTACAGGCAGCACTTTTCCATTGTTGTCAAAAAAAGTCACAGTTTCTCATTTCAACAAGGTTTGGCAAACACGTTTTCATAGCAATGAGAGTTAATTCTCTGAAATGAAAATTAAATAACGAACTAAATAAAAACATTTTAAATAGTAACAATACATTTACAGGTAGATTGAATTAAAAAAAATAGAGCATTGTCTTCTGGTGTGTCTAGTAGTGGTTAGGGCTTTGGACTCTTGACTGGAGGGTCGTGGGTTCAATCCCAGGTGGGGGACACTGCTGCTGTACCCTTGAGCAAGGTACTTTACCTAGATTGCTCAGTAAAAACCCAGCTGTATAAATGGGTAATTGTATGTAAAAATAATGTGATATCTTGTAATTGTAAGTCGCCCTGGATAAGGGCATGTGCTAAGAAATAATAATAATAATAATAATAATAATAATAATAATAATAATAATAATAATAATCGCATCTACAGCATAATTCAATCCAATTTTCTTACATAGGTGTGACAAGGAGAGCCTGTCGCTGGTTTTGGAGTGCATGTGTGCCTTTATGGAAGCAGCTGGGCTGCGCAACAGGAGATGCGTTGCTAAGCAACTCATTGAGCAGGTAGGCTCGCAAGGCGCTGAGCTGATCGGGAGGTCCGGATTGTCTGTGGGGCGTGCCAGGGGAAGCTGTGTGGTGCTCAAAAAGCGCCTGAGCTACAGCTCAAGGCTAGTGCATGGCCATAGAGACAGACACAGAGGGAAAGATTGCTGTGTTTTGTTTTATGTTGTGTTGCAGACTCGTATCAACCCGAGAGCTGAAGCTATGGAGACAGCACTAACCCCGGGAGCATTTACCCCTGCACACGAGCTGCTATATTTAAATGAACAATTAAACATAAAAGGGTTTATTTTCTAACTTACCACATATAAAGCACTACTTCAAAAAAATGAAAAACTATAATAAAATAAACATTTCAAAAGAAGCTAGTATATAAACAGGTATATGTATATTCAAAACTGTAAAAACGAAAGTAGTTTTTAATTTAAAACAAAAGTAACATATGTTTTCTCTTGCGTGTGTGTCTCTCGGTGCAGCACAGAATCCAGGTTGAGCTACTGCAGCCTGCTGCTTTGCAGTTTTCTGATCGAAATGGTTCTGCCGAAGCACTGTGGCTAGCTTCAAGATGAAATCTCTCCTACTTAAATTTTCCCCGGTGCATTCCTTGTACAAAACGAAATAATTGATGGCTGCCAGGTCCAGTAGAGCTAACAACAGGCTTGCATATAAAAATAAAATAGAATATTGTAGACTATATTCAAAATAAAAACATGTATTGTAAAAAAAAAACATGTATTGGCGGTTCTAGGTAGAGGGGATTATAACTTTTTTATTTTTGTAATCCTGTCTTTAAAACGCCATCAGGGTATTTAATACATGTACAGTATTTAGGAAAAGTCAAGAACAGACAACCATGTATCTTTCACACACGCAAAAAGTAATTTACATTTTAAAAGTGAAAACTGTCAAAAAGACTGCCGTGGCGGTTCTAGTGTTAAATCTGCGCGTCTGTGCAGTGTGTCAACTCCCAATGCTCTGTGTCTGCCTCAGTATTGTTCAGTGATGACCCACACACATGACAGTAGCCCCTGTTACAATAGGACACATGAGCATATATCTCTAGCAAGAGAGTCCGATGTTACTCTTCCAACAGTGTAAAACACATACACAGTGTCCAAAAACTATGATGTTTTAAATGACAGTTACAGATTTTCAAAAAGGAACATGCCACATATTACATGTTGCAAGAAAGACAAAAGATAAATAGCATAAAATGGCAAAGGTACACTTTCTGAAAAATACTAAAACAGTTTTAAAGGTAAATTAGTAACAAAAATAAATTACCCTAGCGCTGTTCTTAGTGCGGTTTTATTTTGAAAGTGCCAAATAGCACAACAAAGAAACAACTGTTATAAAAAATAACAGATGTTTTGTGCATTTAATATAACAATATTTATCATAGTTTTTTTGGTTATTTGGTAGGTTTTGTTATTTGGTAGGATGCAGCCACCGTAATTAAATATAGCCCTACATTTGAATTTAATTAAACTAGTAAATCCTAGCTTTTAGACCACCTCAGTACAAAGACCATTTCACAATTAAGGCCACCATTTTAAAGAGATGTCAGTGAAAAATCACCTTCAATATTAAGGCTGCATTCAGCAGTCCCAAGCCTCTATTAAACTACCTCTCTAATAAGAACTACATGCTGTAAACTACCAATGTCTACAATCGCTAAACCTTTTAATAACGTCATAAACAGTTAAATATTGGCTACACTAAGAACTGAAAATAACCCAAATCCTTTGTCATTACAGTAATTTGTTACAATAAATTCTGTGTAGTAATACTAAAAGAAACATGACAACATTTTACTGTCCACCTCCAGTAGTAAGGTCTCATTTTATTGGTCCCTTGACTGGCTTTAATAGAGACAGAGACCATTGGTGAAAATCAAGTTGTGTGCAATGAAACTTGGCAAGTGAGACCAGAAATGGTCATATAGAGGCATTGTAGCTGACTCTTTTAAGTGATATTGCATTGACTGCTCAATATGGGAATCAATTATCTCAAAGAATGCTGAATGCTTCATTTTATGAACATTGTATTATTATTTTTCCAAATTCTAATGAAGTCATTTGTGATGAATTCAGTACCGTGCACATAAACAGTTTAATACACATGCTGTATGGACTGTCACTTGTAAAGAATATCAATGAATTTTTTTGTTTGTTTTGTGGTGGTTGTGGGGGAGGGTTTAAAAACTTTTCCATTTTGACCCAACATGGCTGCGTCCAGCTGCAATGTAATAAGCCAGTCATTTAAAAAAAAAAAAAAAAATTCTGTCTGTGGAAAATTTGGAGAGCTTCCCAAAATATAGAAAGTGTCCCGAGCAGGCACATTTCTGAGGAATGCTGTAATCTCATATGGCTGCCCTCTGCAATCCCCAGAGAGGTTTCACTGCTCCACGCTGTTGCACTCCTCTCCACAGCCAGGCCTTCACAGCCCTCCTCACTGCCCTGCTTCCACACATGTGACCCATTAACAAACCCTGGAAGCGTAACATTATACCACCAATGGCAACCTTCCATGCAATTCTGATCACTAAAAACCCATCTTAAAGAGACAGCAGCCACTTTTCTAATGCTCCATTTTCTGTAGCACTTATTTAATAATAGGAATGCGTTTAACTGTAAATCGCCAAGTCTTGTTTATTCGTTTTACTGTTTCTCTTGACATTTTTTCCAAAGCAAAAGCAAATATTTATTCTCCCAAAAAACAAAATCAGAGCCAGTACAGTGAAATGACTCTGGATGCTAGGAACCCCAATCAAGATCAAACAAAACAAATGCCTGCAGTATGTGTTCATAAATAACAATTAAGGCAATGCATTTTGCAGTGTGTCTGATCAAAATGTGTTGTCGGAAAGGTTAGCAATAATTTGTTTTGTTCTAATTTTTCATATTTCAAACTTAACCCATGTGAATCTTCAAAAACCAACAAAAGTCTATGCTGTTTAAAACACAACACAGACAAACTGCAACATGCTGCTCAATTAAATTATCTGCTGACTAGATTCCTTTAAAAAAAAAAAAAATGGACACATTTATGCACTATTCATGTCCTTCTGCCATCAGTCTGTCACCTCCTACATGGTGAACACATTAACTTCCTTGATTTTGCACCGATTTCCACCAAACTATTATCACACACTCCTGGACTCTGATAGGCATTTTGGGTTGCATTTGGCTACAATCCCATCAACCTGATTTTAAACAAACGTATTAAACCTATCAGGTACTATGCGATTATGATGCCATAATGAGGACCCTCTGTATGTGCATGCACTGGTTGGGTTTTAAATTGGTTACTACTAGTACAAGATCGAAACAAAAATAGAAGAAACCCTTGACCTTTTGCCAGACAGCCTGTTGCAAACTCACTGGGTGAGGCCTCATAAACTTTAACCTCATCACTAACCACCAAGGCAGCCTGCTAGTGTCTCATCCATAGCACTAAGAGACAGAGAGAGAGGAAACTACAAAATCAACTGACACTAAAGCCTCCTGCCTTGGATTCTTGATCCCATAATCACCTCACCTCCCCTTTGAATCTGAAAATGTAGGAAGTTAGGACAAAATGACCCACACAAAACTATAAAACGAATCTTTAGCTTTTATGAGATTGTTCACATGCTTCACAGTTTCCAGCACTGTGATATTTGACTTTGGCTTGTAAAATTAAAAGTATTACGTTGGACTTGTTGTCACTGTATGTTGTAACATCACCCAGTGGATGCATGCTTTACATTTAGGGTTAGCTTTTACATTTCTGCAGATATGATGAAGCACCCCAGGTTCCTTTAATAAGCTACCAGGTTCACTAAGCTTTTCTTTTATTCCAGTGCAACATGTGCACTAGTTTGTATATCTAACATTCGCTTAAATGGACTGAAAACAGTTTGCACCATTAACATTGATCTTCTTCCTTTTGAAAAGAAATGGCGCTACTGTAACTTTCCACAGTAAATCTAGCCAGTTTATCCCCTGGTTCGTCTCTGAGGCTAGTGCCATGAGATTTCACAATGCCCTCCAGTCACCACCAATCCCAGGTTTAATCTTATGCAACGTGTTTTGGTGAATCTGTATGGATTTAGAGTATTTTTTCCCCATCTTAGATTAACCTGCACTTAATTGTTGTCAAAACAAAGTTCAAAACATGACCCGACTGGACCAATTAGCCTGCCTAATAGTGTAAATTACCCTCACATGCGCAAAATTTAATGAATGGCAGACCAAAATAGACTAGATGTTATAGCTACTACTGAATATATGAGCCAATAAACATGTCACTTTATGTTTACAATATAATTTAAAGCAGTTGATACATTAATAATAATTTTAAAGGTACAGATGCCTGTTCCTGTTGCTTTTCTTTTCAGAAAGTTTGACTTTTGAAAGTTTTATTAAGTGCATGGGGTGTGAAGGTAACAGCTATAGCTTATCATAAAGGAACTAATAGTGTGCTTCAGCAGCATGTCATAAGATATATCTGATTAAAAAGCCATTTTGTGATAACAGTACTTACATTTTCTGCTGTGATGAGCAAATCTGTCTGTTCCACTAGCCAATGTGATAGTGTTTTCATTTCAAAATAAGATTTTCTTTATTTCTGTGAGGGCTACATGAGAATAAATATCTTACTTTTAACTCTTCAACATCTTCATGCAAAATTGTTTTATTTACATCTATCTTTATGTTTATCCAAACCAATGGCATGTCTGTATGAGGACTGTATATTCACTGCAACTTTGATTTGCCAAAAAAAAAAATACCAGTGTCTGGGTACCCCCACTGTTTTTTCTAGATGTGAAAATGGGCAGCATCCACAATGGAGGACTAGGCTTTCTGGCCTGGGTTTGTAGAAATACAGGAAGCACACTAAAAAGTAATGACATTGTGGTTGCTGGCTTGCTGAACTGCTGTTCGGTTTTGGGTTGTATTTGTATTTGCACTGTGTTGGGCTTCAGGGCTGGCCAGTGGTAACTGGGCTGGGATACTGATTTAAGGCGAGAAGAGGTATAAAGGTGCTGACTGTGGAAAGATAGTAGAAAGTTAACATCTGCTCTGAAGAGACACACGTGGAACAGCGTTGGAGTTTAACAGAATGCAATGTAGAGCACGAGAGATACGATGAGGCAACATTGTTTATAGTGTCGGTGAGGCTAAACTACCATTGCTAGAACCAAGATCTAAGACTTTAACAGATACCACAGTGTACAATAAAACCTTGAGTGTTCCTAAGTTGCTTTTAGGAATACCTTGGTTATTCAAACAGCTCCCTGGTAGCCTGTCATGCTGTCTACAATGCTCTTCTGCAGTCACAGAAAATGAGCTAAGCAAACCCCCATATCTCTGGTCAGTACAGTTCTATAAGTTAATAAAGGAGTTGTATTGTAATTATAGATGGCGATTTTTCCATTGGGAATTGAGTATGGAATACACTTTACAGTAAAATTCAACTAGCAAATATATTTTACAAACACCCAGTGGTTCAGATAATAGATTTATATAATACAAGTTTGATGGTCTATATAATATGCAAATGATTGCAGGATTTAATGCCTGTACTTAATTGTAACTGAGTATAACAAACAGTCTAGTCTTCTCATTGTTTAAAACAACACTTTAAAATCAAGGTTGTCCTTGGACTTGTAATGATTTATTGGGTACCTTTCTGCTGAGTTTTTGGAAAATGGTCCTGAAAACGTTCATAAATGATCACATACATAATTAGAGAAAAAACAAATAACTTTTTACTTGTCAGAGCTGCTTATAGTTTATATGGACAGTGCCAGATATCTGAATGGAGTGATATTACTGAGGTCCAGTCCAGGTGACAGGCTGTGATTGGCTGACTCGGTGGTTGCGGGTACAGGATTGGTTGCTTTCGTCAGTGCAAAGTATTGATTGGCTGGTTTTGGTGGATGACACAATAAATTATGTCCTTGTTTAGTATTTGCTGTCCAATAGATGTGAACTGAGCTTTCATTACGACAAGTCAAAATGAAAGAGCTGGCACTTGCGTGGATTGATTTAAAAACTGGATTCAGTTGATGCTGTGACGTTCCAGCTGCATCTACTATCAGGTAGAAGCCTGTTAGAGCTGGAAGCTGATTGGCTGACAGTATTGAAAAATGAGAAAATGAGAAAAGCATAACCCTCTCTGAAACAGAAAATGTCATTAAGCAAAATGTACTTCAAGTTTGTGAAAATGGTCCAATAAGAGGCTTTCTCATACTTGTCCAGTCTAAAACTGCACATTTTTCATTGTTCCCAAAAAGCACAATGCAACCTACACATGTTGTCAAATGAATTCATAAAAGATTAGGAAGGACATATTAAAACTGTAGATTTTAATGGGCCATGCTACTGTATTTTGTATCAGCACTAAATTGCTGTTTATATATTTCTTGTTCAGGCAGCGAAATGCAAGCTCCTTTGGCAGTTTATAAAATTAATAGAATAATACACACTCTTTTATTCATATAAACAGCTTCATTTTCAATTCCCTCCTTAGCTTTGGAGCATTACATGTATAGGAGGAATAAGCTTAAATTGTAAAGTGCGTAAAGAAGCAATATGCTGACATTGCTGCTGTTTCAATAAACGACACGCTTGTGTTCATTCTTTTTGGCACATTAAAGAGAGGAGCAGTTCGAATGCTCAGTGCTATTTTTGACTCTGAATTTCTGTTTGCATACATTTGCATACCTAGTGCAAATTAAGCAATGAATATGCAAATTAGGTAGTGATAGCTATGGCAGAGGTGTTTCTGCCAAGTGTACAGAACAGACTATCCCAGCAGCCTTTGCTGCCAGTTTGGAAGGTGGGGGCAGGGAGGGGGGGTAGGGGTTGCTACAGACAGAGCGGGGGGTGGCTTTTCTGGACAATCTATAGAATGGGAACTAAATGAAGTGGGTGCTGTTAAGTGAAGTATTAAGTGTTTTAAAACACTTGCAATGTATCCTCCACCAGTATAGCTGCCAACATATGCCTCACTGGCCAATACTTGGGCTGCTTGCCAGATCTCCCAGTTTAGCTGTACACTGTAGCTTTTATTAGACTGTTGGGTTCTTGTTTGCTGTGGCGTACTGTACCTAAATGACTTCAGATTATGCACGAGGTGCGATTTGTTGGCATCAGAGCCTGGAAATAAGTCTGCTCTCTGCATTTTAATGCCTGTCAGGCGTGCACAAGCCTGTCACTGTAACTGATCCGCAGTATAATCAGACCACACAACTAATCCAACTGCAAATCACTCATGCAAATAAGACATTGCCATTCTCTGCAGCAAAAGTCCTCATTTAGAACCTCTGCGGTTTGGTGGCTTTTCGGTGGAAACTGGACCGGAATCAAACTGGACTCACGCCTGAAGCCGTTTATTACAATCAGATGATGGGCTTGGGTCTCTCATGCAATAGTATGCAAGTGGCGTGTGGCAGTTTATTACAGCAACCTTTTCTAAGCACTAAAACAAAAGAAAAAAATGTATATAGCATATTTTACCTTCTAAAAGTTAGGGGAAAACTATTTGAAAAAGTCCTGGAATGGGGGTGATAGTGCATGTTCACATTTCCAGGTTTTGGTTAAAATTAGCAAATTAGATTGTTCCAGGTAACCTAAAAACAACAGACCCATTATGTTTTATAATGGGTCTGTTCTATTTCCAGAACATCACTAGGGCTCAAACTAGACTATGAATGCTATTGGATTGAGGGACAGTTTTTTTTTCCAGGGCTTCTTTTACACATGTAGGCTGAAAAGCAGACAGTCCAAAAGGGTTAACCTGTTACATGACCCTCAACACCCTGTAATGCACATGATAAATACAGTAGTGAGCTGCTCTGCAGAGTGATGCCTCACGCACCTGCTAATTGGTAAACAGGCAGAGCAGTATCCAGCACTCCCTCTTTCCAGTCAGTAGATCGGACAGACATATAGAGGGATGATAGTTGGCATTCAGTATCATGAGCAGTTACATTTTTGAAAAGAGATTTTGCTGCAGATTTCCACCCCTAATTTCTCCAGGTTATAATAATTGAGAATGGTCATGTATCCCTCCTAATCAATCTAAACACCTTAGACTCTGTTCATTTCAAAGCAGTGCTGTATTGGCTGACCGTAAACATTTTTATTTTTTTGTCCATGTCCAGGCAGTCTAACAACACCTCTTTAAATGATATTTACAACAAGGGTGGGACCAGGGTGGGTGGGTGGGGGTAGTCAGACAAGCAAATCAAGTCACTGGCAGTGCTGAAGGAGCCAAGGGACTCCGAGATCTATTTTCTTGCATCACGCAATGCCTCCCATACATACTGTATTAAGAAGCTGTCAATCATTCGACTATTGGATAGATTTATAACTGGCTTTGATGATTGGAGAAATTTAACGGTCACTCTGGTCAACATAAGTGATCTGACCCCTCACCTTTTGGAGAAAAAACTAAAGAAAAAGACCTACAGTGCCCCACCAACAGTCATAGCTGTGCTTCAAAATTAAAAATATCTGTGCATGAACCGAGAGGTCAAGGGCACCCTTCCTACACTAAATCAATGTGGACCAGACCCCATATCCACAGCAAATTACTCATCTTAAACTGTCCGACAACTTGACAGTACAGCAGTAGAACCAGAGGTCGCCGGGTCATGTGACCACGTCAGTATATCTGCAGCCCCAAGGAGCTGGCTCAGGCACTTCCTGTCGGTATAGGAAAATATTAGCCAATAAAAAAAAATCACAACCGATTGATTCTTTCCTCCAACACAGACAGGGTGAGAGAAAGCGCTGGAGGCTAAGTGTTCTGTCTGTCATTTATCTTCGATATGTCAAGTCTGTGTGGTTAAATAGCAACATATCATTAGACAAACAGAAAACACAGTGCAAATACCAGGATCGAGTTAAGGCTTAATAAACTCATGGAGGTAATCATTTTCCTCTAATCTGATCTCTCCAGGTGCAATAAGCTATGGTGCACTCTGGTGTTATTGGAGAAGCCTGGGGAGAGAGAGGCATCTAGTAACCAGCCCTAGCTCAAGATGATTATATACGAGAGAGTTATCCGCAATGAGCAGTATTTTATTGATCTACACAGCAACAGATCCTTATACTGGCACCTATAACTCTGGCAACACTTTACTTTAGGGATCCATTATAAGTGATTATAAACAACAGCAAATAATAATAATAATAATAATAATAATAATAATAATAATAATAATAATACCTGTATTGCAAAAGCAAAGCAGCCCCATACAATTGGTGAGACTGACTGATAAAGACAAACAGACAGGGATAGAAAGACAAACAGACCTGAAAAGACAGACAAACAGACTATATCCGTTATAACTGATTGTAAACAAAAAAATGGCAAAAGTGTATAATAATAGTTGTATTATTTCTAATTGTTAACAGCATAATTAATAACATGTTTATAGATTGTTTATAATCACTTATACCTGATACCTAAACTAAAATGATGCCATAATTCTTACCCTTGCTATATCATAGACCTATTACATGAGTTGGTAACACTTTATATTAAGGTGCTGCTTATTAATGTTTTACAACTGTTTTAGAAATATATACTATATGCTTAATAACTATGTTATAGAGTGTTAATACAGCATTATGGATGGTTTATAATCATGGAATAGCCATAGACGGAATTACAGTTATATAAAGGGGACAGCTTTTAGCCACCTATTCTACTTTGGGATGTTTAAACGTAATTCCATCTATGGCTATTGCATTGTTATAAACCACATATAATCATTTATTTACACTGTATAACATAGTTATTAAGCATATATAATATATTTATAAAACATTAATATGCAGCACCTTAATATAAAGTGTTAATCATGCATCTATCTAAAAGTAAACCATCACTGTATAAAAATCACACTTCAAATTTGAAAGCAAATTTGGGGACAAAAATGCTTATCACACACATGCAAATACAAACATAATAAGCAGTTCATGCTAAATACTTTTAGGCATCAGCTACTATTTGTGCCATGAAAAGCATTTACTATCATTTGGTAAGTATTCCACACTAACTGGATCGCTCTGCAATTAATGTTTCTTTATTTTTTTTATTCAAGAGAAAAGGGCTTTGTAAATCACCCTGTATACAACGAGGAAAGAAATAGAGAACAGATAGTTTCCAGAGGAAAATAGATACGTATATGTCACAATATTATTATCCAAGTAGTTGCTGATAAACAGAGTAATCCCCTAAAGTGTATAATCAGAGAGTAATGTGTAAGTTAAATCGAATACGCAACTTCATGCTTTTTGATTTCTGCGGGTGATTACAATTTGACTCACATGTACTCCATATATATTATATCTCAGGATGATTTGAAACATTAATATTATATTGAGGCGGCTGTGTGGTCCAGTGGTTAAAGACAAGGGCTTGTAACCAGGAGGTCCCCGGTTCAAATCCCACCTCAGCCACTGACTCATTGTGTGACCCTGAGCAAGTCACTTAACCTCCTTGTGGTCCGTCTTTTGGGTGAGACGTAATTGTAAGTGACTCTGCAGCTGATGCATAGTTCACACACCCTAGTCTCTGTAAGTCGCCTTAGATAAAGGCGTCTGCTAAATAAATAAATAATAAATATGCTGGTGTTCTCTGTAAATACAGCTTTAATATAGCTCCTCTGAACAGGGAATTGTAGCTTCTTTGAAGGAATTCACCACAACACACAAACCATTAAAATGAAAATAGCCTTCCTGTGCATTCGGCTCTGCAGCCTCATTCCTGGAGTTGTATTAAAGGACCCTGGTAATTAGATGATCACAAAATGTACCAGAGGCTCAGCTTTCATT
The DNA here is from genome assembly GCA_030684275.1 of Acipenser oxyrinchus oxyrinchus. Taxonomy (NCBI): domain Eukaryota; kingdom Metazoa; phylum Chordata; class Actinopteri; order Acipenseriformes; family Acipenseridae; genus Acipenser; species Acipenser oxyrinchus. Next base: position 19,650,199 of record CM060267.1, on the reverse strand, counting down.
CTGTGGTCCAAATTACAAACCGTCATATTTTTAAAGTCATGCTGACATTCTTCAGTCCGTGGGGCCTGCCAAAAACAACAAAAGCAAGGCTTGTTTTGGCAGCTGATCAAAATCAAGGCCCAGGCAGAGAAACCGAAAACATTTACACAGCTGGACCCCCGAAATCCAGCCTGTTTTCTAAAGCCCTCTGCAGGACAGTGAGCTGCAGAGTTTCTGAAGGGGTCGGGTGTCCCTGTGGCACCTCCACCCCGCTCCCCATCGTGTCTGAGACCAGTGCAAACACTATACACCAGAAACTAGGTGGTCTGATTCCGAGGGAGAGAGAAAAGGGAACAGACTGGTAGCAGAAAGTAGGTGGATTTTCTGGTTCAATGATTGGTGTCAATGTGAAACTATACTGAAGCAACACTGGGGTATACAATAGCACTGCCATCAAATTTAGCACAGTTATTTGTAATCAAGTATCTGTATATTTTCGTCAGCATTGATACAATTAATAGTCAAAATATTTGTCTACATAGCTGATTTTTTTAGTTTCTATTACAATTTATCCCAGAATAATTCATGATAACATCACCAAGATCACTTAAAGAATCTGGAACGTTCACAAATCAAATTGCATTATGGGGGAAATAAGAGCCACAACCTTACCGTGTTATAATCAATTCTGCACTATAACAAGTCGCATTATAACAGGGTAGCACTGTAGTTACTTAGTAAATACATTTGGACTTACACAGAATTACAATGTACTTGATGAAGTAACCATACTACTAACCCCAATCCTAACTGTATCCCTAAACCCCAGGCTTCTAGCTGTGATATTGCTTTAACTCGTTGGTCCAAGGTCAGCTACAGAACTGTAACTTACAGTCGTGTGCACCTTTCTTCTGGTTCAACAAGTTCAAATATTGTTTAAGTTCCTGTTCAAGTTAACATCTGTGTAAAGCTGTAGTAATGTAGAAACTGTAACAAGCAAAACAAAAAATCTTTAGCTGGAAACTTCAAAGAAATGCAGAATGATACGCAGAGCGTGGTTTCTCCTACAGGTTTCTTTCTACAGATGGGAGTAAGAAGATATGGTCGCTGGTCGCAGATGAGAGGTGATCACGCTTCACAGTTAAATTAGAGAGGAAAAACATTCTGTGGCCTCCGCAAATAGTCGCTCGTGACAGGGGGTCTCTCTTCAGAGGAGGTCGCTAAGGCAGGTTTTACTGTATATCATGCAAAAAGATTTACACATTAAGTACATTGTAACTATGCATAATAACATTGCAATTATGTGTAACTACACATGTATTTACTAAGTAACTGCTATGTAAATACACAGTAATTAGTAATAAACTATTTTCTGAAATATGTACAAAAAATAAAATAAAATAAAGCAATAAAGAATAGGAGCTTGTATGCTGAAATAAAACAGAAGAAATGTAGCAACTTGGGAACTTAACATATACTGCTAAACCAAATGAAAGTAATTTCAGGGTCTTTGCAAACTAAATTAATCATAAAGAGAGTATCTTCTAGTTTGGCTTTGGGGGGTATTTCATTTAATTTGCATTTATGTTTATTTTATGATTGATTTATGCGAACTGGTTTGTTGGTCTTTATTTGCTATTACATTCTGAATTAGTAAATGAGATTTAATTGTTTGAATTGCTAGGGGATTCTAGAAAATGAGTCCAGCAGATCTTGGTGCCTCCAAACAACCTTCTATTGGAATAGGAACAGAATAGTTCAGCAAACTGCAAGGACTGGCGCCCTGCATGTAATAAAGAAAACTATTAATAATGTCAAGAACATTCTACAGTGCTGTACAGTATGTTATTTATACTCCTTACCAAATGAACTGAAGTCGCACTATTTTCCGGCATTTCAATCGTTCTGTAATATAGGTGTGGTTCTCACAGGTTACAGTTTCATGTTCACATGTTTAGACAAAAACAGCATGTTTTTTAAAGGGCTGTCGCTAACACGAGAAAAAAAAATAGCTAATGTTTCTTCTGCATGCATTCTGTAATAGTGGGTGATTCATGATTAAACAAATTAAACAAACGAGTCAGGTTTCACAAGGAGCAGTCTCAAAAATGATGACTCTGTGCCCAATTATTTTATAGCAGATGATTACTGCGATGCTTGTTTTAGTAACACAATGTCCAGTGCTTAAAGTCCAGGGCTTGTAACTAGAAGGTCACCGGTTCAAATCCCACTTCTGCCACTGATGGTCACCGGTTCAAATCCTAAGGATGAGATGTTAAATCAATGTCTTATTGTAAGTCAGTCTGCATATAATGCACAGTTCTACCTCTGTAAAGCGCTTTGTGATGGTGGTCCACTATGAAAGGTGCTATATAAAAATAAAGATATTATTATTATTATTATTATTATTATTATTATTATTATTATTATTATTAGTATCATTATTATTATTATTATTATACATTTTACAATGTGTTGATCTGGTCTTTCTGCTTTATTGTATAATAACAGAAGGGGACTGAAATAACATGTTAAATTTGACATTTGACTGTGGTCTATTAGCCTATTATTCCACAGTCAAATGGTAAAAAAAAACAGAACACATACTGGTAATTCAAAGCAGACGGCGGTTACCTGTTTTTTACTGTCTTGTTTTTCTGAAGGGACCCTGTTTTTCTTGCAGCAGGTCCTAAGGGAGAAAGGCAAGCCAGCTGTTGTCAGGTTTAGGGTTATTCCAACCCTGCCTGTGTGTTCAATTTCAGTTGCTAACTGTAGTGCTACTTTAATAGGAGTTAGCAGAAAATATGTGGGGAAACAATTGGCATATTAATATATCAGTTTAATTGTTTGCTGTGCATTAAATCTGCTGTGTTTAATGTTCAAAAAGGATTTCAACTCCCATGGGCCAGATAGTGACAATGGGCACCTCAAAGCAGAAGATTTTAAAATGTTTTGGGGTTTTTGTAATGCTTTCAAAATGATTATTTTTTTTATTCTGTAGCTCCACGTTTCTTCTTCCAATGCAGTTTTTTCTTTGTCTTTCTTATTTATGAACATGCACTGCACAGCTTTACCAATCTCAGAGAAAGCCTGGAGTGCTTACGATATATATATATATAGAGAGAGAGAGAGAGAGAGAGAGAGAGAGAGAGAGAGAGAGAGAGAGAGAGAGAGAGAGAGAGAGAGAGAGAATTAAAAACTCTAAAAAGCCTAGATCAAATTTCCAAAAGCTTTACAAATACTTAAAGTAATACAGTTATATTTGTCTTGTTTAATGGGACACCACCTTTGACTAATTTTTCTGGAACCCACAAGCCTACACTAAAACAACCAAGGTGGGAAAACAGCACAACCATTAACTACACTATACAGGGGCCACATGTTTTTTTTGATCGGTTGTACACTGTTACAGCCCTTTGCATCAGTGGCACATTGTCTTAGCTGATGTGCTGTAATATTTTGATTTGATTTGTCTGTTAATACAAGTGAAACTGTTGGCCTGGCTGGCATTTTAATTTCTGCTCATGAGCTGGTCATCAATTTATAATACATTTTTGAAACGCCCACACACATGGGATAATTAGTGTGTTACAATTACAATACAATTTGTTTTTCATTTGTGGCTGTGCAATATAATGCCTGCATATTATAATCTTTGTGGATAGAAAGTAAGTATCCTTATACTAGTTTACCATAGTAAAAGCACAGTGAAGAAAACCATAGGAATGGGAAAACTGCAAAATGACTGTTCACATGTACAGTGTAAGTAAGCAACTAACTAACTAACTACTCCATCTCAGCTCTTAGCAGTCAGCCTCTAAGTACAATGCAGTAGTATATGTAATATATAGGAATTCATGACCTTTATACTGTAGGTCTTTATTCTAGAAACTATGAATGAACTATTGTGATGGTTTAGGGTTAGGGTAGAACTGTAGCTTTCAGGAACAAACACATATATCTCTAGTTCCTGCAAGAGCAAATTAAGAAAGCATGCTGGTGGTACATGCAAAACTAAATAAGTTGACTTGACCTGCCAAACCAATGCCATGTTACAGCACTGACGAGACGATAGCCAGACCTCCCTTGTATATGGGTTTCTGGGGGGGAAGCATAAATTGTTTAATAGTTTGAGGTCTACCTCGTGTTATTGTTTGGCGTAAGTAGTTTTCTCATGCCAAGCCAAGGGCAGAATATTGGAATCCACTTGTCCAAAACTACCCATACATTTACATAAATGGGTATGTGTGTCTTTTTGTTTTAATATCAAAGTATTATGGCTTCATGTTTAGTACAAAGACAGTAGTTCTCTGTGTCCCTGTTTATTTCTCCTTCTTTAAATACGTTCCTTTCTTTGAAACAAAATATTTTAAAATGTAAAAGGGTAAACACTTTGTTCTTTGTTTAGTTTTTAAAAAAGGCTTCAGTTTAGTTTTTAAATTGTTTCAAAAGAAACCTCCATAGAACACACTTTTGGGTTCAGTTAAAATGACCCTCCACGTCTTTCTGTATCTTATTTGCTTTTAATGATAACAATAATACCTCAAGGTGTTTATCTAAAAAGCAAAATATTACCAGTGAATACCCTGAATCAAACAAATTTGTAACTAGCAGATTGGATCTGGCCCATCTTTGCTTGGGTATACTTTATACCAAGAATGTATTTATGAATACATTGAGATTGTATTTCTCTTCAGGCTGTCATGCAAACTGTGGTAGTTGCCACTATTATGTGGGCCCTATCTATATACCTAATGCCCCAACCAGATATAGCCTGGTCAGTCAGGTTCCTAAAAATAACCCCAACAACCACCCCATTGGATTAATACACAGTTATTAACCCATGGTGTGCCAACAAACACTGCACCATCCTTATAGCCCCAAGGAGAACTACCCAAACACAAACCTCCCCAGGCTTTGCCACCTGTGCCACATTACAATACCTTAACATAGCAAATACCTAGTTTGGCTTTACCTTTATGCATAGTGGAGAAAATAATGTCTGAAACTTTATTTGTTTCATCTAAAATTTTCAGCTGAAAGCTTCATGGAATCTCGGGTGACCTTTTACAATTCCTTAGAGCTTTTTAAATTAGTAAATGTAAGCTTTGTTTTTGTGTGGTTCATTTTCTTTTAATGGATAAACATTAGCAGGGCTCATATTGGATACTTGTTTTGGAGAATGGAGCATTTTATCCTGCTGCTCCAAGTCCAAATAAAAGGCCTGCTAGGGGACTGGGGCAACATGGGGCTCTCCTCTCCCAGTCAGTTCATGAACAGACCTCAGCACAGACCAGATGAGAGAGAAGGACTGTTAGAAGCTAAAATTGGCCTTGACTAGAACTCAGGATTGAATTCACACAAGTATATACATATATAAAATCTGGTTTCAGTTAAATGTTTTTTTTTCCTTCTTGGATTCAGTTGGTTTCCATGACAGTAGGCCCTAACTTTCAAAGCATATAAACATATATTTCGAACGGGGCATAATAGGTTTCTTGTGTGCAGCAAATCATTCTGCCCAATTTTGTTCTGGAATATAATAGCACTTTAAAGACTTCTTTCAGGTTCTAAATGATGTCATTCGGGGTGAGTGGTGTGGAGTTACAAAAAGGTCAGAATCCGTCATACTTTTTTTTTTTTTTTTTTACATTTTACACACCACTCTGTATTCCAGGCAGGAAGTTTTTAATATTTCACAGGGGCCATTTTAACGGTTTTAGCCTAGTAATTTGTAATGCATATGTTAATTGTTGATAATGGCTGTAAACCATAATGTAATGGATAGAGGTTGTCATAGAAACTGTTTGACATGTTCTGGATTGCATGTGTGGAAAAAAAAATGTCAAATTAAGGCAAGTACTATTAATTGAAACTTGAGAAAAAAGTTTTTAAAGTTTCAATATGCATACTGTATGGAATCCATTTCAGAGTATATTTTATAGATAATAAACAGTAAAAAGTATTGTAGACATGGGGAAAGCTGCAGTGTCCCACAATCATGCTCAATTTTACTGTAAAAACGAGTGGTATCTGATCTCTGCCTTTTTCCTATAATAGTACAAAGCATACTGCATATTGGTTATACTTGAATCCTTCTTTTGTGAGTAAAAATAGCTTTTGCTACAGGTGGTTATATATGTAATTGACATCTTAATAATAATAATAATAATAATAATAATAATAATAATAATAATAATAATAATAATAATAACTGTAATTTATTATAGTGCCTTTCACACCTAGGTGTCTCAAGGTGCTGTAAAGAAACAAAACAATCAAACACAAATCAACATTACAAAAACACAATGAATAACAATTAATCAGTTAAAAAAATTCTATAGATACATAAATAAATAAAATACAATAAAATAGGTAAATAGAGATAAAATCGATCATCATAAAAATACAAATTATAAAAAACAGTGCAGACTGCAGTAGAGTCAAAGAGTTCAAATAACTCTTTATATCATTGTAGATATAACAAAGGCAAACCAAGTTTTCATAAAATCCATCAATTTGTAAAGTAAAATCATCAAAATAGATACACTGTTATTAAAATCTACCCAGCGTTTAAAGCCACTGCCATGAGTAATGCACAGCTGTCTCCAGGGGTCTACAAATCAAAATACTGTGTAGCTCATTTAATTTCCATGAATGTATTTTGTTAAGTTGAACTTTTTTGTAATTGTCTGCACCTATCAAGAGTCCCCCATAATCAATATAGTATTTTTCTTTCTTGTTGTGACTCCACTTGCACACGCTGTGCAATCCTGCTTTATGTAAATTTTAGGATCAGGTGTACAACGCTGAACTAAATATTCATTCTGAAAGGGAAACTCCAGCAATGTTATTCATAGTAGATAGAATGTTCCTTTAAGACTAACCATTTAATCCTCCCACAGTTTCAATGAAACAGAGAGTGCTGAGGATATGGAATAGGTTACTTTGTCATGGTGTTGATCACTGGGGTCCTTTAAGACCCAGCTTGATAAACTGAATCAGCATACATGGGCCGAATGGCCTCCTCTTGTTCGTAAATATTCTTATCACTTGGTTTCAATGCATATTAATCAAGCATTGTTTAGGTAGAATGGAAAAGGTTTTTTGCCCTATTCACACTTCCTTCAACCAACACAGCACCATCCTGATATTTCCATTCCTTGTTGTGACTTTTTAAATATAGGGTTTTGAAAATGTTACAGCTTCATGTTTTATAATCTTCAAGTTTTATAATCTTCACGTTTTGAAAACGCAACTGCGAAAGAAGAGAAAGGCAATGGTTTTGATGTGAGGATGAGGTCTGACTGGAAAGGCACTCTCTACCTGGTCAGAAATGAAAGAGCCAAGGTTGCCAAGGCTGATGCAGATTTTGTATTATAAAAAAGTTATTATAAATTACACATCTCTTGGCTCCAGTGTATCTGATTGGTCTCCACATTTCATGTAAGCATGCCCCTGCCGTCCACATTTCCACATTATACTGTACATGTAAACTCACTCCTAGATGGATTGGTTCGGTTAAAAAATTGGGAAGAGGCCACCTTTTCCCCATCCTTCATTTAAACAAAATCCTTGGAATGCAGGGCAGTAATTGTGAAGCGTGTGGTTTCAGATAGATAGAAGGGCAGCTACTTGTGTATTTACATGCAATTACAATGTTATTATGCACAGTTACAATGTACTTAATACCAAAATCTCCTGTTGTGCAGTTTTTTGTTATCAGTAGCCTATGCACAGATTAAAAATGTACAATTTACAGCATTGATTTAATCCTGGACCTTGCCTGTGTCTGTGTTTGCACTTCAGTTCCACAGTGCACCTAGAGTCATATTATGTGTACGTCTCGCAGCTGATGTGGAATCTACTCCAGCTATGTTAATTAACAGCAAGAAAGAAAGCAAACCATTGAATTATATCTCTTACCTATTATATCTCTTTCCATGAACAGTTTGTTGATGGAAATATGAACATTGTTTTGGTAACATTGCTCTGCATTCCAGTGACGCAGATCTAGAGAAGGTGGGCTTATGTACATACAATACCTGCTCTGATGTCCGATGCGTATGCTACACTTTAAAGATATCTGGAGATCCACTTGTTCAATTGTGAAGGTGGTATGTGGAGCCTGTCTGTCTGTCTGTCTGTCTGTCACAATTACATTTTTACATCGATCTAGAGAACCGCTTATCCAGTTATAATGAACTATGAAAAGGACATTGTTAACCCTATTGGAAGTATGAGACTGGGGGTGCAGTACTGTATACAGAAACAACCTCTCTCTCTGTTTGTTACACTTATGTCTTACATGTCTTCTTTATATGAGCTCTTTCTATATTTTCATTTTGAATGTGTATACAGTGGTCCTCTTTGTCATGTTACTGATGGCTCTAACTTTGTATATAAACCTGTACCACACATAAGACCCTGTGTGTGGTCAGATGCGTCCCCAATACCTGAAACAACGAATGGACGTTTTCCGGGAGGTTTTTATAAATTCTTCTTCAGTAAAACACAACATTTGTAGATGCTTCTACTTTGTTTACATCCTGTTGAATAGATTTCCAGTTTCTTTAAAATATATATATATTTTTGTGACAGAGAAAAACAATGAACGCGAGCAGATAGAGCCATCCTGTTTTGTTTTGAATCAATAATTATTGACTCAAGTCAAACTATCTCTAAGGCTGGTGTTGATCTGTATTTTCAAAACAGCCCCTCTGAGCGTTTACCACTTGCAGCATGATTTCCCTGTTCTCTGGTGATATTCAGTCGCATTTCTCAGGGGGTAGAATATGTGAATTCAATTAAGAGTTTATTGAATGTTAACATAAGAGTCCAGCCATTTTATTACCTCAGTCCTACTGTGTTTTTATGAATTTCCATGATAGAAGAACATACAATAATAAAAAAACTGACTAACTGACTCTAACACTTACTCAAATCTGTTTCCTTCTCGTTAGTGCTGATGGGGTGTGGGGGTCTAGCAATTTTTTTGGTCCTTATAACCTATCAAATAATAAAATTCATAGCAAAAGTTTCACTATTGTAGGGTTATGAATCCATCCTCATTTCTATTTTTCACATCAGAAGGGGCTTTACTATTTGTTTAAGTTGTACAATTTTTAAACACTATATTAGAAGAAAGTGAATGCAAATTAAAATCCATGATACAATTTCAAATTAAACCAGTGCATGCACACAGTCCTCATAACAGCACAATAATGGCACAGTGGCTGAAAGGTCAGAGATATTTAAAATTGAGAGTTTATCAGATTATAGCCAAAAGCAATTTGAAACATTTCTAGGAGGCTAGGAGTGTATGATAAAAGTTCGGTGAAAATCAAGGTTATTGTTGCCCCCAAATAGAGTGTGACAGACAAACAGGCTAATAGACAGACATGCAGACCAATGGAAACAATTAGCGCTCATAAAAAAACTAGAGTGTACAACTAGCTTTATAAACGGCAAAAAGAAAATAATGTTGCACTTTCCCTAGTGTCTCTCTTAAGATGATGAGAACGATATTGAATTTGCTTGGGGTTATGCTTTAGAACACACTTGTATTACATCTGATGCAAAATTATTCACCATGCACCCTTTAATCTGGCAACCACGCAAAACCTAGACCTCCGTATCTGTTGTCTGGTCCATCGCATGCTGTATTTGACAGTGTTGCGAAAAATGCCATGCAAACCTTTATACCTTTCTCTTCTTCTGCCTGACAAGAGGCTTCTTTAAAGAGAATCTTGAAGTGCAATACAGAATCCTTAGGCAATAACACACAGTGGAACGGAATGGAGAAATATAAAAGCGAGAGTGAAAGGGCTTGCTGCTGTTCATTTCTATTCTGGGCCTCCTGCACTGTACAGCCACCACATCCTCCAAGGAGGGCAAATCAAATGGCTTTCACTCAGCTGCTGTATTCCCTGAGTACTTCCTGTCCCCACTTCACTGCTGCCAGATCTTAGCCAATTAAAATACATGATCTAACCTTGGGTTGATGATGACCCCCCCATCTCAGAGCTGCTGCCAGGTACAGCACCAGACTTCAAAGCCTTTCCCTGAAGAACATAACTGTCTCACCTTCTTCCAACTGCCAGGCAACAAGAGTCAAACTGTTGAAGGCACTGGCAATGCAGAGAGACCTCCTACAGAGTTTGAGGCAGAATAACCTTTGAGGTTGTTCCAGGCCATATAGCAAATTATTAATTCACAGTAGCATGAAAGAGTTTGGACTCGTGGAAGTTTTTAGATGCTGTATCCCAGATCTTCCAATGCAGGTATTGTAACATGTTCCATGGAATAACAGTCAACAGTTGCAAATGATTTTGTTGGTGCTTTGGTTTTGCCTTTCTTGAAGCCATGCAAGTGGAAATAAACCAGTTTTTAAGAGCACTTTTAGTTCTCAATGAGAAGTAGTGTACCAGTACAGCAAATGCTGCAGAATAAAAAGTAATGCACAATAGCTTAAAGGAAGATTATCAGTTGAGATCAACCTCAGCCAATTTTACTCTCGCTACCCTGTGGAAGCGCAAAAGGGGCTCTCAGTGGACCTCAATACAAGATCACCAACTCGACGCAACCAGGATTTGCAACAAACTTCGCATGACGGTGCCTTTACAAGAAAGGCCACTGAAGAATCAGGGCCCACACTTTTTTTTTTTTTTTTAAACATGAAAATGTGATTGCAGTTCATGACATTATGTTGTAATAGGAGTTAGAGCTTCACCTTTTTGATACTGGTGAAGACCTGCTGAAGCACTGAAGCTACGACAATTAAGACCTTGTGAAAGATAACCTCCCTTTGCTGCACATAGGGCCAAACATGGTGGGATCCTAATAACTTTTGCACAGGGAGTGAATGTATTGTGTTGTTGCAGGATAAGTTGTTATGCTCATGTTTTGCAGGCTAATCCGCAGAGTGCAGCAGAGCAATGGTGTTATTTTTTATTAAGAGAGACAAGTTTGCATTTTGGGATCAATTGTTTGTGCATTCCTTGTCTAAATAGACTTTAAAAATTCAATGTCTGGGTTAGATCAGATGCGATACGATCAAAGACCAAGCTGGAGTGCTTAATAAAAGCTCAATGGCCAGACCATAGAAGATGTCATTTTGTATATGGGAGATTTACAGGGAGATTCGGTGGAACTGCTTTTTGTTGTTTGTCTTTTTTAACTGGATGACCACAGGGGATGTAACATACTCCCACACACTGCCTCCCAACCAATGCAGGGACGACTACAGGGGGTGTAACATACTCCCACACACTGCCTCCCAACCAATGCAGGGACGGTGTGCTTTAAGCAGCACTACTTAAGCATTTTTAATTCCCAACCTCATAAGCAATCACCTGTGACTTGGTTGTTTGTGATAGGAAAGGAAAGTTGCATCACAGCCACGCTCAAAACCAACATGGAGCACGTAAGCTCTGGACATGAAAGCATCAACACATGTTTAAAGGTTTGTTTGATAAACTGTGTGTGTGTGTTGTCTGGTGTTGATGGGTGGTGCAAAGAGAGTGCGGGTGTTTAGTGCAGTGGAACAGGGATACACAGGCAGGCTACAACATGACAAATGATGTTTCCAGGCAACACATGATTCATTATTTTATTTTATTTTATTCAGTCAGATGCCCCAAATATGACTTCTCTAAACCTTATAGAGGAGACAGAAACATATGGGGCTTGTTACAGTATAATACAGTGGAACATCGCATATCCGACCGTTGCATAACCATCCTGATCAATTAACCGCCTTGCTAAATAAATAAATAAATATTAAAAGTAGGCTATGAGAGCAATGGCATTGGCAGCAAATGCAGCGAGAAAGAGAAAGTTTTTTGTGCAATGTGTTTATATGATGGAGCGTGTTGTTGTAGCTTTTAAATGCATTTTAATTAAACAAAGCAAGCTTCATAAACGCAATGCTTATCAGCCGTTTGTTTAAAATAGCGAAGCAATATTCAAACCGAGCTGCTTATCGGCTGTTGGCAATATCAAGAAAGAGCACAAAGTACAGTGACAGAGATATTAAGAAAGCAGAACCAGGGAGGCAGGGACTTCTAGAGTTAAGAAAGAAGCCATCAGTTGCAGGTTACTGTACATTTACCATTTGTTTTTTTTTTGTTTTTTTAAGCTTTGCTTATAGCAAACCGCATAGCAACACTGTGTATTTGTAGCCTAATTAATCTCATTTAGGTTTGCTTACTTTTAAAGCAAAAAATGTCCCCATGTTTAAAGCAGTTTGCGTGTTGTTTTTGTTCACTAACCTATTTATGGATGTGTAAATGCTTTTTCTATAAATGTTCACAAATTCAACTTTTTCACATATCCGCCTATACCCCAGTCCACAGGGGGTCGGATATGCAACTTTGTATTGTACAATAAAAATAAACAGCAAAACAAAATGCTGCTTTAAAGCAGCATTGGGCAATAAATGGGTTAAACATGATCAACATACATGGGTATGACTTTCAGTTCATCATCTACCTGGGTTGGATTAAAACGGCAGCCGGGAAGGGAAATGGATTACTCTCCTATAGTTGACTAACTAAGCCACCCAGCTCCCAGTCAATGCATACTTAACACACGAGTCCTGGCTGTCTTGTTTTAAGCTAGCTGGCATTCTAATTGTCCGAGGGCTCTAATAGGTGTAATAGCTTTTATGTGTTACACAGACATTAATGAAGTAACAGTGCGTTTAGCTCCAAATCATGCGGAATGAGCGTGCTGTGTTCACACTGGCATAAATAACTGCTCAATTAGAGAGCAGATTTAAAGATGAAGTGCCTTGATTCTGTAATTCAATTAATTGTATTAGGGAGAAAAGAAAGATGCTCGGCTTGTAGAGAATAGGTAAAAGCAGAGCAGAGAATGTCCCCATTTTAACTACAGGAATGAAAAATCCACTTAAACTGTAATCACATTTACCATGTTGGTTTTGTGAAAGTCAAACAGTTGTGATCAGACACAATCATAGCAAATTACAAATCATACAAATTCCTGAATCTGTATTAAAATGTCCGAAATAATGTAGCATTCATCTAGTCAAACATCTAGTCGGTTTAAAACTGATTAATATATATATATATATATATATATATATATATATATATATATATATATATATATATATATATATATATATATATATATTTTTTTTAAATACTGTACATGTTTTTAGTGTCACTCTGGGACATTTTTTTACCAATAGAAAAATATCTGAGCTATATATTTAAATATCTGATTAATGAAATCCAGTACTGTGTTTGCTTAGTAACATTTAAACAATATATTAAGTACTTATACGCATATATAGTCTAAATCTCCTTTAAATTGTATATTTTAATTAAGAACCCTTTCTTGAGTTTCAAATGTTCCTTTTAATTATATATCAAGTTGCAAGCTTAGCAATATCAAACCAGTGCTTAGAAGTGATTATGAAACAACAAGATATTTATGACTAAGATAGCTTCCAGTACAGATCACAAACAGATACAGATTAACATTTTAATTTTAAAATGTGATTGTTATGATAATAGTAATTACCATTTATATATGATACTGGCAAAATATTATTAATAGTATTCATTATTTTTATTATTACAACAATAACACCAGAACAGATAACACTTTTGCTAAGACTACATCTTAAAACGACATTAAACAGGTACTATGAAGAGCATTCATTACAAATGCATTTTCTGTAAAACATATTATTATTATTATTATTATTATTATTATTATTATTATTATTATTATTATATAATAATAATAATAATAATAATAATAATAATAATAATAATAATAATAATACATCTGTTTTCAAATATAATGACACATGTAGTTGTGTCAATATCTTTACTGACACAGGGTACTATTGCGCACTGAAACAAAGTGACTAACATGCACTGCTAGATGTATCATTTTCATAACCTTGGGCCCTTTATTAATGCTTTTAACTGGTAGGTATTAGATCAGTTGAATATACCCTAGATCTACAACAATGTATGTAACGGAGAATAAGTATTTTTGTTATGTTGATATTGCCATGCTCTATTTGCAGTCATTGAGTTAAAAAGGGTTTTTAATTTGTGTGAATAGATTAAAAAAAAAGACAAACAAGATAAATATAAAGATTTACTACAAGGTAAACAACAACACTGTTTTTTGACAAATGACAGAAAATGCAATGCTTTGAACAGCTTCCATAAAATAGCTTTTTTTAAAACATCCAGAGCCTTGAAAATAGTTCTTTTATGTATAAGCATGATGAATATCATGCTTATACATAACCTGATACAGTAAGATCTTTCCTTTATATCTCATGTGTAGTTATGTATTCCCATAATGTATTCCCAGTCCACCATATGGACATATTTACATGATTATCTTCATTTGCAACAAACCTCTATTATTAGAATAATAACTTTGACAAGATAAAGCCTGCACCATTGTTTTTCACCCACTTTGCTTTCCTGCTTTCAAATGAACCGTCAAAACCACATGGAATGTTAATGTATTTAATAACTGGTAGCAGCAGGTCACTTTTTCTGCAGCAGACTGACTCAATCAATGTTAATTGACTTTGGAAATCAATACGCCAAATATTGGCTGTTTTGCATGCCCCTTTATAAGAATGCTCCTTTCTAATTACCCTGTGTGCTTATTGAATCCCTTCCTGCCCACTGCATTATCTATAGCTTACCCGGCACCACTGTCTTGCCTCCGCACAAACAGGATGCAAAACATCCAAAGTGTCTATAAATACATTATTTTTGTCCCCAGAGGAAACTTAATACATTACAGTCACCATTCCCATAATATCTGATATTTCTCGTAACCCTTTTAAAATGTTTTTCAGTGTTAAGTGGAGTTACTTGTGTTTAGTGTTTTCATCATTAAAATAGCATAACAGAAACAAAGGAAGGATGACACATCTTCACAGTGAGGATGTTTGGTTTGTTGCTGCCTTGCTTGCTTCCTCGATTCAAAGCAAGATGGCTGAAACCTATCGCTCTGGAACAATAGAGAGAGAGAGAGAGAGAGAGAGAGAGAGAGAGAGAGAGAGAGAGAGAGAGAGAGAGAGAGAGAGAGAGAGAGGACAGGGCTGCAGCTCTGAAGGGTGATTAGTATTCATGCTGCACCCAGCTCCAGAGAGGATTAATAGACTCTGATGCCTAATATCCTGGAGAACAATTAATTTGCCCACAGTTTTGTCATGGTTGAAAGTCAAATGCTGGAACAGATCGATGCACGGAGCCGCAAGTCGAATCGCTGCAACCTTCTGCTGGGGCTGAATTTTAATTTCATCATCATTTCCCTGCCATCCTCAGCAAGGCGAGTCCTAATAGACCTCAAAGGGTCTTTTACATTATAGTTAGGCCTCTTCTTAGTGAACAAAAAAAAACACATCATCATGCGTGAAAACTAGTGAGATGACGGTATGCTGTTTGGTGAGCTAGGTTACAGTTCATCAAGTGACCAAAGCCTTGGTGTGCTCATATACTATACATCGCATGCTTAGTCCTGCGCCTTATACACATTCTTACCAGGGGATGAGCAAACTGATAGGACACACACACTGTGTAAATGGACTGTTCCTTATATTCATTTGTTATGTAAATGACATCCCTGACATGTATTCTGTAATATCTAAAAGCTGCAAGATCTGACCGGGTTCGAACAATGTAAACACCTTGCAGATCCAATCAGTGCTGTCCGGGCTGCCTAAGATGGACTTACACCCTGTTGACAGTATTATGGAAGGTGTTTATCATTTCTATAACCCCTGTATATGCACACATGGTATCCACTTCACGCAAGTTTACGTGCATGCGACCATGTGTCTTATATGCATGCCTGTGGCCCACACATGCTACGTGCAGTATGTGCTTGCGTAATGAATGTGGCATGTATTTCAATATTACATGCTAAAAGGCTCTTGTAATTACGTAAAAACGTCTTTCAAGGTGAAGGCTTTTTCTCCGCGCATACTTCTTTTCAAATAACACCCTATATACAGTAGTTATTCATTTCAGAGACTGCCTGTCCTGAACCTGAAGACAATTCCTTGCAGCACGCCTTGTTATTTACCCAAGCTGGTTGGATTCTCACAGGGGTCTGCAAGGAGATTAAGAGTTGTTTCAAATATACAGCAGTTACGCAATCGCTTTTAATATTGAAAACAAGCACAAACACTGCAGAAATGAAACCTGGCAGGAAACTGGGGCAATAATAATAAATCAATGCCACTAAAGGTCAAGTGCAGAGCATGTAGCAGTGAGTTACAGGATATCTTAAACATTTTGCAGTTGGACAGTTTCCTGAAAGTCATGTCTAGAGAGACTGGTATGTTAGCACTGGAGCCACCGTTGTTGATTCTTGAGTTTTAAAGGTTAAATAATAGGCCTTGTGATACATCGGGGCTTACCCTGTTTTTAACAGTGATTTCTAATTCTGATCTCCCAAGACTGGTTAGGAAACAACAATATATGCACAATACACACCATTTATGCACCTTAACTGGAGCATATCAAAATACTTCACTGTAAGGGATAGGGATAAAAACTTGGAAAAGGATAGGGGCATGGTAAAATCATTGTAAAGTATCTAAAGGTGTAATGCATCCAGATGTGTATGGGGTCATGGTGTGCACTACTGTTATTATTATTATTATTATTATTATTATTATTATTATTATTATTATTGCTGAAGATATAGTGGAGATGGGAGTACGTCCTTTGGCATGTCTTTATCTACAGATCCACTTATCCAGGTTTGATTCAATTTGCTAAGTACCTTCTGTAGGGCCAGTTATTCACAAACTGGGTGTGTATGGAGGCTATCTGTCTATCTGTATTTCACACTTACATTTGTACTTATTCTGAGGACTCCATGTCTAATTCGAATGTAACTGAATGTATATCACAATCTAGGGATATCAAAATTGTACTGTGTTTTGTATTTGCTCTTATTAGGACCAAAGTCATTGTATTTTGTATCTTGCTCTTAATTGTACTGTAATTCTTGATATGTATTTTTTGTATACAACTGTAAGTCGCCCTGGGTAAGGGCGTCTGCTAAATAATAATAATAATAATAATAATAATATAGGGAGGCTGTCTGCCTGACCACATGTTACACGTGTATATCCAGAGAAACTCTTATTCAATTTAAAGAATATCCAAACCAAGCTGTTTCACAATTTAACACGCCCCAGTTTAAATGTGTTTATACCCTCAGCCTTATATGGCAGAATAAATTGAAGTCATTCATGCATATACTATCATGTACTTAATCATAAAGTCAAGCAGGCAAACATTTTGTCTTATATAACACTGATGGAGGAAGGATTTGTATTTTGTATTTATTTAAACAGGGAATACAGAAGCAATCTGTTACAACAGAGATTATAAAGTGTTACTACAGTAGCTGAGGGAAAGCATTAACCCTAAAGGTAGTCCCAAAGCACAGAAATACATGACGCATTTAAACCAGGCGATATTACAGGAGCTTGTACAAACATTACTTTTCACTACGTTTGTTTTGATTTTACCAGAAAATACTTATCCAAGTCCTTTATCCATGACCCCATATAAAAGACTTGGATAACTAAGACATCAACTATAAAAAGACAATAAAAAGAAGGGATTCCAGACAGATAAATGGACACACACTCTACAAGCTTCTGTACATTACAGTGTAAAAAGACTGCCTAGTACCTGTAGTTGAGGGATTAAACACACAACATTAACTGTTTGATTCAAACCTACTTGGTTTGCCCCAGAGATGATGGTATCATCACAGAGCAAGAATCTTAACTTTTATTACATTACATATTTGAAACGCTAAAAGAAACCTGGCCCATTTGACCTGCTGTAACTAGCTCTATTCACATCTATACAAGGTTAATGTCTAATACGTGCAAAATCAGCACACACACACACACACCTATTAATGGAACCATTTTAGCATTTGGGGTGGAATCACCCAGTGATATATTTATATGAAACAAAACTCAATTCAACATTGAAGACATTGAAAAGTTCGTCATTTATTACGTTTCTTCAGGTATTTCTAACTCTTACCAAAACTTCCAACATGTTTTCTCAGTTTAAATAACGTGACTTATCAAGTACTTGCACAAGCGACTTCAACTGATAAATGAACCATTATACCTGGTGTTATAAAAATCCGAGCTGCCTTGAATGTAACCATTTAAAGATGAAGAAAGTAGAGACAGCAGCTCGTAGTTAACTGGAAGTCCTTCCTATACAAAGGTGATCTCTGTTGTGATAAGTAAAGCTGACTCCTCAAGCCCTGTTATCAGCTATTTGGTCATGAACGATTTCTCATTTCGATGTGACGGAAAGCTGGCAATTGGACAGATACTGACTGCAGCTCCTTTAAGCACCTTCCTCTAGTGTTTTCAATAGAGTGATAACCAAGGTGTTAAAATCCATGATGTTTGCCTCATATTAGCACTTGCAACATAGCCACTCTTTTCTTGTGTTAAAGATATCTTCCTTCTTTGATTGTTTAATTACTTTTTTTGCACAACTTTATTACACAAAAAGAAGTGTTGGTCAGTTTCAATGTACTTATTACTATCTAACCATGTGACCCAACAACACAGGAAGTGACTGAGTACCAGGAAGCAGCTTTTTACACTTACTGTGTAGTGTTATACAATAGAACCTCATTATCCACACCCCATTCATCCGAGACTTCAATTATCCGCGGCTCCCTGACGAGTTTTATCTCTGAAATACAGTACATTATTGCCAATGTAGACTTAATGCCCAGCGCAGCTCACACACACGCTCACACACACACACATAATGACACATGCATCAGTCTAGAACATGTCACATTTAGCGCCAAATTGGACAACAGTAACCGTGATGATGACAGGGGCAGTGAGGAAGAAGAGGCTCCAGAAACCTGTGGAGTAGACGGCAGATGCGAGGATTGGTTTCTTCATATGAACAGCAGAAGGATGCCGATTCTGTAAAATTAGTTTCCTGATGCAGTTACTTAGTGAAACCCAGCAAACATGTTTTTGCCTCACTGAAACAAAAGACTGTGATGGACTTTCTCAAGGCTAAAAAGAATGACATGCAGCAGTGAATTGTTTAAAAAAGGTGTTAGAATTTTTTTTTTAAACATTTCTGTTGCTACATATTTTTTGAAATGTAAGAAAAGTTAGAATTAAACAGCAGGCTCATTTTTTTCATTTTACAGTAAAAAAACAGGATATTAGTGCGTGGAATAAATTAGTGATAATACCTTCTAGCTGCTAGACACATGACTTAGTTTAGAGCAAAATTGTGAGCTCTGAGCTGATACGCCTCATAAAATGTCTTACGATCTTGTAGCTTTGTAGTTTTGTATTTTTGTTTATTTTTTATTATTTATTTATTTAATTTTTTTGGTAACAGAAAAAGCTAGGGAAACAGGGTTGGAGGTGTATCACATTTTGAAAAGATGTTGCCAGCAGTAACATTGTCAAAGTAAACTCATTTTAAAACATTCTTCTGTCTTTGTAATATATTGTATTGCAAACATCTCCAGTAAACCGCTAATTTGATTTACATTACTAGTTTCTGTATTTTATTCACGCATTCAAGTCACATGCAATGACTCCTCATTTATCTATGGATTTCACACATCCGTGGACCTATGTCCCCCAAGCACACGGAGTTCCACTGTGTGTGTGTGTGTGTGTGTGTGTGTGTGTCTGTGTGTGTATATATAAGCAACCTCCAAAAGATCTTCAACACAACAGAAGGGAGGGGCAGTGATAATATTGCTAGAGCTAACAAAAGGCACAGCAGTATTTTTTTTTAATCTAGCGCTCCTTTACAGAGTTATTAACTTGGATAATCTTTAGGCCATGGGGTTCGATATTGGATTCTATTATTATTATTATTATTATTATTATTATTATTATTATTATTATTATTATTATTATTATTATGGTAAATAATTACGTTTGAGAGTGATTACGACAAGAGCATTTAAACTTAAGTATTTGGTTATAAGAGTAAATTCCATTAAGAGCAAGTAATAAGTACAATAAATGGATAAGAATGATTTCAAATAAGAGCAATTACAAAAAACGTGAATACGGATACCTTTAGGAGTGAAAGCAAGTGCAAGATACAGCAAGTATAATTATGATTGAGAGCAGTAGTAGATTACAGCAAAGTGTGGAGCACTTCAGTGCAAGTACAAGATGATGCAAAGGCTTAAATGTAGCAGGAATGGCCAGTCATATTATTATAAAACATTTAGGTATAATTATAGCAAGTGTTTTCTGTTAATGGAAGTTTCTGTATTTTAAAACTGTTTGACATACAAAGGGGATGCGGTGTTATTTATAATTCTAATATTTTTAGTTGCTTACTACCAGTACATGTCTTCACAGTCCAGCTACATGCACGAAAGCAAAAGAGATCAACAGAATACATGGAAACTTTGCTAAAAAACCACAGGCTTGACAATAATAATAAACATACAAATTGAAATTCCTTGTATCCCGAGACTGTGAAACTGAAACCATTGCATTTAGGTAACAGTTTACATCAAGTGTCTCTAATGATTGTGTATTTACATAGTAGTTAGTAAATGCATGTGTACTTGAATAATTACAATGTTATTATGCATGGTTACAATGTTCTTAACATGTAAATCTTTTTGCATGATAGATGTAAGCACACAATTGTATGAAAAGGGTTGGGGTTAGGGTTGTATCATGCAAAAAAATGTACATATTAAGTACATTGTAACTATGTATAATAACATTGTAATTATGTGTAAATATTAGGGCTGTAAAAAAGGTACATTTTGACCTTCGATGGTTCCAAACACATTACCAAAGGATGGTTCGAACCTTCGATGGTACTAATTTGCATCATTTACTGCACTGTAAAAATTATAAGTTGAGATAACTTAAGAATTTAATGTAACCCGCTGTCTTAAGATTTTAAGTTATCTCAACTCAGGCAGTTGAGTTCTGTTAAATTGGATTGTTTAGCTGTCTGAACAAGTCTAAAAGTTGAGACTAATTGTAAACTTAAAATTGTGTCAACTAATCACTTTTAGTTCTCAGAGCAAGAATCACTTTCATTCTACATTCAATTAACTTCTTTCCTTCTGTTCATTAACATTACTGACTTCAATTGGCAAGTTTGTAGAACTAAGATAAGTTATGCAAACTTTTTAATCCAGGTTATTAATTTAGAAACGTAAGTAGCCCCAGCAAGTTATTTATACATACTTCCTGCTTCAAGTTATAGTCTTATCTAACATTCTCACCCATGAGTACAACCAACTTGAACAAAATGCCTTAACACAAGGTACAACCACAATGTTTTATTTTTAATTTTCAGCCATAGGTCTTAGACAGCATAGCTGGAAGTGTCTGAGCAGCTTTGAAAGTTGAACAAAAATCCTTCAAGCCTCAAGTATTTTCCTAAACAAAATATCAATGACAACACTGTTTTTTTTTTTTTAATAAGATTAAACTGACAGCTTGACATGTTTTGAGAGTTAGTGAAACAATTTGTCATTCTTCCCTTTATTAGCTCAGACTAACAAATCTTCATTAAAACTTTACACAAGTTTTCACTGGTGATATAAACGTTACAAAAACATTGCCAAACAACTCCCTTCTTTAAAAAGGTTTAAAGTTCCATTTAAAGGGTTTAAGATAATTCAGTGTATGAACATAAACAACAGTTAGAATGTATTTATTCAGCTTGTAACTCACATACAGGACAACTTAAGGTTTTTACTCCAGTTCAAAATTTGCTCCAACTTTTAGCTAACGGTATTAAAAATAATAGCAATGAAAAATAATTACTAATTACTAAAAATAATTACTAATCCTTTCTAAACCAACATTGTTTTTGGTAGATTTAACACTTATCTATGGTTTCACAGACCCTGATTAGCACTAATCTTGGACTACCCAATGTTAAGTTAGGTAAGGTAGTCTAGTACTACTGCTAATCTGGGTCTGTGAAACCACCCCTTAAAGTTTTACAGTCAGTAATTGGTAACAAATTTTGCTTTTGAGAAAAGAAAAAAAAAACTTTTAAAATCATGCTGCAACTCATTTAGTTCAAATACTGAATGTTTATGAAAAATATCCAGTAAATGACCTCATTAAAGGGTACATAAGGACCTTTCAGAACTACATTTCCCATCATCCTCCTGCTCACATATGTAACTGAGATGGATTTACCAGTGAGCAGGAGGGTGATGGAAATGTTCTGAGCGGTCCATGTGGGTACATGGGAAGCCATCTTGAGGCAGGGAATGCAATTTAAAAGTTTAAAAAAGTGGTCAAAATGTTAAAAAAAAAAAAAAAAAAAAAAATAACAATACACACACCTTACATAAACAGTTGTGGCAACACATGAGAACATGTAACACAATTAAATAAAACGGCCCTTATGTACCCTTTAACTAGATACACTGTTCAACTGAAATCAGTTCCTCCAGTTAACAGCGTGCTTGCAGGGTTCAGCACCCTGGCCATTGTGACAAATGTGATATATATGTTTTTGATCAGATTCCTAATTCAAAAACAAAATACAACAAAACACACATTAGATTGACACATCAGATTGACTGACATGTAAAATTAAAAAAAAAAAGTCAAACATCATAAACCTGTAAAAAAAAAAAACTTTGTCCAACATATATTACATTATGTACATTTTTTTTAAATAAGAAAACAATTGAAGATTACCAAGCAAGTCTTGAAGAGGTTGGAGGGATCTTCTCTCAAGTAGCAAGTAAGACCTTGCAGACCAGTTGATCTCTTGTGCCTCATCAAGTTGGAGATCTGTAATCAAAACAGTTGAGGCGAAGCAAACATGTATTTACTAAGTAACTACTATGTAAATACACAGTAATTAGAGTAATTAGAGGTGCAAAACCCCCATAATGCTGCCGTAAATCGTGTTTAGCAGCTGTGAAGTCTGATTTTACCTGGTCACTAAAAATGTGGTGTATGTAAAGAATGGTGATCACTTGGCATTCTGCGCCGCTATCAAATATGCACTTTGCCATCATTAATCCATTAATTATACTGAAATGCATTCAAATGAATAAAAGAGCATGAAATTGGGTGGGATCTGGATACTAAGAGGGTGCAAACATTATAATGTGATGTAAGGATTTTGCCTTGTACTTAGGCAATAATTACTGACCCTCCAAAAACTTTACACCTCTTTTTACAAGGTGCAAACCATTGTAGAAGCGAGTAACTAAGAGCTGTATAAAAGCACATACCTGCAGAGACCTGTCATTGGCTTCAGGATGGCTGCTGTGGTACACGTCCTGATGCGGCGACACTTGGCTCTTATTGAGGAGAGGCAGGAACACGTTCGGAGGAGAAGGGCAAGACAAAGAAGACCCCACATATTCAACCCCAGGGTAACTTAGTTTGGGATGCCGGAGGATGCGGTGCTAAAGCGTTATCGTCTCACTTCGCATGTCATCCGGACCTAATAGCTGAATTGAGGGATGCGCTAGACCCCCGTGTCAATCTAGAGAACGCTATCCCTGCACATGTCAAAGTGCTGTGTTCTCTGCACTACTTAGCCTCTGGTTCCTATCAGACCACAGTTGGAATGTCTGGAGGGATAGCTCAATCCATCTAGGAACATTTCTGGATGTCATGCTGAAAAGGGCAGGACAATACATATCATTTCCTAAGGATACTAGCATAACTGATGTTGGCGGAGGCTTTTCCAAACAACTCCATTTCATGCTGAGTGACCTCAGCTGTAAGGACTCTCGGCTCCTTCTCAGAAAACTTTTCTTTTTTTTCCCCATGTGCCAAGAGGACTTTGCTGCCCTCCCTCTGACATATTTTTTTGTTTTCTATTTTCGTGCTCCACAAATGTCATACAGCGACTACTGCTCTCTGTACTCTTAACTCTGCAAGTGCAGCTGCTAAACAGACCGATGCGCTCATTGAGACCCTCATTATCAGAATCGCAGATCATTATTGGTGTGTGTTGAGTAATTTGCATTGCTCTTAAGCTTACATAGGGTGCAGTGCAATATAATTGCCTGGCATAATGCAATTTGAATTTTGTACTTAACTTTAGTTTAACTTATCTTGTTAAAACATTCCTCTCAATATAACTCACAGATTGCTAAACTCCACATTGGAGGGTAATACTGAGAGAGGCATGCTCTAAATATTAGTGTGGAATAAACACATACTCTGCTTTTTCCGTAACGATTTCAAATCAATTAGAATCAGAAGCTTTTCCAGTGGATTTCTTTATTTTTTCTCTCTTCAGATGCCAACAGGGAGACGGCAGCACACAGTATCAACTTTAGCACATCAATTATTAAAGGATACAATGCTAATTTATTTAATGAATTAGTAACAGTCCAAGGGGGGTATTTTAATAATGTAAAACTTTTAGACTCCATGGTATATTATGAATTTAAATCGTGTTATAAAATAATTGTATCCACTTACATACCTAATATTTCTAATGTACATATTACACAATAATTATATAAAGGGCATGCTGTTGTTTTATATCTAGTTCAATTTTGGAATATGCAAAATATGCTATATTCAGTATTTTTGTTCTTTTGAATGAAACAGCAGGTGATAGGGTTGCAAATAAGAAAGAAACATTATTATAAAACCTCAAGTACAGTATCATTTCTTTAACCAGCCATTATGCCAGTCACTTCAGTCACTTAGAACATAAGACTCTGCAACTGTTGGCCAAACAGTTGTGCCACATATATGCTCTTACCAATAAGTATCTGTAAGGTTTACTTTTCATTTTATCTTTACCGCATACAAATGATGTGACTAAAATATGTGACCTGACTGTTCGAATGGTTTATATATATATATATATATATATATATATATATATATATATATATATATATATATATATATATATATATATATATATAATTTAATATAAATGAACTGTTCACCATCTGTCCCAGTTTTCCTAAAAGGTGTGTACGCTTGGAAGGGAGTGTGCATGTTCAAGTAGCTACACAGCCAGGTAGTTACCAACAGAAGCCTTTTCACACACAGCTTTCTTATTTTTCATTCAAAAGAATATATTAATGCAAAGGCTTATATGGGGAAAAAGACGGTATCTTCAGTTTTCTCTTGCCCTGAATGTGACCTCAATAATACAAGCCTACAAGAAATGCTGTGATCTGACAGCAATGCAAGAGGAATGTACAGTCAGAAAAAACTGCCAATGCTGAGTGCTCCCTGCTCTGTGCAAACTGGAATACTAAATTATTGCCCTCTTTATGCGCCTTTTATGTGCTCACAGTAAACATAGTGACTTAATATTCTAATGTGGGACATATACAGTACACCTTGTGTACCAAACATTATTATTATTATTATTATTATTATTATTATTATTATTATTATTATTATTATTATTATTATTATTATTAGTAGTAGTATGGATAAGACCAAGCTCACATTTAATTCTACTGAAACTTATATATCTCATACTAGTAATTGCCTTTAAGAAATATTTATTGGCAGGTATTAAATATATCCATTCATTAATATGTTGATTTCAAATCTGTCCTGACCTTTACATATGAGCAACAAGCCGATTGGAAGATGACAATGACAACATCAGTTGACAGCCTCTGTACAGCAGTACGGCAGTAGAAATGTCAGTAAGCTTTTGAAACACAACGTGGAAGTTACTTTACATTGAATTGTAAAGGTGAGGGAAGGACAGCTTTTCTGGTTTTGAAATCAACACATTAACACTAGAACTGCCACAGTAGTCATTTTGATGGTTTTCACTTTTCAAATTTAAATTACTCTGCGTGTGTGACAGATACACAGTTGTCCGTTCTTGAATTTTTATAAATACATGTATTAAATACCCTGATGGCATTTGAAAGGCAGGATCGCAAAAATAAAAACAGTAGAACCACCAGAGCAGTCATTTTGGCTGCTTTTTACAATACATGTTTTTATTTTGAATATAGCCTACAATATTCTATTTTATTTTTATATGCAAGCCTGTTGTTATCTCTACTGGACCTGGCAGCCATCAATTATTTCGTTTTGTACAAGGAATGCACCGGGGAAAATATCATTAGGAGAGATTTCATCTTGAAGCTAGCCACAGCACTTCGGCAGAACCATTTCGATCAGAAAACTGCAAAGCAGCTCAACCTGGATTCTGTGCTGCACCGAGTAACACACGCGCAAGAGAAAACATGTTACTTTCATTTTAAATTAAAACCACTTTACGTTTTACAGTTTTGTATGTACATACACCTGTTTACACCTGTTTAATGTATTTTATTACAGTTTTTCATTTTCTGAAGTAGTGCTTTATATGTGGTAAGTTAGAAAATAAACCTTTTTTTGTTCATTTAAATACGGCGTTTCAGCTGTGCTTGAATAAAACTTTTGAGTTGTATCCGACAGTTTGTCATCCATTTTAATATTTAAAATGTAACCGTCATAATGACTGCCAGCGGCGGTTCTAGTGGTAATGAATGGATTTATTTATACCTGCTGATAAATACTTCTTAAACACAATTACAAGTCCAGGTAAGAGTAACATATTTAAAAGAAGTACAGAAAACTAAAAACTGGTTTGAATGATCAAGTGCTCAGTAAAATGATACCTAATGCCATCTTTATGGAATTTCTTACCAGCAGTGCTGTGTTAGTAATTGGAGTGGATAGAGATCAATCCTGAAGCTCTAAGGCCATTCCAAGGCGTAATGACTTTTAGTTTTCAAATAATTAGGATATTGTCACATGGCTGACTGCCAGGTCAGCAAATCATTAACCCCACTGCTAAATATGCCTCAATTTTAATTGCTTGCTTTAACACCTCGGTTAGATGAACTGAAATTAAAGTTACAGGAGTTTTACACGTGGCCACAAGGCCTAAAACTGCAGGAGTTAGCCTTTGACATTCTAAATGAACTTGTGGAACACCAGCCAGAAAATCATCAATTCCAGAACCACAAGAACCATTATCAGGTAGGGGCCCTCACCTTGTCTTTATCACAGTTCACTATGTATTTAAGGCTTTATTTCAACAAGATAAGAAAGGGAGGATACCAAATAAAATATAAACAAATAACAATAACGCATCATTAAAAACATTTTGCCATAGGGGGAAAGCCTTAATAATGTATGTCGTTGTAATAGTTTATGCACAATTCATGGCCTGTACATTTCCATATTGTGATTTCAGAGGTGTTCAAAATGATACACTGTTGTGGTTGTAATGGAATGTACTTTACATGTTGGCTTAAATAGTGGTGAAGTTTGAGATACTGTAGAAACAGCTCCTACATACTGTAAATGACAGACATCCCTTCAATTGTGGGTGCCTGATTGTTACAGCAAGTCAAATAGAACATTTCTGCTATCAGGGTTCTGCTCTCAGTGATCAGAAAATTGCTTCACTTGTATTGCATTAGACCTACAACACTTTCTATATTATCTCAGCAAGAATTGGAATCTCACACTGTCGTGAACCACATGACCCGTTGCCTTTCTATGCTTTTGCTAGCTATCCTGTTCAGGGATCATGGAGTTCTGTTGTACAGTTGCCAGATTCCCTGGGAGGATTACAAAATAATAAAAGTTTACTGTAGTACACCATGGCAAACACGAAGCAGACATGTAGTAAAGCATAGTGAAAGCATAGCAAATACAATATTTATTATATAGGGTCTTTTGTGTGAATCTCAAAGTTCTACAGCAAAGAACACCCTGCAGGACTTCAGTTTGCTTTGCTGTATGCTGCGTTGCCTGTATATAACCCTAATCCTGATTTGTTTTCACATTCACATATCGTGGGTCTCAAATCGGCTCTTATGAGCTACGTAGTGTACCCAGATCATGCTCCGGCCTCATTTGTGGTTCCCACAAGCCACTGTTATAAGAGTGAGCATGATCTGGATAGACAGTGATGATTATTGCAGAAATTCTCTTCCTCTTTGTGAACACCCAGAGCATACATTTAGATATTTACATTGTCAGCTCATTTATTAGCCAGGATGTATATCAAAACATTCGGGATTATGTTGAAATATATTTTTATGTTTTGTTTTAGTAATACACTCTTCCAATTGTTGGATTGTTGAATAATTTGTAGTGAATTTTAAGAGAAGATTGCAGCCATACAACTTACTTCAAGGCACAAGATGTTAAAGCAGAGTACAAAGCCAATGTAAAACCCTAGCACTGAACAAGGGCTTAAGCTTGATCAATCGGTATTTCTGTACACACTCCAATCCAATCAAGATAAATAGGGTAAAATCCTAAAATCGTATCCCCTAATTATAACAGTGGCTTTCAAATCGGGGACCTATGATACTAGGTTTAGTGCTAAGCTATGTAAAGAAGGGTATTGCAAGCTTTTAATATTCCTGCTTTTCCCCACTCTAATCAGCCTGAACAGTCCTGTAATAGGAAACAATAAATTCATTTCTGTCCCCACTTCTGCAGAATGCTCTCTTCTGCCTTCTGCCTGGGTGCTATTGGCTGCTCTTAAATGGAGTGAAGCACTATTCAATAGGTCAATCCACTTCATCAAGTCGCCTGGCTTGACCTTTCGCAATGCGAGGCAGCGCAATTTATACTGCGAGCCTGGCTGCCGCTAAACGCAACGCTCATCCAATTTTCAGATGGGGAGAAAATGAGGCAGGGGAAGGACTAGCAGGAAATTCTGATGGGTTTTAGATTAGTTTCTCCATTCCTCTTTGAGAAATCTAGGCACTGTTAGCCTTAGACAGCCCGCAAGAAATGGATTGTGGGAGTGGATGCTTTTAACTGGAAAACAAAGACAAGGGAACAGGGCTTTGCTTTCCTCCTGGCAATCAGCAAAATGGTACATATCTCACCGCTGTATCATTATTATTTATTTCTTAGCAGACGCCCTTATCCAGGGCGACTTACAATTGTTACAAGATATTACATTAGTTTTACATACAATTACATTATTTTTTTACACATTATTTTTACATACAATTACACATTTGTACAGGTGGGTTTTTACTGGAGCAATCTAGGTAAAGTACCTTGCTCAAGGGTACAGCAGCAGTGTCCCTCACCGGGGATTGAACCCACGACCCGCCGGTCAAGAGTGCGGGGCCCTAACCACTACTCCACACTGCTGCCCTATCTAAATAATTGGAATGTGTCCAGTGGCTAAGATGTGCTAGTTCTTGACAAGGGGAGGTAATGGAAATATATCATTCCTCCTCTTGGTCAGTTCATGTGCCACTGTACTATAGACTGGTAGGCATATCAGCAGCATTTGCCTTGTTGTCCTTCTTGTACCATCTTGCGAGTTGATAATATTTAGTTTTGGTTGCTGCTACTTCATTGTCTGGATTGTTTTATATTTGCATTTTGAAATTAAACTGTTCTTAGGTGTATACTTATGGGAACTATACAACCAATTAGAAATATGTTTTCATAAGCGTTAACACTTATGCATATGTAATGCCTGACATGTATTCTGTAATATATACAAGTCATTCAGTCATGCATGATGGGCAGAACAGTAGATGTGACAGACCTTTACAAGTGTATCTTTATTGAAAAATTCTGATAAGTGATGGACTGTTCTGGATAATAAACTTTACTGCGCAATGAATTAGAGGCAGTAATCATTGCGGAATGGTCACATCTAGCTCTGGAACAACTGTCATGCCATCTTGGCTGTCACTGCTGGCATTTTCCCCACAGGTGAACTGAAGGACAGGGGGTATCCTCTGATCCCACAACCAAGCCAATGGCCTCTTTACACCCAGGAGCTTAACAGTGGATGTCAGCGAGCTACCAGGAGGTCAAATGCCAGCCCTGCAATTGGGTCAGCTGTCGTGTTGTGATGAGAAACATTCCTTACCGATTTTGTCGGAAGTGCCAGAGCCAATACGAGGCTCCCTTCAGCTTCCCAAGCAAAGACCGGCAACTTTGCACAGCTAGGATGCAAACCTGCACTCCACTGGGTTTATGACTCACTGCATGCCGCACATGCATTTACCCACCTAACCCTGGTAACTTTTTAATAGCCTGCATGCATGTAGGTATAGCACGATAGTACCAAGGTAGCAACCAAGCAAGAAAATCCATTCATTCCATTCCATTTAAACAAACTAAAGGGTACTGAGCATTCATACTGAATATGCTTTCAAAAGAACCAAATCCCACTCAGTTAGAAATAAACTGCCCTACAAAAGAACGGTTCAAATGAACAGCAGAGTATATTAGAGGTAAAAGACAATGGTTTAATTGAATGTATAAATATTGAGACTCAGTTACACTGCTTGCTCATGTGAATACAATTTTAAAAAGTGCTTTCCTTGGGAATGTGAAGGTTGTTAACTTGCAGTAGTGGCCGGCATTGTCTTAGGAATTTACACAGTAAAACAAACAGAACTTGAAAAACACAAATGATTTAACTTGGTTTCGTTCATGTCCTCAATGTTTTTAAACCAGGCACTGTCTAAAAAAGTATCCGGGGACCTCCTCAGTAGAAACATCAGATTATTCAGAAGATTACTGGACTAGTCTTATGAATATAAAGTCTGATTGTGCTCTGATGGTTGCTTTATTGTACTTCAATAGGAAATACTTTAGTATATGCACCCCTTCTTGTGAAGTGTTATGTGTTAAAGGCTTGTTTTCCAATGTACCACAAACAGCGTTAAAAAGGCTCTTTAGAATTAGCTGCCACTGTTGCCAGACCACAACCCCTAACAGTTCAAAAGCCCTCAACTCTGAGTAAAGTCGGATCATTCCCTGTGCCTCATGCATGTATAACAGTTGAATAGTTATGAATGACTCTCTTAATTCCACTTGGCTTGAAGAGCAAGTTTCTGACAGTGCTGTTTATTGACTTGAATGTCTGCCCCATTACCTCGCGTCGCAGTTCTAAGAAGCTCTGTGTGTGTGTGTATGTGTGTTTTTTCTTCTTCTTTTTCTATTTCTGGGACAGTCTGGCCCTATCGTCTATGGAAACTGGCCCCTGCTACCCGCTATAGCGTTACAAAGTTGCATCTTTTTTTCCATTGGCTCCGTGGGCTGCTGTTGCTCTATTTACCAGGTTGAATCCCAGGAGAGCAAATAAATAAATAAATAAATAAATAAATAAATACATATATGCATCCTTTACTCTGAAAAATAAACAAACAAATACTGTTTTCCATATTCCTAAAACTGAGATACAGTGTAGCTGTACAGAAGCTGTGGAGTAACATCATTGAAGTGCTTGACTGCCGCACTGTCCCCTTTTTGTTGGGGTAGCAGCAGACTGAGCCCGCACTGTTCCCTTTTTGTTGGGGTAGCAGTTCTAACAGAGGTTTGAGAATACTACGACTAAAAACAACAACTGCTACAATTTCTAAACAGAGTCCATTATCTGAGATTATACAACCACTGCTCTCCATTGTTTATTATATAGGTCAGCTGTTCAGTTATTAACATGCATCCCCAGCCATGGCTGTAAATTCTATATTAGAGCTATCAGTATGATGAAAAAATTACAAAGATAGTACAGAATGAGAATTAGCAATGGACAGATAAAAAACAAGGCATTCTTAAAAGTGCATGGTGATACTGTACCACTACTGTAGCTGTGGGCAACAGAGGTGGTTGGAATGCACCATTGCACGTATTAAAACTATATTTCATTATTCAATTTAATTAACAAAGAGACTACAAAGTAGAGGTATTTGACAAAAATATCACACAATGCAGTATTGTCGGCGGTCATGGTATAATTATTTATACTTAAGCTGCTGTGGTTAATATTAATAAGCAAGCCGATATCAAATGGAACATGAATGACATTGCAGCCAATACATTTCAGTCTGATTTGAAAACAATAAAATAAAATAAAAGTTTTGTCTGGTGACATTTTACTAGAGTAAAAATTCACAATCTTCAATAAAAGACATGAACAGCACAGGGACAACGATAACCACCAACAACACAAGCATGCATCCACCTACCTGCAGAGAGAGGCCCAGCCGCAAGCCTCAGGCTGTGTTGACGGCGAGACAGAGAGCATGCCTTACACAAGCAGCAGAATTACCAGTAAATCACACTGAACCATTACAGCTTGCTCCACCACATACACTCCACAAAGGAGCCAATAACGAGTGTAATGGTTGAAATGAGCAATAAAGATACACTGAGCATCAACACTGTTGAAGGACAAGGTTAAATAAATAAAAAATGAAAACAAACACGTTTTGTAGTTTTAACTTTTTTACTTCATGACATTCAACGATTTAACATCTACTCTGTACTACATTATTTATTAGGCTTCATGCAGCAGAACATATACCAGGAAAGGGAGGTATGTACTGTATTTAATATGATATGTTACTTAATGTAAACATTTATTTATATCTTAGTTATCCCACAAAGACCTCGTTCATTGATTCATTATAATCTGTTTAATTGCTTTTTTGGACATGATGAATAGCTTGGGCTTTATGCATAATGTACTTGTATTACACTTCCTGTTCATAAAAGAGCTACTTATTGAAGCATTGTGAAATGGTACCACAACTTTTTATTACATTTGATCAATTTTGGTATTATGTAAGTATTCTTTTTAGTCAGTGGCAAGTTGATGGTTTAAACGACTACACTATATTTTCAATAACTTATGCCATAAAGTTTTACTACCAAGTTTCATGACAATTGGATAAGCGGTTATGCAAAAACGTGTGAAGTGTGACATACACAGTATGATCACCTCCACTATACCTTCATCCCCACTGGGAGATAAAAAAAAGAACTATAAAAAGCTGTAGTATAATAGTGATAATGGCATTGCTGTTGCATGTTCTCCCAGTCTCTGCGTTTATTAATTCTGGAGTTCCATTTTAACCTTGTAACTCTCCATGGCAATGCCAGTATCCATTAATTATATACGACAAGTGGAAGATTTCTGCCATTGACCTTCGTTGGGATTCAAAATCTTGTTGCCCTGTCACAAATTCACATTGACAGGATAGGGTTCAATGACAGATGCGGTTGTCAGACTAACACAACACATAAATGACTTTCTTTTTTATTAAAATCTGGGACCTTAACAAACGATTTGGATGTGCTTGGAGCAGCAGACTCCCTCTTTAGTCTAAAGCTAAAGGTTTGGAGAACATTCATGGACATGCACAGTGTTTATTATGTTCACTGTGTAGTGTATGACAGGGCGGGTGGGCAAGAAGAGAGAAGAGTGGTGCTGTGACGTCTATGATAAAACCCTTCATCTCTCAGAATGTAATCTTGTTTAAGAACAAAGACAAATAGCAATACCCTTTTTTGGTAACACTTTACATTAAGTGTCTCTAATTACTGTGTATTTACATAGTAGTTACTTAGTAAATACATGTGTACTTACACATAATTACAATGTTATTATGCATAGTTACAATGTACTTAAGATTGAATTATAACTTTAGAAAATATTGTATAGGTTCTGTATGAAACAAGCTCAACTCGCTCTGCACATTAAGGGGGTGGATATCAGCTCCCTATACCATATCATACAACTTGAAGTCTATAGTTTCTTTTTGTTTAGTTCTTAATGGCTACATTTCTTTTGCATGCTATAACCATAACCCTACCCATAGCCCTAACCCTAATCCTAACCCTTTTGATACAATTGTGTACTTACATATAACATGCAACAAAATGTACACGTTAAATACCTTGTAACTGGGCATAACATTGTAATCATGTAAGAACACATGTATTTATTATGTAACTGATATGTAAATACACAGTAATTAGAGACATGATGTAAAGTTCTACAATTTTTTGAATCTATCTAAACTCCTCACAAAACATCATCCAAATTGCTGAACCCTGGTAACAGCTTGAAATCCAGTGTTAGAACAATGAATGGGTCACCTGGTCATGTCCTGTAACCATAACACAGTCCAGGACCTGTTTATAATCCCTCTGGAGGTGGAACCTTATCTTCTTGCTTCAGGTAAGAAGTTGTTGATTGCAGTCAGCTGCCCTCTATGTTGGCTTAGTGCTGTGCTTTCTTTTCTCTCTTTCCCTATTGTCGCGACCTTCCACTAGATGGCGCTGCGGGGTCAGGTTCATCAGGTAAGTCTCGGAACAGGTTTGTGCTCACGACTGCCACCGGTGGTCCTCTGTGGTACAGCATGGCACATGGTACCCAGTGTGCCGTGCAGTACCAAATGCCCTGTAATTCGTTGGCTTTTAGTACAGTCCTGTTGCACACTGGCTTGGGCCAGATCCCTTTTTAAAAGGTACACAGTCCTGCACCTCAATAAATCCGTGAGTAAAGACAGAACAACTACAGCATACTCACTGTCCAGGGCTCTGTGTCTGTAGGCAGTTCTCCAATGCTGTGGTCCCATGTCGTGCGGTGATTGTATTCCTTATGGCAATGCTTCGAAGCGTAATCCACAATATCTTAGTCCGTAGCGCCTTGGAAACAGGTGCTGTCTACGTCCCTGCTGGGTTGTGTTTCTCCCGACTGTAATAAGAATGTATTTTATCTTTCACTTTCTTTGTTCACAGATTCAAGCAGAGTGCAGCGTCCCGCTCTCGTCTTGCACTTTAATCTCGCCGTTCGTATTGCCGTGTTGTGAACTTGAACTCTCCTTCTCATCACCCCCGCTATCTAAATCCGGCAGCTTTTTAAAGCTGCCGCTCTTACCCGTCATGCAGTGTTGGGTTTCAACGGGGCTGTTGGGAAATGTAGTCCCTGGCTGGCCTGTATGTATGGCTTCTGTACTGCCTGAGTCTTCCGGACTACATGGGCAGGTACAAGCTGCATTTATTTTGGGTTTACTACCTGTACTAAATGTTTCTAACCCCTTTGAAACTCTTTTTATATCACATCTAGACGTCACAGTTACTGTTAATACTTTTGTTAAAACAGAAATACACTAGACTCAGTAATTGCTCTGCTCCGAGTTTTATTTATTGCTTTTTTAATAAAAACAACTTAATTACTACTTTAATCTCTGATATTATAGTTATTGGCCTTGTAAGAAAGTAAATTCAAAACAATTTCTCCACCTCAAGCATGTAATTGTATATTAGGTAAACACCATTATGCTGTAGGCCTAATTCTATTAAACAACTCATTTTTCAACAGCATTGAAGTGCATTCACACATTGAGATACCTAAATAAATAAATACATACATAAATAAATAAATACATAAAAAATGTAAAATATATGTATGTTTTAAAAATTCCAGAAAGCATTACAGCATCACAGGGGGTGTGATTAACCTTAGTTTAGCCTTCTGTGCTCTCTGTTTACTTGCCAGTTTGTTTACATTGTCTATAGTAGTTTTAGCTGCAGGCACACTAGCTTCTTCCTTCCTTTCTGTCAGTCTGTGTACTGTAGTGCCATTCTCCTGCTAAGTACAAAAGGGTTTGAAGCCATTTTTTTTTACTTTATATAGTTTAGAATGTAATCCAATGTTATCCAAATATTAAATGTTTAGAATTTTGTAAACTTTATCAGAAATATGCATGTGAAATTAGTCTTAGTGTTTATACGGCAGTAACTATGCAGGGTTACTTTGTTAATATTCAGCATTTCTTTATATTTTACTGTGGCAAAGTGGTTAACAGTGTGCAGGTGCAGGAATGCAGCAGTGATCAATGAACAGACAGACAACGATAATCACAATATTTCATTTGTAAATCCAATGGTCTGATGACACAAAACACAGTCAATGATAATGATAACAAGCAATACAGCGGCGTGTATTGCTTTGTTGTAATCCATGGGTTGGTCCTGAAATAATAACAGTCCTGATCGTTTTACACCTACGTGTAACACAAACACAATCACCAATCCACAGTGCATGCTCTAGTGCTCTTGGTGCTAATACAGTCTATCATGAAACAAAGTGCAGTGTTGTCCGGGTTTAGTGCTGGCCTTTAGCAACAGCTCTGGATCGTGTTAGCCGTCTAATAATAACAAACAAGTATTCATTAGACACAACAAACAAAACAAACAAAACACTCACTATTACAACACAGGTTCTCCTTCCGGTTCAGCTTTTAACCATAACAAGGAACAGATCACTTTGCTACGTCCCCTTTTGTACCGCAACCGCTCCTCCAATCCGCGGCTGCCACGTCGTTTCCCTTCCAGGTCGATGATATAGTGTATCGTAGCTCCGCCCCCTTTCTAGAGGACCGACTTCCTTCTAACCCTGGGTATGAATTGTCTGGCCATCCAGTCCAGGGCACTCTGTTCCCTTTACACAGCGCCCTCACAGGTCAGGAGAGAGATTTATCACCAAGAATCATTCTGCTGTGTCTAGTCTTTATGACACAGCACTGAAAAGGTTAACATGAAGGATTCAACACCCTCTTTTTCCCAAAACTTTTTAAAAAACTATGAAAATTGGCAATATAATCAAGAAGCTGTGTATTTGCACCAGTGATTTATAAGGGAGTTCATTGTTAACCTTTATTAGAAGAAGAATGCATTGCACTGCCTGGTTCCTGGTGATTTATTGAACTTAAACAAATCATCATATCAGCTTGTAGGATCTTGGGACCCTGAAGGCACATACACATACACAGCTATACATCCTCACAGAGTGGGAATTTCAGGTTGTTAAACTTTAGCACAGTTCACTTGTAAGCAGAGCCTTCAGTCTAGGTAAACTAACACTGCCTGCTTGTAAATTAAATTGTCCCTTTTACTACCTGCAGCTACTGTATGCTTCCAGTGACCTTGAGCTGGTTACGAATTCCAAGAATGCGCTTTAAAAGATTGGATGATATCTTTATACGCTAAGAAGAAAATAACAGTTCTAAATTAAGCCAATGCCGGAGAATACTGCCTAACACATTAACCGATTCATTTACACTTATACCTCACAGTAATAGGCTGTGTTTTAAAATGCATCTTACCCTATAAGAGGGGTACTTTTCATGCATAGTGTCTCGACCTCTAGGTAGCACAGTTTTGAGTGTCTTTTTGTTACTGCATGTGTAAAAATTATAAATCACCTACTGTTACTGATTTGTCAACATCCCAGTACATCTTTTCCTGTGTACAGCATAGAACATATTCACAAGTATAATAATTGTTTATAATATAGTAATACGTCATGTGTAGGCTGTCCCTTATAATAAGAGCCATTTTACACAGTTTGATCAGGAAGAACCACCTACCAAACTGCAGGAATCAGCTTGTAACATAAGAGACGCCACACACACAACATATTAATAACATAAAATACATCAAAAGTGCATCTCGAAGTCAAGGATATTTAAATGAATTCAAAGAGATATTTAAATGGATTCAAAGAGAACTCAATGGTGTCACTGGAGTCTCTAAAAACTTTACTAGCCTCTATTTATTAATTCATTTTTGTAGTTTTTATCTGAGAAATCGTTTAGACTTTTTCAGTGTTATCAAATGTTTGAATGGTTTGAGATTCACTATATATACTACTCTTGAGTGTGGAATCCACCCCGACTGATAAAGTGTGAATGGCCTTTGTATTGGTCACATTAAG
Organism: Acipenser oxyrinchus oxyrinchus; assembly: GCA_030684275.1. Taxonomy (NCBI): domain Eukaryota; kingdom Metazoa; phylum Chordata; class Actinopteri; order Acipenseriformes; family Acipenseridae; genus Acipenser; species Acipenser oxyrinchus. The sequence continues at coordinate 19,612,634 of CM060267.1, read as the reverse complement.
AGACGTGATTGTGTGCTAATTATCTACAAACAGAACATTAAGCTTGCAGAGGTGTGAGTGGCTAGAATCACTAAGGTAACTCAGCAACTCACTAGTACACTTAAAATGTTTTAAGTTGAATATAGTTTTATGTACTGTCTCCTTCCAGCACAATTTTTTTTTAAATGCATCGAATCCCAGTACTTTCAGGTTACAACTTATTAACATACTTGTGTTAACACAATTTGGACAACTTCTGAATACATTATGCAATAACAGTTCCATACAACTTTAAGGTAACCATAGCCACAAACTAGGCACATGTCTGTAGTACATTTTACAGCTCTGGTCCAGGTATGAGTAAACACTTAGCATCTAACCTAAAAACACTCTATGCATTTAGTGTATCCCTTAAAAAAGGAAAGAGATAGAAAATCAAACAGACTTTGCTTCCTATTCACTGGTGGAAGCATGCTGAGGAGTCATTGCATCTTTGTTCTGACTTGTGAATTAATTGGGCTACTGGGATTGTGCTTGTTATTGTTTCATTATTTATATAAAAATACTTGCTACGATCTCCCCTCTCTTTTATAAATATTTGAAACATCATCCATTATTCATCAAACGCGCTTTGTCATTTATTGAGGGCAGACATTAATACATACATTTAAATTTGTTGTTGCTAATATATTTTTAATATGCACACTTCTGCCTGCGGAACAAATAAGCGTGTTATTTGTGCTCTGAAGATAACGGTGATGTCTAATCTGTGTTTCGCTTAAGACTGTGGCCACAAGAGAACAGATCTGCTATTAACGTCTTATCTTGAAACTCGTTTTAAACAGCTAAATAAGTTCCAAGCAGCCTAAATGATCCAGTCAGGGATATAACTTAAAAGCACATTTAAAAGTGTCCTCATACACAAAACCACCCGTTCGGTTTATAATAGCATTTTTTTCTTGCAGATGACTGACCTTCACCGAACTGTCGCCACAATCCGCTATCTAGCAGGTAATGGTCACTGCGTCAGACATCAGTGCTTAAAAAGCAAACCTCTGTTTTTTCCGCAGACTGTTAATAAATAGATGTCATAGCCCAT
>CM060267.1:19589629-19611056 GCA_030684275.1 Acipenser oxyrinchus oxyrinchus | reverse complement strand
TTTTGCAGGCTAATCCGCAGAGTGCAGCAGAGCAATGGTGTTATTTTTATTAAGAGAGACAAGTTTGCATTTTGGGATCAATTGTTTGTGCATTCCTTGTCTAAATAGACTTTAAAAATTCAATGTCTGGGTTAGATCAGATGCGATACGATCAAAGACCAAGCTGGAGTGCTTAATAAAAGCTCAATGGCCAGACCATAGAAGATGTCATTTTGTATATGGGAGATTTACAGGAGATTCGGTGGAACTGCTTTTTGTTGTTTGTCTTTTTAACTGGATGACCACAGGGATGTAACATACTCCCACACACTGCCTCCCAACCAATGCAGGGACGACTACAGGGGTGTAACATACTCCCACACACTGCCTCCCAACCAATGCAGGGACGGTGTGCTTTAAGCAGCACTACTTAAGCATTTTTAATTCCCAACCTCATAAGCAATCACCTGTGACTTGGTTGTTTGTGATAGGAAAGGAAAGTTGCATCACAGCCACGCTCAAAACCAACATGGAGCACGTAAGCTCTGGACATGAAAGCATCAACACATGTTTAAAGGTTTGTTTGATAAACTGTGTGTGTGTGTTGTCTGGTGTTGATGGGTGGTGCAAAGAGAGTCGTGGTGTTTAGTGCAGTGGAACAGGGATACACAGGCAGGCTACAACATGACAAATGATGTTTCCAGGCAACACATGATTCATTATTTTATTTTATTTTATTCAGTCAGATGCCCCAAATATGACTTCTCTAAACCTTATAGAGGAGACAGAAACATATGGGGCTTGTTACAGTATAATACAGTGGAACATCGCATATCCGACCGTTGCATAACCATCCTGATCAATTAACCGCCTTGCTAAATAAATAAATAAATATTAAAAGTAGGCTATGAGAGCAATGGCATTGGCAGCAAATGCAGCGAGAAAGAGAAAGTTTTTTTGTGCAATGTGTTTATATGATGGAGCGTGTTGTTGTAGCTTTTAAATGCATTTTAATTAAACAAAGCAAGCTTCATAAACGCAATGCTTATCAGCCGTTTGTTTAAAATAGCCGAAGCAATATTCAAACCGAGCTGCTTATCGGCTGTTGGCAATATCAAGAAAGAGCGCAAAGTACAGTGACAGAGATATTAAGAAAGCAGAACCAGGGAGGCAGGGACTTCTAGAGTTAAGAAAGAAGCCATCAGTTGCAGGTTACTGTACATTTACCATTTGTTTTTTTTTTGTTTTTTTAAGCTTTGCTTATAGCAAACCGCATAGCAACACTGTGTATTTGTAGCCTAATTAATCTCATTTAGGTTTGCTTACTTTTAAAGCAAAAAATGTCCCCATGTTTAAAGCAGTTTGCGTGTTGTTTTTGTTCACTAACCTATTTATGGATGTGTAAATGCTTTTTCTATAAATGTTCACAAATTCAACTTTTTCACATATCCGCCTATACCCCAGTCCACAGGGGTCGGATATGCAACTTTGTATTGTACAATAAAAATAAACAGCAAAACAAAATGCTGCTTTAAAGCAGCATTGGGCAATAAATGGGTTAAACATGATCAACATACATGGGTATGACTTTCAGTTCATCATCTACCTGGGTTGGATTAAAACGGCAGCGGGAAGGGAAATGGATTACTCTCCTATAGTTGACTAACTAAGCCACCCAGCTCCCAGTCAATGCATACTTAACACACGAGTCCTGGCTGTCTTGTTTTAAGCTAGCTGGCATTCTAATTGTCCGAGGGCTCTAATAGGTGTAATAGCTTTTATGTGTTACACAGACATTAATGAAGTAACAGTGCGTTTAGCTCCAAATCATGCGGAATGAGCGTGCTGTGTTCACACTGGCATAAATAACTGCTCAATTAGAGAGCAGATTTAAAGATGAAGTGCCTTGATTCTGTAATTCAATTAATTCGTATTAGGGAGAAAAGAAAGATGCTCGGCTTGTAGAGAATAGGTAAAAGCAGAGCAGAGAATGTCCCCATTTTAACTACAGGAATGAAAAATCCACTTAAACTGTAATCACATTTACCATGTTGGTTTTGTGAAAGTCAAACAGTTGTGATCAGACACACAGGAAGCATGTACAGATCTGCAGATATCAAATGTATTACAGTGGTTGCAGCTAACAGAATAATCGCATAACCCTGCTGTGCCCTTGTTTGCTACTTTGGTCTCAAAATTGTTAAATCAAACATATATTTTAATTTGAAAACAAGGATCCGGTACAACACAGAAACGTGTTGCAGAATTTGGTAATTTTCCATGTGTTTTACCCTGTTCTTGCTCCTGTCTTTTCATAGGTGTAAAACACTCTCCTGGTGCATCACCAAGGCATCAGGTATGTAAGCAGTATACATGGATGATAGTGATATTCTTTCTGTGTAGGGCTGCAACTCATAAGCCTCTATAAATAACTAGTAATGAGATTGTGTTCTCACTGGTTTATATGAATTAAGACGATCCACCACGATGGTCTTACAAGTAATAGAACAACATGCTCCAGGAATTCACAAACCGTGTAGATCAGCGATAATGTACCCAATTTCATTTGTAGGTGGGCCACCTACAAATGATATACTGCAAGATAGGACGCATTATCTTAAAAATCAGTTTTGCTTCAGAAAAGTGCTGTGGATTATTCTACCATAGGGTAAAGTATGTGAAAGAGAATACTGTATAACTGCTTTTGTGAACACGCTCGACTCTTCTGTGTGAGATGCTGCACTGGGAAGTGCTAGGTACTGAGCTGTACCCAGTCTCTGACTGAAGATTAAGTTGCCTCTTTCTGTGATCTATACATCTACAGAGGAAGCTCTTCAGCATATTTGTATGAGATCTGTAAACCTCTCTAACTTGAATAGCTACTAAATTAACAGATCTATATATTGCAAACCAAAAGAGAAATTGTCTGTCATTGCTAGAATTATATTTAGTCTAGGTGTAATTTTGAGTTTCTTGCTAACTATGAAAAAGGTCAAAAGTAGACAGGGTCCAATTTTAGTCATTAAAATTACAGGACACATTGACAAGATAGTTATCAAATAAACTACACAACATTCATCGAAGTATGATCCAAAACTGAAATCAGTCCTAGACATATATACATGCTCTGCATGACACACTGTTACAACGGTTAAGAAAGACACCGATGACATACTGAATGAAACAGCCAATAACAAGCTGAGATGCGAGGACTGACCAATAAAAACCAAGGTTGCTTATTGAGGTGGTAACATTAAAATCCTAGTTCAACATCTATAGATAATTTAATGACTTATACTTATTTAAATGTTTGTTTTTTAAATAAATATCCCTAGTGTATGTACTTTTAATGCAATTCTTGGTGATTCACTTTTTGTTTCAAATTTCTTTGGAGCAGAGGGTAAAGTAAAAATTCCATAATCAATGGGGAAGACATTATCATATTTACTGTATTATTAATGTTATTATCCTTTACATAAATATACCAAGACGATTTGCAGATTACTAGTTAAGTGTAGTTTTAATGCTTGCTGCACACTTTGCATTTGATTCCTACATTTGATATTGACAACTGGATTGTCCCTGCATGAATAATGACACCCATTTGACCTCAAATAGGGAGGGCCTGTCAGTGAAGAAACACACATATTGTTGATTGATTTAAAGTGTTTTTAAAGCCCAAGCTGTTTCTACATCTCTTTAACCAAACCTAATGTCTATGAGCTTAGCAGTGCCAGAACCATTGTAAAAATAAATAGCTCTATAAAATAAACGATTCAGAACCATTCAGATTCCTTTATTCCTCATGTGCTGTGTTTAATTAAAATCATACAAATGCCTGAATCTGTATTAAAATGTCCGAAATAATGTAGCATTCATCTAGTCAAACATCTAGTCTAAAATTAGCAACACTGTCTGTATTATGCGTTAGTAAAAACATGTAATCGTTTGTTCAAATTAGTTTACAAGATCCACCCTCTGGACAGTTTAAAACTGATTAAAAATATATATATATATTGTAAGGCAGCGGGTTGTGTGAGACAGCAGGGAGGGGGTTAAAACCTCCCTGAAGAGAAAAATGGCACCTTTTGTTTATTTAATTGTTTTGTGCTTCTGTTAAATAGTGTTGTTAATTGTTTTATTGTTTAATTTAATTGTTTTATTATTAATTATCCCCTGCACCTGGTAGCTATTGTCAAATTGGGACCAGGTACAGGGTATTTGAGGGGAGCAGTCAGTCTGCTCACGGCTGCTGAGTAGAAGGAAGCAGAAGAGAGGTGCTCTGCTTCCGAGCAGTCTGAAAAAAAAAAAAAGTAAGTGCTGTGTAAACCTGTGTGGTTTTTGTTTGGTGCCAGGTAAACGGCTTAGCCGTCCTGCAAGTTAGTCAGGGAATAACCTGTGTAGTAAGTACTCCAAAACGGAGTTTAGTTTTTGTTTTGTATTGGTTTGTTTTTGTGTTTATTAAAAGTAGCGTCGGCGCAGAAAAATCCATTCCTGTGTTCTGGGTCGTAATTTTTAAAGGGGCACGAACCCGTGAGTGGCGTGATCGTTCACATATATATATATATATATATATATATATATATATATATATATATATATATATATATATATATATATATATATATATATATATATATTAAATACTGTACATGTTTTTTTAGTGTCACTCTGGGACATTTTTTTTACCAATAGAAAAATATCTGAGCTATATATTTAAATATGTGATTAATGAAATCCAATACTGTGTTTGTTTAGTAACATTTAAACAATATATTAAGTACTTATACGCATATATAGTCTAAATCCCCTTTATTTTAATTAAGAACCCTTTCTTGAGTTTCAAATGTTCCTTTTTAATTATATATCAAGATGCAAGCTTAGCAATATCAAACCAGTGCTTAGAAGTGATTATGAAATGACAAGATATTTATGACTAAGATAGCATCCAGTACAGATCACAAACAGATACGGATTAACATTTTAATTTTAAAATGTGATTGTTATGATAATAGTAATTACCATTTATATATGATACTGGCAAAATATTATTAATAGTATTCATTATTTTTATTATTACAACAATAACACCAGAACAGTTAACACTTTTGCTAAGACTACATCTTAAAACGTCATTAAACAGGTACTACGAAGAGCATTCATTACAAATGCATTTTTGTAAAACATATTATTATTATTATTATTATTATTATTATTATTATTATTATTATTATTATTATTATTAATAATAATAATAATACATTTGTATTCAAATATAATGACACATGTAGCTGTGTCAGTATCTTTACTGACACAGGGTACTTTTGCGCACTGAAACATAGTGACTAACATGTACTGCTAGATGTATCATTTTCATAACCTTGGGCCCTTTATTAATGCTTTTAACTGGTAGGTATTAGATCAGTTGAATATACCCTAGATATACAACAATATATGTAACAGTGAATAAGTATTTTTGTTATGTTGATCATGCCATGCTCTATTTGCAGTCATTGAGTTAACCTTTTGTGGGAATAGATTTAAAAAAAAGACAAAGATTTAATACAAGGTAAACAACAAAAGTGGAAAACTGTGGAACTGTTTTTTGACAAATGGCAGAAAATGCAATGCTTTGAACAGCTTCCACAAAATAGCTTTTTTAACATCCAGAGCCTTGAAAATAGTTGTTTTACATAACCTGATACAGTAAGATCTTTCCTTTATATCTCATGTGTAGTTACGTATTCCCATAATGTATTCCCAGTCCACCGTATGGACATATTTACATGATTATCTTCATTTACAACAAACCTCTATTATTAGAATGACCCGGAACAATGGGGTGTCCATAAAACAGCACAGATAATCAAATTGTTGATGCAAAACTATTAATTTGACAACCTCCAAACATAATTAGATCACTGTACATTTAAATACATATGCTCAAGTGCTGTACTCTACACACTGGCTTTATATAAGACCAGAGCAGCAGAACAGGTTGGGGGGCTTCAGTAAAATCCAAGTTTGGATAATGGAGGTTTTACTATACATTCATAGTAAAATGAGCTAGTATCTCACATTTATACTTGCACATGTAATATCAATAAGAACTTTGACAAGATAAAGCCTGCACCATTGTTTTTCACCAGCTTTGCTTTTCTGCTTTCAAATGAAATGTCAAAACCACATGGAATGTTAATGTATTTAATAACTGATAGCAGCAGGTCACTTTTTCTGCAGCAGACTGACTCAATCAATGTTAATTGACTTTGGAAATCAATACGCCAAATATTGGCTGTTTTGCATGCCGCCCCCTTATAAGAATGCTCCATTCTAATTACCCTGTGTGCTTATTGAATCCCTTCCTGCCCACTGCGTTATCTATAGCTTACCCGGCACCACTGTCTTGCCTCCGCACAAACAGGATGCAAAACATCCAGTGTGTCTATAAATACATTATTTTTTATCCCCCAGAGGAAACTTAATGCATTGCAGTCACAATTCCCATAATATCTGATATTTCTCGTAACCCTTTTAAAATGTTTTTCAGTGTTAGGTGGAGTCAATTGTGTTTAGTTTTTTCATCATTAAAATAGTATAACAAAAACAAAGGAAGGATGACACATCTTCACAGTGAGGATGTTTGGTTTGTTGCTGCCTTGCTTGCTACCTTGATTCAAAGCAAGATGGCTGAAACCTATAGCTCTGGAGAGAGAGAGAGAGAGAGAGAGAGAGAGAGAGAGAGAGAGAGAGAGAGAGAGAGAGAGAGAGAGAGAGAGAGAGAGAGAGAGAGAGAGAGCTGCAGCTCTGAAGGGTGATTAGTATTCATGCTGCACCCAGCTCCAGGGAGGATTAATACACTCTGATGCCTAATATCCTGGAGAACAATTAATTTGCCCATAGTTTTGTCATGGTTGAAAGTCAAATGCTGGAACAGATCGATGCACGGAGCCGCAAGTCGAATCGCTGCAACCTTCTGCTGGGACTGAATTTTAATTTCATCATCATTTCCCTGCCATCCTCAGCAAGGCGAGCCCTAATAGACCTCAAAGGGTCTTTTACATTATAGTTAGGCCTCTTCTTAGTGAACAAAAAAAAAACACATCATCATGCGTGAAAACTAGTGAGATTACCAGAGGATGAGCAAACTGATAGGACACACACACTGTGTAAATGGACTGTTCCTCACATGACTGATTCATTTGTTATGTAAATGGCATCCCTGACATGTATTCTGTAATATATAAAAGCTGCAGGATCTGACCCGGTCTCGAACAATGCAAACACATTGCAGATCCAGTCAGTGCTGTCCGGGCTGCCTAAGGTGGACTTACACCCTGTTGACAGTGTTATGGAAGGTGTTTATCATTTCTATAACCCCTGTATATGCACGCATGATATCCACTTCATGCAAGTTTACGTGTGTGCGACCACGTGTCTTATATGCATGCCTGTGGCCCACACATGCTACGTGCAGTATGTGCTTGCATAATGCATGCATTTACTGAACCGTGCTATGGAAACCCTTTAAACTGTAGCCTGTGTTAATTCCTTGTGCACACACACACACACACACACACACACACACACATATTATGTTATCTTGTTGTTTAGAAGTGGAGGTGGAGGGCGTTCCTTTGAAAGGGGTGTGACTGACAGTGATATGAACCAATCAGATGACAGACAGAGACTACTGCCCGGTGGTGTGAGGATGTGAGGGCAATAATTAAATCTATTTTTGTGCCTATGATGAGGTTTTAACCAATCACAGGACAGAATTTCCAAGCATATATATATTTATATATTTGCACTAATGGTGTTATCAGAGGTCAGGGTTCTACATTTTATTTTTCAAGTGTTATGTGTGTTTTTACCCAGCATCTAGTACCTGTAATCATTTTATTTAAACAAGTGCTTTGGAATCCATTTTGAAGCCCTTTCTGCTGTTCTATCATGCTTTGTTTGCTTTTTTAAGGATCTCTGAAGTACCAAAATATAATTTAAACTTCTGAAGTGATTGAATAGCAAGAGCCAATTGATCTTTAGCATCCGAAAATGTGCTAATAAGTGGTTTAGAAATGTAAAATCAGCACTCCTTTAGTAAGTTCTTATGGGATTTCAAATCTTTTGCCTGTAATACTGTAACAGTACAGATATTGCTCTACTTTGTTTTATCTGTTATGGAATGCAGAGGGGGTGGGGGGAGGTGGGTTTCGCACTGCAATAGTTTGTACAAAAGACACAATCTTTCTTTGTAGCCCTTAAAAATGAATGTGGCATGTATTTCAATATTACATGCTAAAAGGCTCATGTAATTACGTAAAAACGTCCTTCAAGGTGAAGGCTTTTTCTCCGCGCATACTTCTTTTCAAATAACACCCTATATACAGTAGTTATTCATTTCAGAGACTGCCTGTCCTGAACCTGAAGACAATTCCTTGCAGCACGCCTTGTTATTTACCCAAGCTGGTTGGATTCTCACAGGGGTCTGCAAGGAGGTTAAGAGTTGTTTCAAATATACAGCAGTTACGCAATCGCTTTTTAATATTGAAAACAAGCACAAACACTGCAGAAATGAAACCTGGCAGGAAACTGGGGCAATAATAATAAATCAATGTCACTAAAGGTCAAGTGCAGAGCATGTAGCAGTGAGTTACAGGATATCTTAAACACTTTGCAGTTGGACAGTTTCCTGAAAGTCATGTCTAGAGAGACCGGTATGTTAGCACTGGAGCCACCGTTGTTGATTCTTGAGTTTTAAAGGTTAAATAATAGGCCTTGTGATACATCGGGGCTTACCCTGTTTTTAACAGTGATTTCTAATTCTGATCTCCCAAGACTGGTTAGGAAACAACAATATATGCACAATATATGCAATTTATGCACCTTATCTGCCGCATATCAAAATACTTCACTGTAAGGGATAGGGATAAAAACTTGGAAAAGGATAGGGGCGCATGGTAAAATCATTGTAAAGTATCTAAAGGTGTAATGCATTCAGATGTGTATGGGGTCATGGTGTGCACTACTGTTATTATTATTATTATTATTATTATTATTATTATTATTATTATTATTGCTGAAGATATAGTGGAGATGGGAGTACGTCCTTTGGCATGTCTTTATCTACAGATCCACTTATCCAGGTTTGATTCAATTTGCTAAGTACCTTCTGTAGGGCCAGTTATTCACAAACTGTGTGTGTATGGAGGCTTCTGTCTATCTGTATTTCACACTTACATTTGTACTTATTCTGAGGACTCCATGTCTAATTCGAATGTAACTGAATGTATATCACAATCTAGGGATATCAAAATTGTACTGTGTTTTGTATTTGCTCTTATTAGGACCAAAGTCATTGTATTTTGTATCTTGCTCTTAATTGTACTGTAATTCTTGATATGTATTTTTTGTATACAACTGTAAGTCGCCCTGGGTAAGGGCGTCTGCTAAATAATAATAATAATAATAATAATAATATAGGGAGGCTGTCTGCCTGACCACATGTTACACGTGTATATCCAGAGAAACTCTTATTCAATTTAAAGAATATCCAAAGCTGTTTCACAATTTAACACGCCCCCCCCCCCAGTTTAAATGTGTTTATACCCTCAGCCTTATATGGCAGAATAAATTGAAGTCATTCATGCATATACTATCATGTACTTAATCATAAAGTCAAGCAGGCAAACATTTTGTCTTATATAACACTGATGGAGGAAGGATTTGTATTTTGTATTTATTTAAACAGGGAATACAGAAGCAATCTGTTACAACAGAGATTATAAAGTGTTACTACAGTAGCTGAGGGAAAGCATTAACCCTAAAGGTAGTCCCAAAGCACAGAAATACATGACGCATTTAAACCAGGCGATATTACAGGAGCTTGTACAAACATTACTTTTCACTACGTTTGTTTTGATTTTACCAGAAAATACTTATCCAAGTCCTTTATCCATGACCCCATATAAAAGACTTGGATAACTAAGACATCAACTATAAAAAGACAATAAAAAGAAGGGATTCCAGACAGATAAATGGACACACACTCTACAAGCTTCTGTACATTACAGTGTAAAAAGACTGCCTAGTACCTGTAGTTGAGGGATTAAACACACAACATTAACTGTTTGATTCAAACCTACTTGGTTTGCCCCAGAGATGATGGTATCATCACAGAGCAAGAATCTTAACTTTTATTACATTACATATTTGAAACGCTAAAAGAAACCTGGCCCATTTGACCTGCTGTAACTAGCTCTATTCACATCTATACAAGGTTAATGTCTAATACGTGCAAAATCAGCACACACACACACACACCTATTAATGGAACCATTTTAGCATTTGGGGTGGAATCACCCAGTGATATATTTATATGAAACAAAACTCAATTCAACATTGAAGACATTGAAAAGTTCGTCATTTATTACGTTTCTTCAGGTATTTCTAACTCTTACCAAAACTTCCAACATGTTTTCTCAGTTTAAATAACGTGACTTATCAAGTACTTGCACAAGCGACTTCAACTGATAAATGAACCATTATACCTGGTGTTATAAAAATCCGAGCTGCCTTGAATGTAACCATTTAAAGATGAAGAAAGTAGAGACAGCAGCTCGTAGTTAACTGGAAGTCCTTCCTATACAAAGGTGATCTCTGTTGTGATAAGTAAAGCTGACTCCTCAAGCCCTGTTATCAGCTATTTGGTCATGAACGATTTCTCATTTCGATGTGACGGAAAGCTGGCAATTGGACAGATACTGACTGCAGCTCCTTTAAGCACCTTCCTCTAGTGTTTTCAATAGAGTGATAACCAAGGTGTTAAAATCCATGATGTTTGCCTCATATTAGCACTTGCAACATAGCCACTCTTTTCTTGTGTTAAAGATATCTTCCTTCTTTGATTGTTTAATTACTTTTTTGCACAACTTTATTACACAAAAGAAGTGTTGGTCAGTTTCAATGTACTTATTACTATGACCCAACAACACAGTGATAGTACCAGGAAGCAGCTTTTACACTTACTGGTAGTGTTATACAATAGAACCTATTATCCACACCCCATTCATCGAGACTTCAATTATCCGCGGCTTGACGAGTTTTATCACGTATTATTGCCAATGTAGTTAATGGACACACAGCACAACATCTAGTAACATTCACATTTGCCTTACACTAACCGATGATACAGGGGCAAGGAAGAAGAGTGCCTGTGAGGACTTTCTGTAAAATTAGTTTCCTGAGGCAGTTACTTAGTGAAACCCAGCAAACATGTTTTTGCCTCACTGAAACAAAAGACTGTGATGGACTTTCTCAAGGCTAAAAAGAATGACATGCAGCAGTGAATTGTTTAAAAAAGGTGTTAGAATTTTTTTTTTTTTTTAAACATTTCTGTTGCTACATATTTTTTTGAAATGTAAGAAAAGTTAGAATTAAACAGCAGGCTCATTTTTTTTCATTTTACAGTAAAAAAAAAACAGGATATTAGTGCGTGGAATAAATTAGTGATAATACCTTCTAGCTGCTAGACACATGACTTAGTTTAGAGCAAAATTGTGAGCTCTGAGCTGATACGCCTCATAAAATGTCTTACGATCTTGTAGCTTTGTAGTTTTGTATTTTGTTTATTTTTATTATTTATTTATTTAATTTTTTGGTAACAGAAAAGCTAGGGAAACAGGGTTGGAGGTGTATCACATTTTGAAAAGATGTTGCCAGCAGTAACATTGTCAAAGTAAACTCATTTTAAAACATTCTTCTGTCTTTGTAATATATTGTATTGCAAACATCTCCAGTAAACCGCTAATTTGATTTACATTACTAGTTTCTGTATTTTATTCACGCATTCAAGTCACATGCAATGACTCCTCATTTATCTATGGATTTCACACATCCGTGGACCTATGTCCCCCCAAGCACACGGAGTTCCACTGTGTGTGTGTGTGTGTGTGTGTGTGTGTGTATCTGTGTGTGTATATATATATATAAGCAACCTCCAAAAGATCTTCAACACAACAGAAGGGAGGGGCAGTGATAATATTGCTAGAGCTAACAAAAGGCACAGCAGTATTTTTTTTTTTTATCTAGCGCTCCTTTACAGAGTTATTAACTTGGATAATCTTTAGGCCATGGGGTTCGATATTGGATTCTATTATTATTATTATTATTATTATTATTATTATTATTATTATTATTATTATTATCATTATTATTATTATGGTAAATAATTACGTTTGAGAGTGATTACGACAAGAGCATTTAAACTTAAGTATTTGGTTATAAGAGTAAATTCCATTAAGAGCAAGTAATAAGTACAATAAATGGATAAGAATGATTTCAAATAAGAGCAATTACAAAAAACGTGAATACGGATACCTTTAGGAGTGAAAGCAAGTGCAAGATACAGCAAGTATAATTATGATTGAGAGCAGTAGTAGATTACAGCAAAGTGTGGAGCACTTCAGTGCAAGTACAAGATGATGCAAAGGCTTAAATGTAGCAGGAATGGCCAGTCATATTATTATAAAACATTTAGGTATAATTATAGCAAGTGTTTTCTGTTAATGGAAGTTTCTGTATTTTAAAACTGTTTGACATACAAAGGGAATGCGGTGTTATTTATAATTCTAATATTTTTAGTTGCTTACTACCAGTACATGTCTTCACAGTCCAGCTACATGCACGAAAGCAAAAGAGATCAACAGAATACATGGAAACTTTGCTAAAAAAAACCACAGGCTTGACAATAATAATAAACATACAAATTGAAATTCCTTGTATCCCGAGACTGTGAAACTGAAACCATTGCATTTAGGTAACAGTTTACATCAAGTGTCTCTAATGATTGTGTATTTACATAGTAGTTAGTAAATGCATGTGTACTTGAATAATTACAATGTTATTATGCATGGTTACAATGTTCTTAACATGTAAATCTTTTTGCATGATAGATGTAAGCACACAATTGTATGAAAAGGGTTGGGGTTAGGGTTGTATCATGCAAAAAAATGTACATATTAAGTACATTGTAACTATGTATAATAACATTGTAATTATGTGTAAATATTAGGGCTGTAAAAAAGGTACATTTTGACCTTCGATGGTTCCAAACACATTACCAAAGGATGGTTCGAACCTTCGATGGTACTAATTTGCATCATTTACTGCACTGTAAAAAATTATAAGTTGAGATAACTTAAGAATTTAATGTAACCCGCTGTCTTAAGATTTTAAGTTATCTCAACTCAGGCAGTTGAGTTCTGTTAAATTGGATTGTTTAGCTGTCTGAACAAGTCTAAAAGTTGAGACTAATTGTAAACTTAAAAATTGTGTCAACTAATCACTTTTAGTTCTCAGAGCAAGAATCACTTTCATTCTACATTCAATTAACTTCTTTCCTTCTGTTCATTAACATTACTGACTTCAATTGGCAAGTTTGTAGAACTAAGATAAGTTATGCAAACTTTTTAATCCAGGTTATTAATTTAGAAACGTAAGTAGCCCCAGCAAGTTATTTATACATACTTCCTGCTTCAAGTTATAGTCTTATCTAACATTCTCACCCATGAGTACAACCAACTTGAACAAAATGCCTTAACACAAGGTACAACCACAATGTTTTATTTTTAATTTTCAGCCATAGGTCTTAGACAGCATAGCTGGAAGTGTCTGAGCAGCTTTGAAAGTTGAACAAAAATCCTTCAAGCCTCAAGTATTTTCCTAAACAAAATATCAATGACAACACTGTTTTTTTTTTTTTAATAAGATTAAACTGACAGCTTGACATGTTTTGAGAGTTAGTGAAACAATTTGTCATTCTTCCCTTTATTAGCTCAGACTAACAAATCTTCATTAAAACTTTACACAAGTTTTCACTGGTGATATAAACGTTACAAAAACATTGCCAAACAACTCCCTTCTTTAAAAGGTTTAAAGTTCCATTTAAAGGGTTTAAGATAATTCAGTGTATGAACATAAACAACAGTTAGAATGTATTTATTCAGCTTGTAACTCACATACAGGACAACTTAAGGTTTTTACTCCAGTTCAAAATTTGCTCCAACT
This sequence comes from Acipenser oxyrinchus oxyrinchus, assembly GCA_030684275.1. Taxonomy (NCBI): domain Eukaryota; kingdom Metazoa; phylum Chordata; class Actinopteri; order Acipenseriformes; family Acipenseridae; genus Acipenser; species Acipenser oxyrinchus. Next base: position 19,597,010 of record CM060267.1, on the reverse strand, counting down.
TTTAGCTAACGGTATTAAAAATAATAGCAATGAAAAATAATTACTAATTACTAAAAATAATTACTAATCCTTTCTAAACCAACATTGTTTTTTGGTAGATTTAACACTTATCTATGGTTTCACAGACCCCGATTAGCACTAATCTTGGACTACCCAATGTTAAGTTAGGTAAGGTAGTCTAGTACTACTGCTAATCTGGGTCTGTGAAACCACCCCTTAAAGTTTTACAGTCAGTAATTGGTAACAAATTTTGCTTTTGAGAAAAGAAAAAAAAAAACTTTTAAAATCATGCTGCAACTCATTTAGTTCAAATACTGAATGTTTATGAAAAATATCCAGTAAATGACCTCATTAAAGGGTACATAAGGACCTTTCAGAACTACATTTCCCATCATCCTCCTGCTCACATATGTAACTGAGATGGATTTACCAGTGAGCAGGAGGGTGATGGGAAATGTTCTGAGCGGTCCATGTGGGTACATGGGAAGCCATCTTGAGGCAGGGAATGCAATTTAAAAGTTTAAAAAAGTGGTCAAAATGTTAAAAAAAAAAAAAAAAGAAAAAAAATAACAATACACACACCTTACATAAACAGTTGTGGCAACACATGAGAACATGTAACACAATTAAATAAAACGGCCCTTATGTACCCTTTAACTAGATACACTGTTCAACTGAAATCAGTTCCTCCAGTTAACAGCGTGCTTGCAGGGTTCAGCACCCTGGCCATTGTGACAAATGTGATATATATGTTTTTGATCAGATTCCTAATTCAAAAACAAAATACAACAAAACACACATTAGATTGACTGACATGTAAAATTAAAAAAAAAAAGTCAAACATCATAAACCTGTAAAAAAAAAAAACTTTGTCCAACATATATTACATTATGTACATTTTTTTTAAATAAGAAAACAATTGAAGATTACCAAGCAAGTCTTGAAGAGGTTGGAGGGATCTTCTCTCAAGTAGCAAGTAAGACCTTGCAGACCAGTTGATCTCTTGTGCCTCATCAAGTTGGAGATCTGTAATCAAAACAGTTGAGGCGAAGCAAACATGTATTTACTAAGTAACTACTATGTAAATACACAGTAATTAGAGTAATTAGAGGTGCAAAACCCCCATAATGCTGCCGTAAATCGTGTTTAGCAGCTGTGAAGTCTGATTTTACCTGGCCACTAAAAATGTGGTGTATGTAAAGAATGGTGATCACTTGGCATTCTGCGCCCGCTATCAAATATGCACTTTGCCATCATTAATCCATTAATTATACTGAAATGCATTCAAATGAATAAAAGAGCATGAAATTGGGTGGGATCTGGATACTAAGAGGGTGCAAACATTATAATGTGATGTAAGGATTTTGCCTTGTACTTAGGCAATAATTACTGACCCTCCAAAAACTTTACACCTCTTTTTACAAGGTGCAAACCATTGTAGAAGCGAGTAACTAAGAGCTGTATAAAAGCACATACCTGCAGAGACCTGTCATTGGCTTCAGGATGGCTGCTGTGGTACACGCCCTGATGCGGCGACACTTGGCTCTTATTGAGGAGAGGCAGGAACACGTTCGAGGAGAAGGGCAAGACAAAGAAGACCCCACATATTCAACCCCAGGGTAACTTAGTTTGGGATGCCGGAGGATGCGGTGCTAAAGCGTTATCGTCTCACTTCGCATGTCATCCGGACCTAATAGCTGAATTGAGGGATGCGCTAGACCCCCGTGTCAATCTAGAGAACGCTATCCCTGCACATGTCAAAGTGCTGTGTTCTCTGCACTACTTAGCCTCTGGTTCCTATCAGACCACAGTTGGAATGTCTGGAGGGATAGCTCAATCCATCTAGGAACATTTCTGGATGTCATGCTGAAAAGGGCAGGACAATACATATCATTTCCTAAGGATACTAGCATAACTGATGTTGGCGGAGGCTTTTCCAAACAACTCCATTTCATGCTGAGTGACCTCAGCTGTAAGGACTCTCGGCTCCTTCTCAGAAAACTTTTCTTTTTTTTCCCCATGTGCCAAGAGGACTTTGCTGCCCTCCCTCTGACATATTTTTTTGTTTTCTATTTTCGTGCTCCACAAATGTCATACAGCGACTACTGCTCTCTGTACTCTTAACTCTGCAAGTGCAGCTGCTAAACAGACCGATGCGCTCATTGAGACCCTCATTATCAGAATCGCAGATCATTATTGGTGTGTGTTGAGTAATTTGCATTGCTCTTAAGCTTACATAGGGTGCAGTGCAATATAATTGCCTGGCCGCAATGCAATTTGAATTTTGTACTTAACTTTAGTTTAACTTATCTTGTTAAAACATTCCTCTCAATATAACTCACAGATTGCTAAACTCCACATTGGAGGGTAATACTGAGAGAGGCATGCTCTAAATATTAGTGTGGAATAAACACATACTCTGCTTTTTCCCGTAACGATTTCAAATCAATTAGAATCAGAAGCTTTTCCAGTGGATTTCTTTATTTTTTTCTCTCTTCAGATGCCAACAGGGAGACGGCAGCACACAGTATCAACTTTAGCACATCAATTATTAAAGGATACAATGCTAATTTATTTAATGAATTAGTAACAGTCCAAGGGGGGGGTATTTTAATAATGTAAAACTTTTAGACTCCATGGTATATTATGAATTTAAATCGTGTTATAAAATAATTGTATCCACTTACATACCTAATATTTCTAATGTACATATTACACAATAATTATATAAAGGGCATGCTGTTGTTTTATATCTAGTTCAATTTTGGAATATGCAAAATATGCTATATTCGTATTTTTGTTCTTTTGAATGAAACAGCAGGTGATAGGGTTGCAAATAAGAAAGAAACATTATTATAAAACCTCAAGTACAGTATCATTTCTTTAACCAGCCATTATGCCAGTCACTTCAGTCACTTAGAACATAAGACTCTGCAACTGTTGGCCAAACAGTTGTGCCACATATATGCTCTTACCAATAAGTATCTGTAAGGTTTACTTTTCATTTTATCTTTACCGCTACAAATGATGTGACTAAAATATGTGACCTGACTGTTCGAATGGTTTATATATATATATATATATATATATATATATATATATATATATATATATATATATATATATATATATATATATATAATTTTATATAAATGAACTGTTCACCATCTGTCCCAGTTTTCCTAAAAGGTGTGTACGCTTGGAAGGGAGTGTGCATGTTCAAGTAGCTACACAGCCAGGTAGTTACCAACAGAAGCCTTTTCACACACAGCTTTCTTATTTTTCATTCAAAAGAATATATTAATGCAAAGGCTTATATGAGGGAAAAAGACGGTATCTTCAGTTTTCTCTTGCCCTGAATGTGACCTCAATAATACAAGCCTACAAGAAATGCTGTGATCTGACAGCAATGCAAGAGGAATGTACAGTCAGAAAAAAACTGCCAATGCTGAGTGCTCCCTGCTCTGTGCAAACTGGAATACTAAATTATTGCCCTCTTTATGCGCCTTTTATGTGCTCACAGTAAACATAGTGACTTAATATTCTAATGTGGGACATATACAGTACACCTTGTGTACCAAACATTATTATTATTATTATTATTATTATTATTATTATTATTATTATTATTATTATTATTATTATTATTATTAAGTAGTAGTATGGATAAGACCAAGCTCACATTTAATTCTACTGAAACTTATATATCTCATACTAGTAATTGCCTTTAAGAAATATTTATTGGCAGGTATTAAATATATCCATTCATTAATATGTTGATTTCAAATCTGTCCTGACCTTTACATATGAGCAACAAGCCGATTGGAAGATGACAATGACAACATCAGTTGACAGCCTCTGTACAGCAGTACGGCAGTAGAAATGTCAGTAAGCTTTTGAAACACAACGTGGAAGTTACTTTACATTGAATTGTAAAGGTGAGGGAAGGACAGCTTTTCTGGTTTTGAAATCAACACATTAACACTAGAACTGCCACAGTAGTCATTTTGATGGTTTTCACTTTTCAAATTTAAATTACTCATGCGTGTGTGACAGATACACAGTTGTCCGTTCTTGAATTTTTATAAATACATGTATTAAATACCCTGATGGCATTTGAAAGGCAGGATCGCAAAAATAAAACAGTAGAACCACCAGAGCAGTCATTTTGGCTGCTTTTTACAATACATGTTTTTATTTTGAATATAGCCTACAATATTCTATTTTATTTTTATATGCAAGCCTGTTGTTATCTCTACTGGACCTGGCAGCCATCAATTATTTCGTTTTGTACAAGGAATGCACCGGGGAAAATATCATTAGGAGAGATTTCATCTTGAAGCTAGCCACAGCACTTCGGCAGAACCATTTCGATCAGAAAACTGCAAAGCAGCTCAACCTGGATTCTGTGCTGCACCGAGTAACACACGCGCAAGAGAAAACATGTTACTTTCATTTTAAATTAAAAACCACTTTACGTTTTTACAGTTTTGTATGTACATACACCTGTTTACACCTGTTTAATGTATTTTATTACAGTTTTTCATTTTCTGAAGTAGTGCTTTATATGTGGTAAGTTAGAAAATAAACCTTTTTTTTTGTTCATTTAAATACGGCGTTTCGGCTGTGCTTGAATAAAACTTTTGAGTTGTATCCGACAGTTTGTCATCCATTTTAATATTTAAAATGTAACCGTCATAATGACTGCCAGCGGCGGTTCTAGTGGTAATGAATGGATTTATTTATACCTGCTGATAAATACTTCTTAAACACAATTACAAGTCCAGGTAAGAGTAACATATTTAAAAGAAGTACAGAAAACTAAAAACTGGTTTGAATGATCAAGTGCTCGTAAAATGATACCTAATGCCATCTTTATGGAATTTCTTACCAGCAGTGCTGTGTTAGTAATTGGAGTGGATAGAGATCAATCCTGAAGCTCTAAGGCCATTCCAAGGCGTAATGACTTTTAGTTTTCAAATAATTAGGATATTGTCACATGGCTGACTGCCAGGTCAGCAAATCATTAACCCCACTGCTAAATATGCCTCAATTTTAATTGCTTGCTTTAACACCTCCGGTTAGATGAACTGAAATTAAAGTTACAGGAGTTTTACACGTGGCCACAAGGCCTAAAACTGCAGGAGTTAGCCTTTGACATTCTAAATGAACTTGTGGAACACCAGCCAGAAAATCATCAATTCCAGAACCACAAGAACCATTATCAGGTAGGGGGCCCTCACCTTGTCTTTATCACAGTTCACTATGTATTTAAGGCTTTATTTCAACAAGATAAGAAAGGGAGGATACCAAATAAAATATAAACAAATAACAATAACGCATCATTAAAAACATTTTGCCATAGGGGGAAAGCCTTAATAATGTATGTCGTTGTAATAGTTTATGCACAATTCATGGCCTGTACATTTCCATATTGTGATTTCAGAGGTGTTCAAAATGATACACTGTTGTGGTTGTAATGGAATGTACTTTACATGTTGGCTTAAATAGTGGTGAAGTTTGAGATACTGTAGAAACAGCTCCTACATACTGTAAATGACAGACATCCCTTCAATTGTGGGTGCCTGATTGTTACAGCAAGTCAAATAGAACATTTCTGCTATCAGGGTTCTGCTCTCAGTGATCAGAAAATTGCTTCACTTGTATTGCATTAGACCTACAACACTTTCTATATTATCTCAGCAAGAATTGGAATCTCACACTGTCGTGAACCACATGACCCGTTGCCTTTCTATGCTTTTGCTAGCTATCCTGTTCAGGGATCATGGAGTTCTGTTGTACAGTTGCCAGATTCCCTGGGAGGATTACAAAATAATAAAAGTTTACTGTAGTACACCATGGCAAACACGAAGCAGACATGTAGTAAAGCATAGTGAAAGCATAGCAAATACAATATTTATTATATAGGGTCTTTTGTGTGAATCTCAAAGTTCTACAGCAAAGAACACCCTGCAGGACTTCAGTTTGCTTTGCTGTATGCTGCGTTGCCTGTATATAACCCTAATCCTGATTTGTTTTCACATTCACATATCGTGGGTCTCAAATCGGCTCTTATGAGCTACGTAGTGTACCCAGATCATGCTCCGGCCTCATTTGTGGTTCCCACAAGCCACTGTTATAAGAGTGAGCATGATCTGGATAGACAGTGATGATTATTGCAGAAATTCTCTTCCTCTTTGTGAACACCCAGAGCATACATTTAGATATTTACATTGTCAGCTCATTTATTAGCCAGGATGTATATCAAAACATTCGGGATTATGTTGAAATATATTTTTTATGTTTTGTTTTAGTAATACACTCTTCCAATTGTTGGATTGTTGAATAATTTGTAGTGAATTTTAAGAGAAGATTGCAGCCATACAACTTACTTCAAGGCACAAGATGTTAAAGCAGAGTACAAAGCCAATGTAAAACCCTAGCACTGAACAAGGGCTTAAGCTTGATCAATCGGTATTTCTGTACACACTCCAATCCAATCAAGATAAATAGGGTAAAATCCTAAAATCGTATCCCCTAATTATAACAGTGGCTTTCAAATCGGGGACCTATGATACTAGGTTTAGTGCTAAGCTATGTAAAGAAGGGTATTGCAAGCTTTTAATATTCCTGCTTTTCCCCACTCTAATCAGCCTGAACAGTCCTGTAATAGGAAACAATAAATTCATTTCTGTCCCCACTTCTGCAGAATGCTCTCTTCTGCCTTCTGCCTGGGTGCTATTGGCTGCTCTTAAATGGAGTGAAGCACTATTCAATAGGTCAATCCACTTCATCAAGTCGCCTGGCTTGACCTTTCGCAATGCGAGGCAGCGCAATTTATACTGCGAGCCTGGCTGCCGCTAAACGCAACGCTCATCCAATTTTCAGATGGGGAGAAAATGAGGCAGGGGAAGGACTAGCAGGAAATTCTGATGGGTTTTAGATTAGTTTCTCCATTCCTCTTTGAGAAATCTAGGCACTGTTAGCCTTAGACAGCCCGCAAGAAATGGATTGTGGGAGTGGATGCTTTTAACTGGAAAACAAAGACAAGGGAACAGGGCTTTGCTTTCCTCCTGGCAATCAGCAAAATGGTACATATCTCACCGCTGTATCATTATTATTTATTTCTTAGCAGGCGCCCTTATCCAGGGCGACTTACAATTGTTACAAGATATTACATTAGTTTTACATACAATTACATTATTTTTACACATTATTTTTACATACAATTACACATTTGTACAGGTGGGTTTTACTGGAGCAATCTAGGTAAAGTACCTTGCTCAAGGGTACAGCAGCAGTGTCCCTCACCGGGATTGAACCCACGACCCGCCGGTCAAGAGTGCGGGGCCCTAACCACTACTCCACACTGCTGCCCTAT
>CM060267.1:19570211-19589129 GCA_030684275.1 Acipenser oxyrinchus oxyrinchus | reverse complement strand
AAAGGAACAGAAATGCTTATTAAATCTATGGTTAATACCACTTTAACATGCCGTTGCTTTGACTGGGTACCGTGAATACTGCTCGGATACTTTGACACATTAAACCTCACTTCTATTCTTAATTTGTAAGTGACTCACAAGACAAGATAGCTCAGCATAACATGTACAGTACTTGCAATGATGGTTTCAAACTACATATGTACTGCTCACAGTGTGCATTGCCATTAATGCATTGAATAAAATACACTACATATAAAAGGACAAACAGGAATTACAGAGAGCATGTGAAAAGAAGTAGATAGTTTTGCAGGCTAATCCGCAGAGTGCAGCAGAGCAATGGTGTTATTTTTTATTAAGAGAGACAAGTTTGCATTTTGGGATCAATTGTTTGTGCATTCCTTGTCTAAATAGACTTTAAAAATTCAATGTCTGGGTTAGATCAGATGTGATACGATCAAAGACCAAGCTGGAGTGCTTAATAAAAGCTCAATGGCCAGACCATAGAAGATGTCATTTTGTATATGGGAGATTTACAGGGAGATTCGGTGGAACTGCTTTTTGTTGTTTGTCTTTTTTAACTGGATGACCACAGGGGGTGTAACATACTCCCACACACTGCCTCCCAACCAATGCAGGGACGACCACAGGGGGTGTAACATACTCCCACACACTGCCTCCCAACCAATGCAGGGACGGTGTGCTTTAAGCAGCACTACATAAGCATTTTTAATTCTCAACCTCATAAGCAATCACCTGTGGCTTGGTTGTTTGTGATAGGAAAGGAAAGTTGCGTCACAGCCACGCTCAAAACCAACATGGAGCACGTAAGCTCTGGCCATGAAAGCATCAACACATGTTTAAAGGTTTGTTTGATAAAACAAATGACTATGTGAAGATGCTGAAGTGCAGCACTGTGTGTGTGTGTGTGTTGTCTGGTGTTGATGGGTGCTGCAAAGAGAGTGCGGGTGTGTAGTGCAGTGGAACAAGGATACACAGGCAGGCTGCAACATGACAAATGATGTTTCCAGGCAACACACGATTCATTATTTTATTTTATTTTATTCAGTCAGATGCCCCAAATATGACTTCTCTAAACCTTATAGAGGAGACAGAAACATATGGGGCTTGTTACAGTATAATACAGTGGAACATCTCATATCCGACCGTCACATAACCGTCCTGATCAATTAACCGCCCCGCTAAATAAATAAATAAATATTAAAAGTAGGCTATGAGAGTAATGGCATTGGCAGCAAATGCAGCGAGAAAGAGAAAGCTTTTTTTTGTGCAATGCGTTTATATGATGGAGCGTGTTGTTGTAGCTTTTAAATGCATTTGAATTAAACAAAGCAAGCTTCATAAACGCAATGCTTACTGGCCGTTTGTTTAAAATAGCCAAAGCAATATTCAAACCAAGCTGCTTATCGGCTGTTGGCAATATCAAGAAAGAGCACAAAGTACCATGACAGAGATATTAAGAAAGCAGAACCAGGCAGGCAGGGTCTTCTTGAGTTAAGAAAGAAGCCATCAGTTGCAGGTTACTGTACATTTACCATTTGTTTTGTATTTTTTTTTTTTTTAAGCTTTGCATGGAGATGGCTTATAGCAAACCGCAAGGCAACACTGTGTATTTGTAGCCTAATTAATGTCAATTAGGTTTGCTTACTTTTAAAGCAAAAAACGACCCCATGTTTAAAGCAGTTTGCGTGTTGTTTTTGTTCACTAACCTGTTGATGGATGTGTAAATGCTTTTTCTTTAAATGTTCACAAATCCGACTTTTTCACATATGTGCCTATACCCAGTCCACAGGGGGTCGGATATGCGACGTTGTATTGTACAATAAAAATAAACAACAAAGCAAAATGCTGCTTTAAAGCAGCATTGGGCAATACATGGATTAAACATGATCAACATACATGGGTTTTCATCATCTACCTGGGTTGGATTAAACCGGCAGCCGGGAAGGGAAATGGATTACTCTCCTATAGCTGACTAACTAAGCCACCCAGCTCCCAGTCAATGCATACTTAACACACGAGTCCTGGCTGTCTTGTTTTAAGCTAGCTGGCATTCTAATTGTCCGAGGGCTCTAATAGGTGTAATAGCTTTTATGTGTTACACAGACATTAATGAAGTAACAGTGCGTTTAGCTCCAAATCATGCGGAATGAGCGTGCTGTGTTCACACTGGCATAAATAACTGCTCAATTAGAGAGCAGATTTAAAGATGAAGTGCCTTGATTCTGTAACTCAATTAATTCGTATTAGGGAGGAAAGAAAGATGCTCGCTTGTAAAGAATAGGTAAAAGCAGAGCAGAGAATGTCCCCATTTTAACTACAGGAATGAAAAATCCACTTAAACTGTAATCACATTTACCATGTTGGTTTTGTGAAAGTGAAACAGTTGTGATCAGACACAATCATACAAATTAAAATCATACAAATTCCTGAATCTGTATTAAAATGTCCGAAATAATGTAGCATTCATCTAGTCAAACATCTAGTCGGTTTAAAACTGATTAATATATATATATATATATATATATATATATATATATATATATATATATATATATATATATATATATATATATATTTTTTTTTTTTTAAATACTGTACATGTTTTTTAGTGTCACTCTGGGACATTTTTTTTACCAATAGAAAAATATCTGAGCTATATATTTAAATATCTGATTAATGAAATCCAGTACTGTGTTTGCTTAGTAACATTTAAACAATATATTAAGTACTTATACGCATATATAGTCTAAATCTCCTTTAAATTGTATATTTTAATTAAGAACCCTTTCTTGAGTTTCAAATGTTCCTTTTTAATTATATATCAAGTTGCAAGCTTAGCAATATCAAACCAGTGCTTAGAAGTGATTATGAAACAACAAGATATTTATGACTAAGATAGCTTCCAGTACAGATCACAAACAGATACAGATTAACATTTTAATTTTAAAATGTGATTGTTATGATAATAGTAATTACCATTTATATATGATACTGGCAAAATATTATTAATAGTATTCATTATTTTTATTATTACAACAATAACACCAGAACAGATAACACTTTTGCTAAGACTACATCTTAAAACGACATTAAACAGGTACTATGAAGAGCATTCATTACAAATGCATTTTCTGTAAAACATATTATTATTATTATTATTATTATTATTATTATTATTATTATTATTATTATTATTATTATTATTAATAATAATAATAATAATAATAATAATAATAATAATAATAATAATAATAATAATAATAATACATCTGTTTTCAAATATAATGACACATGTAGTTGTGTCAATATCTTTACTGACACAGGGTACTATTGCGCACTGAAACAAAGTGACTAACATGCACTGCTAGATGTATCATTTTCATAACCTTGGGCCCTTTATTAATGCTTTTAACTGGTAGGTATTAGATCAGTTGAATATACCCTAGATCTACAACAATGTATGTAACGGAGAATAAGTATTTTTGTTATGTTGATATTGCCATGCTCTATTTGCAGTCATTGAGTTAAAAGGGTTTTAATTTGTGTGAATAGATTAAAAAAAAAGACAAACAAGATAAATATAAAGATTTACTACAAGGTAAACAACAACACTGTTTTTGACAAATGACAGAAAATGCAATGCTTTGAACAGCTTCCATAAAATAGCTTTTTTAAAACATCCAGAGCCTTGAAAATAGTTCTTTATGTATAAGCATGATGAATATCATGCTTATACATAACCTGATACAGTAAGATCTTTCCTTTATATCTCATGTGTAGTTATGTATTCCCATAATGTATTCCCAGTCCACCATATGGACATATTTACATGATTATCTTCATTTGCAACAAACCTCTATTATTAGAATAATAACTTTGACAAGATAAAGCCTGCACCATTGTTTTTCACCCACTTTGCTTTCCTGCTTTCAAATGAACCGTCAAAACCACATGGAATGTTAATGTATTTAATAACTGGTAGCAGCAGGTCACTTTTTCTGCAGCAGACTGACTCAATCAATGTTAATTGACTTTGGAAATCAATACGCCAAATATTGGCTGTTTTGCATGCCGCCCCCTTATAAGAATGCTCCTTTCTAATTACCCTGTGTGCTTATTGAATCCCTTCCTGCCCACTGCATTATCTATAGCTTACCCGGCACCACTGTCTTGCCTCCGCACAAACAGGATGCAAAACATCCAAAGTGTCTATAAATACATTATTTTTTGTCCCCCAGAGGAAACTTAATACATTACAGTCACCATTCCCATAATATCTGATATTTCTCGTAACCCTTTTAAAATGTTTTTCAGTGTTAAGTGGAGTTACTTGTGTTTAGTGTTTTTCATCATTAAAATAGCATAACAGAAACAAAGGAAGGATGACACATCTTCACAGTGAGGATGTTTGGTTTGTTGCTGCCTTGCTTGCTTCCTCGATTCAAAGCAAGATGGCTGAAACCTATCGCTCTGGAACAATAGAGAGAGAGAGAGAGAGAGAGAGAGAGAGAGAGAGAGAGAGAGAGAGAGAGAGAGAGAGAGAGAGAAGGAGAAGGACAGGGCTGCAGCTCTGAAGGGTGATTAGTATTCATGCTGCACCCAGCTCCAGAGAGGATTAATAGACTCTGATGCCTAATATCCTGGAGAACAATTAATTTGCCCACAGTTTTGTCATGGTTGAAAGTCAAATGCTGGAACAGATCGATGCACGGAGCCGCAAGTCGAATCGCTGCAACCTTCTGCTGGGGCTGAATTTTAATTTCATCATCATTTCCCTGCCATCCTCAGCAAGGCGAGTCCTAATAGACCTCAAAGGGTCTTTTACATTATAGTTAGGCCTCTTCTTAGTGAACAAAAAAAAACACATCATCATGCGTGAAAACTAGTGAGATGACGGTATGCTGTTTGGTGAGCTAGGTTACAGTTCATCAAGTGACCAAAGCCTTGGTGTGCTCATATACTATACATCGCATGCTTAGTCCTGCGCCTTATACACATTCTTACCAGGGGATGAGCAAACTGATAGGACACACACACTGTGTAAATGGACTGTTCCTTATATTCATTTGTTATGTAAATGACATCCCTGACATGTATTCTGTAATATCTAAAAGCTGCAAGATCTGACCCGGGTTCGAACAATGTAAACACCTTGCAGATCCAATCAGTGCTGTCCGGGCTGCCTAAGATGGACTTACACCCTGTTGACAGTATTATGGAAGGTGTTTATCATTTCTATAACCCCTGTATATGCACACATGGTATCCACTTCACGCAAGTTTACGTGCATGCGACCATGTGTCTTATATGCATGCCTGTGGCCCACACATGCTACGTGCAGTATGTGCTTGCGTAATGAATGTGGCATGTATTTCAATATTACATGCTAAAAGGCTCTTGTAATTACGTAAAAACGTCTTTCAAGGTGAAGGCTTTTTCTCTGCGCATACTTCTTTTCAAATAACACCCTATATACAGTAGTTATTCATTTCAGAGTCTGCCTGTCCTGAACCTGAAGACAATTCCTTGCAGCACGCCTTGTTATTTACCCAAGCTGGTTGGATTCTCACTGGGGTCTGCAAGGAGATTAAGAGTTGTTTCAAATATACAGCAGTTATGCAATCGCTTTTTAATATTGAAAACAAGCACAAACACTGCAGAAATGAAACCTGGCAGGAAACTGGGGCAATAATAATAAATCAATGCCACTAAAGGTCAAGTGCAGAGCATGTAGCAGTGAGTTACAGGATATCTTAAACATTTTGCAGTTGGACAGTTTCCTGAAAGTCATGTCTAGAGAGACTGGTATGTTAGTACTGGAGCCACCGTTGTTGATTCTTGAGTTTTAAAGGTTAAATAATAGGCCTTGTGATACATCGGGGCTTACCCTGTTTTTAACAGTGATTTCTAATTCTGATCTCCCAAGACTGGTTAGGAAACAACAATAAATGACAAACACACCATTTATGCACCTTAACTGGAGCATATCAAAATACTTTTCTGTAAGGGATAGGGATAAAAACTTGGAAAAGGATAGGGGCGCATGGTAAAATCATTGTAAAGTATCTAAAGGTGTAATGCATCCAGATGTGTATGGGGTCATGGTGTGTACTACTGTTATTATTATTATTATTATTATTATTATTATTATTATTATTATTATTGCTGAAGATATAGTGGAGATGGGAGTACGTCCTTTGGCATGTCTTTATCTACAGATCCACTTATCCAGGTTTGATTCAATTTGATAAGTACCTTCTGTAGGGCCAGTTATTCACAAACTGGGTGTGTATGGAGGCTATTGTCTATCTGTATTTCACACTTACATTTGTACTTATACTGAGGACTCCATGTCTAATTCGAATGTAACTGAATGTATATCACAATCTAGGGATATCAAAATTGTACTGTGGTTTGTATTTGCACTTATTAGGACCAAAGTCATTGTATTTATATCTTGCTCTTAATTGTACTGTAATTCTTGCTATGTATTTTTTGTATACAACTGTAAGTCACCCTGGGTAAGGGCGTCTGCTAAATAATAATAATAATAATAATAATAATATAGGGAGGCTGTCTGCCTGACCACATGTTACACGTGTATATCCAGAGAAGCTCTTATTCAATTTAAAGAATATCCAAACCAAGCTGTTTCACAATTTAACACGCCCCCAGCCTTTTTTATATGGCAGAATAAATTGAAGTCATTCATGCATATACTATCATGTACTTAATCATAAAGTCAAGCAGGCAAACATTTTGTCTAATATAACACTGATGGAAGAAGGATTTGTATTTTGTATTTATTTAAACAGGGAAGCGATCTGTTACAACAGAGATTATAAAGTGTTACTACAGCAGCTGAGCGAAAGCATTAACCCTAAAGGTAGTCCCAAAGCACAGTAATACATGACGCATTTAAACGAGACGATATTACAGGAGCTTGTACAAACATTACTTTTCACTATGTTTGTTTTGATTTTACCAGAAAATACTTATCCAAGTCCTTTATCCACGACCCCATATAAAAGAGTTGGATAACTAAGACATCAACTATAAAAAGACAATAAAAAGAAGGGATTACAGACAGATAAATGGACACACACTCTGCAAGCTACTGTACATTGCAGTGTAAAAAGACTACCTAGTACCTGTAGTTCAGGGATTAAACACACAACATTAACGGTTTGATTCAAACCTGCTTGGTTTGCCCCAGAGATGATGGTAACATCACAGAGCAAGAATCTTAACTTTTATTACATTACATATTTGAAACGCTAAAAGAAACCTGGCCCATTTGAACTGCTGTAACTAGCTCCATTCACACCTATACAAGGTTAATGTCTGATACGTGCAAAATCAGCACACACACACACACACCTATTAATGGAACCATTTTACCATTTGTAAAATGGAATCACCCAGTGATATATTTATATGAGACAAAACTCAATTCAACGTTGAAGACATTGAAAAGTTTGTCATTTATTACGTTTCTTCAGGTATTTCTATCTCTTACCAAAACTTCCAACATGTTTTCTCAGTTTAAATAACGTGACTTATCAACTACTTGCACAATCGACTTCAACTGATAAATGAACCATTATACCTGGTGTTATAAAAATCCGAGCTGCCTTGAATGTAACCATTTAAAGATGAAGAAAGTAGAGAGAGCAGCTCGTAGTTAACTGGAAGTCCTTCCTATACAAAGGTGATCTCTGTTGTGATAAGTAAAGCTGACTCCTCAAGCCTTGTTATCAGCTATTTGGTCATGAACAATTTCTCATTTCGATGTGATGGAAAGCTGGCAATTGGACAGATACTGACTGCAGCTCCTTTAAGCACCTTCCTCTAGTGTTTTCAATAGAGTGATGACCAAGGTGTTAAAATCCATGATGTTGGCCTCATATTAGCACTTGCAACATAATCACTCTTTTCTTGTGTTAAAGATATCTTCCTTCTTTGATTGTTTAATTACTTTTTTTGCACAACTTTATTACACAAAAAGAAGTGTTGGTCAGTTTCAATGTACTTATTACTATCTTACCATGTGACCCAACAACACAGGAAGTGACTGAGTACCAGGAAGCAGCTTTTTACACTTACTCTGTAGTGTTATACAATAGAACCTCATTATCCACACCCCATTCATCCGCGACTTCAATTATCTGCGGCTCCCTGACAAGTTTTATCTCTGAAATACAGTACATTATTGCCAATGTAGACTTAATGCCCGCGCTGCGCACACACACGCAAACACACACACACACACACACACACATAATAACACATGCATCAGTCTAGAACATGTCACATTTAGCGCCAAATTGGACAACAGTAACCGTGATGATGACAGGGGCAGTGAGGAAGAAGAGGCTCCAAAAACCTGTGGAGTAGACGGCAAGACAGCAGCCTTACAGATGCGAGGATTGTTTTCTTCGTATGAACAGCAGAAAGATGCTGATTCTGTGAAATGAGTTTCCTGGGCCAGTTAGTGAAACCCAGCAAACATGTTTTTGCCTCACTGAAACAAAAGACTGTGATGGACTTTCTCAAGGTTAAAAAGAATGACATGCAGCAGCGAATTGTTTAAAAAAAGGTGTTAGAAATTTTTTTTTAAAAAACACTTCTGTTGCTACGTATTTTTTTGAAATGTAAGAAAAGTTAGAATTAAACAGCAGGCTCGTTTTTTTCATTTTACAGTAAAAAAAACAACAGGATATTAATACGTTGAATAAATTAGTGATAATACCTTGTGATATTTCTAGCTGCAAGACAAATGCCTTAGTTTATAGCAAAATTGTGAGCTCTGAGCTGATTCCCCTCATAAAATGTCTTACGATCTTGTAGCTTTGTAGTTTTGTATTTTTATTTATTTATTATTATTAATTTATTTAATTTTTTTGGTAACAGAAAAAGCTAGGGAAACAGGGTTGGAGGTGTATCGCATTTTGAAAAGATGTTGCCAGCAGTAACACTGTCAAAGTAAACTAATTTTAAAACATTCTTCTGTCTGTGTAATATATTGAATTGCATACATCTCCAGTAAACCGCTAATTTGATTTACATTACTAGTTTCTGTATTTTATTCACGCATTCAACTCACACGCAATGACTCGTCATTTATCTATGGATTTCACACATCCATGGACCTATGTCCCCCCAAGCACACGGATAAACGGAGTTCCACTGTGTGTGTGTGTGTGTGTGTCTGTGTGTGTATATATAAGCAACCTCCAAAAGATCTTCAACACAACAGAAGAGAGGGGCAGTGATAATATTGCTAGAGCTAACAAAAGGCACAGCAGTATTTTTTTTTAATCTAGCGCTCCTTTACAGAGTTATTAACTTGGATAATCTTTAGGCCATGGGGTTTGATATTGGATTCTATTATTATTATTATTATTATTATTATTATTATTATTATTATTATTATTATTATTATTATTATTATGGTAAACAATTACGTTTGAGAGTGATTACGACAGGAGCATTTAAACTTAAGTATTTGGTTATAAGAGTAAATTCCATTAAGAGCAAGTAATAAGTACAATAAATGGATAAGAATGATTTCAAATAAGAGCAATTACAAAAAACGTGAATATGGATACCTTTAGGAGTGAAAGCAAGTGCAAGATACAGCAAGTATAATTATGATTGAGAGCAGTAGTAGATTACAGCAAAGTGTGGAGCACTTCAGTGCAAGTACAAGATGATGCAAAGGCTTAAATGTAGCAGGAATGGCCAGTCATATTATTATAAAACATTTAGGTATAATTATAGCAAGTGTTTTCTGTTAATGGAAGTTTCTGTATTTTAAAACTGTTTGACGTACAAAGGGGATGCGGTGTTATTTATAATTCTAATATTTTTAGTTGCTTACTACCAGTACATGTCTTCACAGTCCAGCTACATGCACGAAAGCAAAAGAGATCAACAGAATACATGGAAACTTTGCTAAAAAAAAAACACAGGCTTGACAATAATAATAAACATACAAATTGAAATTCCTTGTATCCAGAGACTGTGAAACTGAAACCATTGCATTTAGGTAACAGTTTACATCAAGTGTCTCTAATGATTGTGTATTTACATAGTAGTTAGTAAATGCATGTGTACTTGAATAATTACAATGTTATTATGCATGGTTACAATGTTCTTAACATGTAAATCTTTTTGCATGATATATGTAAGCACACAATTGTATGAAAAGGGTTGGGGTTAGGGTTGTATCATGCAAAAAAATGTACATATTAAGTACATTGTAACTATGTATAATAACATTGTAATTATGTGTAAATACTAGGGCTGTAACAAAAGGTACATTTAGACCTTCGAAGGTTCAGAATACATTACCGAAGGAAGGTTCAAACCTTCGATGGTACTAATTTGCATCATTTACTGCACTGTAAAAAATTATAAGTTGAGATAACTTAAGAATTTAATGTAACCCGCTGTCTTAAGATTTTAAGTTATCTCAACTCAGGCAGTTGAGTTCTGTTAAATTGGATTGTTAAGCTGTCTGAACAAGCCTAAAAGTTGAGGCTAATTGTAAACTTAAAAATTGTGTCAACTAATCACTTTTAGTTCTCAGAGCAAGAATAATTTTCATTCTTCATTCAATTAACTTCTTTCCTTCTGTTCATTAACATTTCTGATTTTAATTGGCAAGTTTGTAGAACTAAGATAAGATAAATGCAAACTGTTTAATCCAGGTTATTAATTTAGAAACGTAAGTAGCCCCAGCAAGTCATTTATACATATTTCCTGCTTCAAGTTATAGTCTTACTAACGTTCTCACCCATGAGTACAACCAACTTGAACAAAATGCCTTAACACAAGGTACAACCAATGTTTTATTTTTAATTTTCAGCCATAGGTCTTAGACAGCATAGCTGGAAGTGTCTGAGCAGCTTTGAAAGTTGAACAAAAATCCTTCAAGCCTCAAGTATTTTCCTACACAAAATATCAATGACAACACTGTTTTTTTTTAAATAAGATTAAACTGACAGCTTGACATGTTTTGAGAGTTAGTGAAACAATTTTTCATTCTTCCCTTTATTAGCTCAGACTAACAAATCTTCATTAAAGCTTTACGCAAGTTTTCACTGGTGATATAAATGTTACAAAAACATTGCCAAACAACTCCCTTCTTTAAAAAGGTTTACAGTTCCATTTAAAGGGTTTAAGATAATTCAGTGTACGAACATAAACAACAGTTAGAATGTATTTATTCAGCTTGTAACTCACATACAGGACAACTTAAGGTTTTTACTCCAGTTCAAAATTTGCTCCAACTTTTAGCTAACGGTATTAAAAATAATAGCAATGAAAAAAAAGATTTAACACTTACCTATGGTTTCACAGACCCCGATTAGCACTAATCTTGGACTACCCAATGTTAAGTTAGGTAAGGTAGTCTAGTACGACTGCTAATCTGGGTCTGTGAAACCACCCCTTAAAGTTTTACAGTCAGTAATTGGTAACAAATTTTGCTTTTGAGAAAAAAAAAAAAAAGAAAAAAAAAACTTTTAAAATCATGCTGCAACTCATTTAGTTCACATGTTTATGAAAAATGTCCAGTAAATGACCTCATTAAAGGGTACATAAGGACCTTTCAGAACTACATTTCCCATCATCCTCCTGCTCACATATGTAACTGAGGATGATGGGAAATGTAGTTCTGAGAGGTCCATGTGGGTACATGGGAAGCCATCTTGAGGCATGGAATGCAATTTAAAAGTTTGAAAAAGTGGTCAAAATGTAAAAAAAAAAAAAATTAACAATACACACACCTTACATAAGCAGTTGTGGCACAATTAAATAAAAAGGTCCTTCTGTACCCTTTAACTAGATACACAGTTTGACTGAAATCAGTTCCTCCAGTTAACAGTGTGCTTGCAGGGTTCAGCACCCTGGCCATTGTGACAAATGTGATATATTTGTTTTTGATCAGATTCCTAATTCAAAAACAAAATACAACAAAACACACATTAGATTGACACATTAGATTGACTGAAATGTAAAATTAAAAAAAAAAGTCAAACATCATAAACCTGTAAAAAAAAAAAAACTTTGTCCAACATATATTACATTATGTACATTTTTATTTTTTAATAAGAAAACAACTGAAGATTACCAAGCAAGTCTCGAAGAGGTTGGAGGGATCGTCTCTCAAGTACCAAGCAAGACCTTGTAGACCAGTTGATCTCTTGTGCCTCATCAAGTTGGAGATCTGTAATCAAAACAGTTGAGGCGAAGCAAACATGTATTTACTAAGTAACTACTATGTAAATACACAGTAATTAGAGTAATTAGAGGTGCAAAACCCCCATAATGCTGCCGTAAATCGTGTTTAGCAGCCGTGAAGTCTGATTTTACCTGGTCACTAAAAATGCGGCGTATGTAAAGAATGGTGTTCACTTGGCATTCTGCGCCCGCTATCAAATATGCACTTTGCCATCATTAATCCATTAATTATACTGAAATTCATTCAAATGAATAAAAGAACATGGAATTGGGTGGGATCTGGATACTAAGAGGGTGCAAACATTAGAATGTGATGTAAGGATTTTGCCTTGTACTTAGGCAATAATTACTGACCCTCCAAAAACTTTACACCTCTTTTTACAAGGTGCAAACCATTGTAGAAGCAAGTAACTAAGAGCTGTATAAAAGCACACACCTGCAGACCTGTC
This sequence comes from Acipenser oxyrinchus oxyrinchus, assembly GCA_030684275.1. Lineage (NCBI taxonomy): Eukaryota > Metazoa > Chordata > Actinopteri > Acipenseriformes > Acipenseridae > Acipenser > Acipenser oxyrinchus. The sequence goes on along the minus strand of CM060267.1, from coordinate 19,576,410 downwards.
TTTGGCTTCAGGATGGCTGCTGTGGTACACGTCCTGATGCGGCGACACTTGGCTCTTATTGAGGAGAGGCAGGAACACGTTCGGAGGAGAAGGGCAAGACAGAGAAGACCCCACATATTCAACCCCAGGGTAACTTAGTTTGGGATGCTGGAGGATGCGGTGCTAAAGCGTTATCGTCTCACTCCGCAGGTCATCCGGACCTAATAGCTGAATTGAGGGATGCGCTAGACCCCAGCGTCAATCTAGAGAACGCTATTCCTGCACACGTCAAAGTGCTGTGTTCTCTGCACTACTTAGCCTCTGGTTCCTATCAAACCACAGTTGGAATGTCTGGAGGGATAGCTCAGTCCATCTAGGAACATTTCTGGATGTCATGCTGAAAAGGGCAGGGCAATACATATCATTTCCTATGGATACTAGCATAACTGATGTTGGCGGAGGCTTTTCCAAACAACTCCATTTCATGCTGAGTGACCTCAGCTGTAAGGACTCTCAGCTCCTTCTCAGAAAACTTTTCTTTTTTTCCCATGTGCCAAGAGGACTTTGCTGCCCTCCCTCTGACATATTTTTTTATTTTCTATTTTCGTGCTCCCCAAATGTCATACAGCGACTACTGCTCTCTGTACTCTTAACTCTGCAAGTGCAGCTGCTAAACAGACCGATGCGCTCGTTGAGACCCTCATTATCAGAATCGCAGATCATTATTTGTGTGTGGTGTGTGTTGAGTAATTTGCATTGCTCTTAAGCTTATATAGGGTGCAGTGCAAAACAATTGCCTGGCCGCAATGCAATTTGAATTTTGCATCCGCAATTATTTGCACTGTGCCTATACTTACATCACCCCCTTAATGTAAAGTGTTACCTGCATTTACTGTTTCAGTGAGGTAAAAGATTATGAAATAGCAGTGATATGAATACTTTAAACATACTTTTAGTATAACAGTACAGCACTCCCCCTTTATAACACTGTAGTTAAGATATCAGGGTTCCTTACAACAAGTATGCTAGGGACACATGCATTATAAATGGTTCTGCAGTAAAGAAAAGAAATGCCTTATAAACAAGTGAGCAATGTACTTTACTTTAGTTTCACTTATCTTGTTAAACATTCCTCTCAATATAACTCACAGATTGCTAAACTCCACATTGGAGGGTAATGCTGAGAGAGGCATGCTCTAAATATTAGTGTGGAATAAACGCATACTCTGCTTTTTCCCGTAACGATTTCAAATCAATTAGAATCAGAAGCTTTTCCAGTGGATTTCTTTATTTTTTCTCTCTACAGATACCCACAGGGAGACGGCAGCACACAGCATCAACTTTAGCACATCAATTATTAAAGGATACAATGCTAATTTATTTCATGAATTAGTAACAGTCCAAGGGGGGGTATTTTAATAATGTAAAACTTTTAGACTCCATTCTATATTATGAATTTAAATCGTGTTATAAAATAATTGTATCCACTTACATACCTAATATTTCTAATGTACATATTACACAATAATTATATAAAGGGTATGCTGTTGTTTTATATCTAGTTCAATTTTGGAATATGCAAAATATGCTATATTCGTATTTTTGTTCTTTTGAATGAAACAGCAGGTGATAGGGTTGCAAATAAGAAAGAAACATTATTATAAAACCTCAAGTACAGTATCATTTCTTTAACCAGCCATTATGCCAGTCACTTCAGTCACTTAGAACATAAGACTCTGCAACTGTTGGCCAAACAGTTGTGCCACATATATGTTCTTACCAATAAGTATCTGTAAGGTTTACTTTTCATTTTATCTTTACCGTACAAATGATGTGACTAAAATATGTGACCTGACTGTTCCAATGGTTTATATATATATATATATATATATATATATATATATATATATATATATATATATATATATATATATACAGTATATATATAATTTAATATAAATGAACTGTTCACCATCTGTCCTAGTTTTCCTATAAGGTGTGTACGCTTGGAAGGGAGTGTGCGTGTTCAAATAGCTACACAGCCAGCTAGTTACCAACAGAAGCCATTTCACACACAGCTTTCTTATTTTTCATTCAAAAGAATATATTAATGCAAAGGCTTATATGGGGAAAAAGACGGTATCTTCAGTTTTCTATTGCCCTGAATGTGACCTCAATAATACAAGCCTACAAGAAATGCTGTGATCTGACAGCAATGCAAGAGGAAAAAAACTGCCAATGCTGAGCGCTCCCTGCTCTGTGCAAACTGGAATACTAAATTATTGTCCTCTTTATGCGCCTTTTATGTGCCCACAGTAGATATAGTGAATTAATATTCCAATGTGGGACCTATACAGTACACCTTGTGTACCAAACATTATTATTATTATTATTATTATTATTATTATTATTATTATTATTATTATTATTATTATTATTATTATAAGTAGTAGTATTGATAAGACCAAGCTCACATTTAATTCTACTTGCATTAAACTTATATATCTCAAGTAAGAGTGGGCTGATAATCATACTAGTAATTGCCTTTAAGAAATATTTATTGGCAGGTATTAAATATATCCATTCATTAATATGTTGATTTCAAATCTGTCCTGACCTTTACATATGAGCAACAAGCCGATTGGAAGATGACAATAACAACATCAGTTGACAGCCTCTGTACAGCAGTACGGCAGTAGAAATGTCAGTAAGCTTTTGAAACACAACGTGGAAGTTACTTTACATTGAATTGTAAAGGCGAGGGAAGGACAGCTTTTCTGGTTTTGAAATCAACACATTAACGCTAGAACTGCCACAGCAGTCATTTTGATGGTTTTAACTTTTCAAATTTAAATTACTCTGCGTGTTTGACAGATACACAGTTGTCCGTTCTTGAATTTTCATAAATACATGTATTAATACCCTGATGGCGTTTGACAGGCAGGATCGCAAAAATAAAAAAGATATAATGGCCTCTACCTAGAACCGCCAGAGCAGTCATTTTGGCTGCTTTTTACAATACATGTTTTTATTTTGAACATGACCTACAATATTCTATTTTATTTTTATATACAAGCCTGTTGTTATCTCTACTGGACCTGGCAGCCATCAATTCTTTCGTTTTGTACAAGGAATGCACTGGGGAAAATATCAGTAGGAGAGATTTCATCTTGAAGCTAGTCACAGCACTTCGGCAGAAACATTTCGATCAGAAAACTGCAAAGCAGCAGGCTGCAGCAGCTCAGCCTGGATTCTGTGCTGCACCGAGTGACACACATGCAAGAGAAAACATGTTACTTTCGTTTTAAATTAAAAACTACTTTCGTTTTTACAGTTTTGTATGTACATATACCTGTTTACACCTGTTTAATGTATTTTATTACAGTTTTTCATTTTCTGAAGTAGTGCTTTATATGTGGTAAGTTAGAAAATAAACCCTTTTTTTTGTTCATTTAAATACGGCGTTTCAGCTGTGCTTGAATAAAACTTTTGAGTTGTATCCGACAGTTTGTCTTTCATTTTAATATTTAAAATGTAACCGACATAATGACTGCCTGCGGCAGTTCTAGTGGTAATGAATGGATTTATTTATACCTGCTGATAAATACTTCTTAAACGCAATTACAAGTCCAGGTAAGAGTAACATATTTAAAAGTATTACAGAAAACTAAAAACTGGTTTGAATGATCAAGTGCTCGTAAAATGATACCTAATGCCATCTTTATGGAATTTCTTACCAGCAGTGCTGTGTTAGTAATTGGAGTGGATAGAGATCAATCCTGAAGCTCTAAGGCCATTCCAAGGCGTAATGACTTTTAGTTTTCAAATAATTAGGATATTGTCATACAACTGACTGCCAGGTCAGCAAATCATTAACCGCACTGCTAAATATGCCTCCATTTTAATTGCTTGCTTTAACACCTCCGGTTAGATGAACTGAAATTAAAGTTACAGGAGTTTTACACGCGGCCACAAGGCCTAAAACTGCAGGAGTTAGCCTTTGACATTCTAAATGAACTTGTGGAACACCAGCCAGAAAATCATTAATTCCAGAACCACAAGAACCATTATCAGGTAGGGGGCCCTCGCCCTGTCTTTATCACAGTTCACTATGTATTTAAGGCTTTCTTTCAACAAGACAAGAAAGGGAGGATACCAAATAAAATATAAACAAATAACAATAACGCATCATTAAAAACATTTTGCCAAAGGGGGAAAGCCTTAATAATGTATGTCGTTGTAATAGTTTATGCACAATTCATGACCTGTACATTTCCATATTGTGATTTCAGAGGTGTTCAAAATGATACACTGTTGTGGTTGTTAATGGAATGTACTTTACATGTTGGCTTAAATAGTGGTGAAGTTTGAGATACGGTAGAAACAGTTCCTACATGCTGTAAATGACAGACATCCCCTTCAATTGTGGGTGCCTGATTGTTACAGCAAGTCAAATAGAACATTTCTGCTATCAGGGTTCTGCTGTCAGTGATCAGAAAATTGCTTCACTTGTATTGCATTAGACCTACAACACTTTCTATATTATCTCAGCAAGAATTGGAATCTCACACTGTCGTGAACCACATGACCCATTGCCTTTCTATGCTTTTGCTAGCTATCCTGTTCAGGGATCACGGAGTTCTGTTGTACAGTTGCCAGATTCCCTGGGAGGATTACAAAATAATAAAAGTTTACTGTAGTACACCATGACAAACACGAAGCAGACATGTAGTAAAGCATAGTGAAAGCATAGCAAATACAATATTTATTATATAGGGTCTTTTGTGTGAATCTCAAAGTTCTACAGCAAAGAACACCCTGCAGGACTTCAGTTTGCTTTGCTGTATGCTGTGTTGCCTGTATATAACCCTAATCCTGATTTGTTTTCACATTCACATATCGTGGGTCTCAAATCGGCTCTTATGAGCTACGTAGTGTACCCAGATCATGCTCCCACCTCCTGCCATGTTCCCACAAGCCAGTGTTATAAGAGTGAGCATGATCTGGATAGACAGTGATGATTATTGCAGAAATTCTCCTCCTCTTTGTGAACACCCAGAGCATACATTTAGATATTTACATTGTCAGCTCATTTATAGGAGGCTGTGTGGTCCAGTGGCTAAAGAAAAGGGCTTGTAACCAGGAGGTCTCCGGTTCAAATCCCACCTCAGCCACTGACTTATTGTGTGACCCTGGGCAAGTCACTTAGCCTCCTTGTGCTCCGTCTTTCGGGTGAGACGTAATTGTAAGTGACTCTGCAGCTGATGCATAGTTCACACACCCTAGTCTCTGTAAGTCGCCTTGGATAAAGACATCTGCTAAATAAATAAATAAAATTTATTATGCATGATGTATATCAAAACAATCGGGATTATGTTGAAATATATTTTTTTATGTTTTGTTTTAGTAATACACTGTTCCAATTGTTGTATTGTTGAATAATGTGTAGTGAATTTTAAGAGAAGTAGTCTCCGATTGCAGCCATACAACTTACTCCAAGGCACAAGGTGTTAAAGCAGAGTACAAAGGCAATGTAAAACCCTAGCACTGAACAAGGGCTTAAGCTTGATCAATCGGTATTTCTGTACACACTCCTATCCAATCAAGATAAATAGGGTAAAATCCTAAAATCGTATCCCCTAATTATAACAGCGGCTTTCAAATCGGGGGCCTATGATACTAGGTTTAGTGTGAAGCTATGTAAAGAAGGGTATTGCAAGCTTTTAATATTCCTGCTTTTCCCCACTCTAATCAGCCTGAACAGTCCTGTAATAGGAAACAATAAATTCATTTCTGTCCCCACTTCTGCAGAATGCTCTCTTCTCCCTTCTGCCTGGGTGCTATTGGCTGCTCTTAAATGGAGTGAAGCACTATTCAATAGGTCAATCCACTTCATCAAGTCGCCTGGCTTGACCTTTCGCAATGCGAGGCAGCGCAATTTATACTGCGAGCCCTGCTGCCGCTAAACGCAACGCTCATCCAATTTTCAGATGGGGAGAAAATGAGGCAGGGGAAGGACTAGCAGGAAATTCTGATGGATTTTAGATTAGTTTCTCCATTCCTCTTTGAGAAATCTAGGCACTGTTAGCCTTGGACAGCCCGCAAGAAATGGATTGTGGGAGTGGATGCTTTTAACTGGAAAACAAAGACAAGGGAACAGGGCTTTGCTTTCCTCCTGGCAATCAGCAAAATGGTACATATCTCACCACTGTATCATTAT
>CM060267.1:19401226-19569711 GCA_030684275.1 Acipenser oxyrinchus oxyrinchus | reverse complement strand
CCATCTAAATACTGTGGCATGCCACAACAGCAGGTTCCACGTAAGCACAGCCACCTGTTTCAGTTTATTGACTTTATTTTCACTTTGACTCAGATGTCACAACAATGTACGGTTACTGGAAGTACAAGGTTTCTACTCCTCATTCACTTGCTGTGTTCAGGAAATAGTACCCAAACTGAGGCTGCCTAGTTTCCAATGTGCAGCATAATGTGAGGCTACTGGGTCCTATTACATGTAACACAGCAAGTGAACACAATTAAAATACTGGAAAACCAAAATGGGTAACACTTTACAATAATTGCCTGTAATTACTGTGTAATTACAATGTTATTATGCATAGTTACAATTCACTTAATGTGTACATCTTTTTGCACGATATATGTAAGTACAAATCAGAAAAGGGTTAGGGTTAGGTTTATATAATGCAAAAATATGTACACATTAAGTACATTGTAACTATGCATGATATTGCTGTAATTGTACTAACTACTATGTAAATACACAGTAATTATCTTAATAATAATACAACGTTTTTAAAACAAATGTAAGAGGAATCTGATTCATATAATTATTAGCGGTCAAGTCTAAAAAAAGAAGAGATGTTTAAGTGTGTGACCAACCTTGTCTCTACAAGCATCATCGAGCATATATACAATATATATATATAATTAAAACCTATGGTTATTTCACCTTCTTACACACTACAGTATTTCATATGCGGAATTGAGAAGCCAAAATGGTCTTTTGAGTGAACGTCAATAACCCTTTGGTAAGATAGTGCATAATTTATAAGCACGGATCCCAGCAGACATTTCAAGATTTGACCTCTTGTTCTGAAAAGCAAATCTTATTCCAGAGCCGTAAGTGTTTTCAAGTTATGGATGGTACTATCAGAGGTCACATTTCCCAGGAGTCATGTGCCTGTGGGAGAGCCTTCTCTTTTATTCAGTGGGTTGCTGAACATCTAGTACCATGACAAACTGTGTGTGTTCACAACTAGTCATTTTTGATGTAGGTTGCTCAATCAATACTCGGGTCTGTTATGTTAAATTTAGGCAACGGAAACTCCCTGTTTCAAATATTCTTTATTTTGTATGATGTTTAAAAAAAATAATAATAATAATAATTCTGGATCACTGAGAAATGTTATTCCAGGTAAGTAAAAAACAAATTAGAATCATTGGTTTATTATTGGAATTCAAATGAAATTCCATAGGGAGTGTTGAAATCCATCAACATGCAGTAATCAGTAATGATAAAGTCCACACATGATATGACACGTGATAGTTTATATTCAGAAAACTTAAAATCACTTATAAGAAAAAGGTATTACTTCTTATCTGAAGGTTTTGAAAGCTGGTGCCCAGTACCCATCCAACAAGACAAAGTTTAATTGTTCTATAAAAAAAACTGCATTTAGAAAAACTAAAAGAACATTTTTGACTTGAGTTTTTTTTCAATGTCTTCAAATGAAAAAGAGTTGAAACATTGGTCATTCAATTTCATGTTTCTTTTCGCTGACACTATGATAAGTTTCTGTAAAAAAATGGTGGCACATCTCCAAGCGGACCAGATTCTATTGGAGATATACACACCCCAGCCTGGTCATGCACCATGCACCCATCTTTTCCACATAGTCCTTTTGTCACAGTCCTGCACTGCTAAAAGGTTTAAGGGTATTAAATTCCTTGGAATGGAATCTACAAAACATCGGTTGTGCATGGAATTGTGGGAGCTAGAGTCCCCACTGTTCTGAAACAAATTTTACAGCCCAGCTTGTATTAAATATCCTGCCCCCCAACACACACACACACACACAAAAAGAGAGAGAAGGAGAAAATAATTCTTTGAAAAGGTATGCTCCCAAGCAGTTGGAAACCCCTTCAAGTGTTTTGATTGGCAAGGCGTCTGCCAGACAGTGGGAGTTATAAATAAACATTTCAGCAGGGCCTGGAAAAGGCAGGATCATTTCAGCAGGCCCGGGCTCGTCCCAACGAGTCTCTCTCAAGGGCTCCCTCCACTCTGGAGCCCCTCCAGATTATATTACATAAGCTCGGGACAGGACATTACAGCACTCTCTAGATGTGAGAGTGTGTGTGTGTGCTCCTATTACAAAAACAGCACACTTATTCAAGGGCTCAGTCATTCTCAAATGTTTTGTAAGTAAAGGCTGTAAACTAAAAAGTTCAGTATCACGTTGTTTTCCCCAGTGATAGAAATGTAATTGTTGTTGACTCTTAAGAACTAAACAAAAAGAAACTACAGGCTTCCAGTTGTATTATATGCTATAGGGAGCTGATATCCACCCCCTTAATGTGCAGAGCGAGTTGAGCTTGTATCTTACAGAACCTATAGCAAATATATTTTTTTAAATTTGGAATCGCCAATTTTTTTTCTCATTTTCTCCCCAACTTGGAAAGCCAAATTATTTTTATTTCAACCCGGCTCACCGCTGCCACCCCCGCGCTGACTCGGGAGAGATGAAGGTGGACACACGCATCCTCTGAGACGTGTGTAGTCAGCCATCTGCTTCTTTTCACTCTGCAGCCACCTCAGAGCTACAGATTTAGAGGACCACATAGCTCTGGGCAACTTACAGACAGGCCTGCAGGTACCCGGCCAGTCTACAGGGGTCGCTAGTGTGCAGTGAGCCAAGGACACCCTTGCCGACCTAAGCCCTCCCCACCCGGGTGGCGCTTGGCCAATTGTGCGCCACCCCCGGGGAACTCCGTCCACGGTCGGCAGTGGAATAGCCTGGACTCGAACCGCCGATCTCCAGGCTATAGGGTGCATTCTGCACTCCACACGGAGTGCCTTTACCGGATGCGCCACTTGGGAGCCCCATAGTATATTTTTTTTAAAGTTATAATTCAATCTTTAATGTGAATTCACACAAGCATTCTGATACAAACTCATTTTAGATGGCTATATCAATATCAGAGTCTGCTACAGTACATGGATAATTAGTCAGCTTAATAGAGGATACTCCACGTACGTCATGTACAGGGTCACCACTGTGTGTCTACCGCACTCCCACTAGCTGAATTTAAGGACATCATCTGCCAAGAGCTGTCAAGTGTCCCTGTAGATATGCAGTGTTCTTTTAAACGTTATCTCAAGCATGTAAGATAAATAGCTGAGCAGCTATTGCAATTACACTTATAAGTGTCAACTAAAGTTGTTAAAGTCAAGGCCCCAGCTGATTCCTGATTCATCAGCAAATAACCCATATGTTCACACCAAAGCTCCATCCAAATAACACCAAATACTAGTAAGTAAAACTGAAGACACACAGTATCATTTAGCAAGGGCCCCCATTCAATCATATGTTCTAGACCCTAACACAAGTGTAATATTCTATTCTTCTCATCATATAAAGTGTTTCACACCCTTGTTTAATAAGTCAATATATTTATTTTTAGAGTCAGGACACCAACCAATCATAATGATCTAGTGGAGGAGTATGTTAGTGGCCGTAAAAGAGAGGTAGTGTGAGGATCGGACACCGGCCCCCAGGTTCAGAGTTCAACACCATGTCTGCTATGCAGTTCACACAATGATTACTGTTAGTAGTATTATTGTTAAATTGACCCCTGGCCTCACACATTAGGGAAGGTAAAGTAGCAATTGCCCTCTGAAAAGAGGAAGTGACCCAGTAATCCAGGCCAGCAGGATAGACTATGGTAAGGCCATTTACCTACACCTCTCAGATAGGCAATCTGCAAGCTGGCGTTGGGGAGGTGGAGGCAGGAAGCAACCGATACTTCAATTACAGGTCTGGAAGATGTTGGACATAAATTGGGTGGCATTTATAAGGGTAAATTTAACTCCCCCCACTACAGCGTGGGCTTTCATTAGTGTGTCTATCAAGAGTTGTGTTAGTTACATCTGTGGACAGTAAGATGTTCCCCATGGCCTTCAGTACAATCAGATATGGACAAATGCATCTCTATATTTTAAGCATTGTTTGAAACAGAATATTTTTTGCCCAATAATTTTAAATAAGACACAAGGTTTCAACATGTATTAGTGGTTGTTTTTCAAATGCAGAACTCCTGAAGTCTCTCGCTCCCACATTCTGTGCTGTTGTCTTAAGGTTACCATGGGAAAAACATGACATTCCATCTTAATGCTTTTTTTCCTGGTTTACTCATTTAAAGTAAGCAAACGCCACATTGTAAACAGAAGACGTACTTACTGTTGATGCTTTAGTTTTTGAAAGGAGAAGCTGGTTGAAATCCCTGATGGGTCAACGCTGGATGACCAAGTGTGTCCCGAACATTCAAAAAGGCAGCTATACACGAAAAGTTGCACTGCCCAGCATACAACACAGGGCAGACCATGCCTTATTAAAAAAAAGGAAAATTAGGATAAAAATAAGAGAGGGCAAAAAAGGCAACATTACGAACCATAGATAAACAGAATACTATTTACACAATCCACTGTAAATCATTAACCTTACAAGATGATCAGCACTCTGGATACTGGGTTACTTTTTAATAGAGTAATAATATCCATTTCATTGTCATTGTATAGTGCTGTATACAGCATGTCTCTTTCAATGCATTAGCAGCTCATTTCGTAACCACATCAAACTCCAAAGTCCTGGATCAGTAAACCCAGAGACATTGCACTGTTCCAAATTAAGCCACGTTGCTAAGCAGTGCTTGAGCTAAGGAAAGTCATTCTCAGAATTCAGCTGTTTAATTTGGGTTTAAACAGATCTCCTTTTCCATGCACTGCACTTGTTATATAAACACAATGCTCCATGAACGTTCATGAAGTGCTGTGGTTATTTCATTTAGGAGGATGGCTACAGACATCCCACTCAGGGACTAGTTACTCTACTCACATTCGTGGCTAACTACTGTACTCCCTGAATGCTAATGGAAAACCCTCTATTCATGCTGAAAAGAATATTTAATGGGCATATAAATGCATTAATAATCCTTCAACTGTTTACCAGCTAGTTTTCACCTTTTACATTGCAAAATTAAACCACTGAATGATCAATCCATTTGTTAATCCACTTGATAGAAAGCCTTTGATTACACGATTGGCTCTGTGCCTTCAAGCTGCTTTAAATAGTTTCTTATATTATTTCTGTTTTATACAAAGATTTCTAACCGCTTCCATAGACGTGTCTTCAGATGTTTACAATCACAGTATTGTGCAGCTTACAGTACAGGATTCACATAGTAAAGCTACAGTATAGAGTATAGCTGTGAGTCACAATAGCAATCATAGTACTGGGTTTCACTCTGCAGTTTAAAAGCCACCCTGGGTGAGGTGGAGGTGGCAAGCCCATAACCCCAGATAAGATTGCATCGAGGGGTCAGGTTTCTGTTTCCTCAGCTTCACTGGGATGGGTTGTATGCTGATTGAAGTTTGTTTGACGTGTTCAGAGGAGTTGCCTGTCTGAAACACCACATTGCTTTCAAGACTTTGCTTGTGCTGTATAGCAGGGCTGGTCATTTAGAACTTCCCCTTCCGTAAACTCTCTTTGCCAGTTATGGCAATTGGTACAATTTTTTTTAAAGACTCCAATACAAAAGAAATGTAATACTGAAGCTGAGATGTCACAAAACAGTCCCCCTTACAGTGAACCGTGTAGCATAGAACCATACTGAGTCATTCCAGGTCAAATCAATACAATTTAAAAGGAGGCCCAACTAAGATGTACACCAGACTTTAAAAATGGCATCTCCTCTAACTGATAAAGGCATCTAAATCATATGTAACATGTCAAATATATGCAACACTAGCAGATACTTTCGAGGACAGATCCTTTAAAAAAAAACATAAAAGCATCATTTTACATTGACCTTACATCTTTAAGGTTGCAATTAAATCATGTAAACACATTTAAAGACATAAATACAGTAAAGGGGATTCTACACCATTAGATGTGGAAATAATAAAAGAAAAAAAGTATGAAAGCTGTATGAAGTTTTATTTCAAATTGCAACCAAGACGGGGATCCCAGTTAAAGTTTATAAATCAAGTTAAGAATGAAAGCTGATTCATGAAAAACCCATTCTGACTTTATTTTTTTAAATTCTCTTTTAAGATATGAGGTGCTAGAGTGGATTACAGTCCCCTTTCCTTTTTGACTCCTGTAACAGAATCCAGTGAAAAGTGAAAGGCTGGAAATCATGTGCTGCATGGTAACATGTGTCCTCATGTACAGTATGACTATGAATCAGTTGGATGCCTGTGATGGGGTGCAGCCTATTTTGTGGTGGTTTTGTGTTTTTTGTATTGTTTTAGAGTGGATATGAGTGAGTTTGGGGTGTGGTTCAGTGAGTGAGTGAGTTTGTGTGAGGAATGTGTGGAATGTGCCTGGGCTAATGAGGTGCTGAATGCCCAATTAGCCCAGGCACCTGTATAAAAGGAGTGGTTGGGTATGTTAGTTGGTGAGTGTTTGTGAGAGGAGAAGACCTGTGTGAGAGAGTGAGTGGTTTGTTTTGGTATAGTTTGTTTAAAGCCTGTTTTGTGTTTGTCTTTTGGTTGGCCATTGTGCCTTTTGTTTTGTGTATTTTGTTTAATTAAAAGTCTTTATTTTCCCTGCACATCCTGACTTTGAGTCTCCTTACCTCGGTCAGCCTGTCACAATGCCTTTGCTTGCTGCAGCTTCTCTCTTATTTGAAAGCCCCTGATAATGAACAAGGGTCAATAAGATGGACACAAATGAAACATTTACCATAGATGTTGTTTCACCTTTAACTCTCATAGGGTATCTTTGAAGAGACGAACTTGACTATTTCCACATTCTCCCCTACCCCCATGTGTATTGAATCCTATGTAGGCCCACTTGTGCAATTTTGTTAATATTTCCTGCTACATCAATTTTTTTAATGTGAGTGCCATCTTAAAACAATGCAATCTTTTAATATTATTCACATTTCATTATGCTAAACAACAAACTAGCAGACCAACTAAAGAGTAATATTGTTTAAATATGGCACTCATAATATACAAATATGATGCAAAGTATGAAAAAGTACCTTAAAATGAAAAATCAATATACACATTTACTTTCAAAGTTTTGTTGTTTAAATTTAGTTCTGGCAAATGATTATTTTTTTCATTGCACTTTTGTAATTGTGATACTTACAGTATGGGAATTACAAAGAGCAAGGAAAAGGTCAACATTAGGTCAACAGAATCATCTAAAACTGGCAGCAGTTCAGTGCAGTAAAAGTATTTCATCATTACCAATCTGTGTGGTTTAACAAGCCCAGTATGAAGACTAAAGAATAGCACACAGTCATTCTCTGTGGCTTTGGTGAAAGGAAGGCTGGGTTTTACTGGCACTTGGCCTGGCTTTTCATGCACCTGGTCTGCGGACACAGCTCTTCTGTCTCCACAGCAGCCAGTAGCTAAACATATTTGGCATGGCACCCAGTATGAAAAGTGATCAATATTACACATTTGAATGCATACAATCTATATAAAAGTCAAAGTGTTTTTAGTTTTTGTTTTAATCCCATTCAGATAAGGGATGTTTATAGATTATAATGCTAGCTACAGGTAGTGGCCAAAAAAAATGGAAACACCAATGTAAAGTTACTTAATAGGGCATTGGGCCACTATGGTATCCCGCTCTGTGGCGTTCTCGGCAGACCATTTTTGATTAAACTGGCTGCTCGCGCCCCAGGTTGAAATTTGCAGTCAATTGATCTGCAGTTGCTTGCCTGTTTTGCTTTGCACTTCGAATTAATGCACGGATATCACGATCCTGGAGTATGCGCTTCCGCCCACTGTTGCTCTTTACTGATGATGTCTTTCCGTCTGAGTTCCATGCCAACATCACCTTAGACACCGTTGCTCGTGAAACATCAGCAAGTTGAGCTGTCTTGGTCCCTGAAGCTCCTGCCAAACGCGCCCCAACAATCACCCCTCAAAGTCACTGAGGTCTCCTCTTGCAGCCATGCTAGCCATAATTATAGGCAACCAGGCCTGTCCAGCATTTTTATACATGACCCTAAGCATGCTGGTATGTTATTTGCTTAATTAACACATGAGCCACACCTGTGTGGAAGCCCTTGCTTTCAATATACTTGGTGTCCCTCATTTACACAGGTGTTTCCATTTTTTGTCTACTACCTGTAGAACTGTTCATGAAGGTTTAACTGTTATCAAAGATATGCATGTCAAACACAAAAGTCGGCTGTAGTGTTTATACAGTAAGATGTGTATTTAAGTCCATAAACACATACATGTTATATACATGTAGTCTCCTCTCTATTCATGTTGTAGTTAGTATATCATAAAATACAGGGTGATTAGAACGTAGAGGGCTTCTCATGCTGGCTTTGAGTTATAAACATTCCCAGTATTTGACAGGTATGTCAGAGGGTCCAAGAGGAGGCTGAAAGTTTGGAAAAAAAGTATTTAACAGTGATAACATCATTCACATTTAGATTTGAAGATGTTACAACCTTCATGTTTGTATCATTGTATCTACCGGTGCCAGTAATTTACTTTGTATCCTCCCTCGTTCCAAAACTTCTATTCTCTTTTTAAAAACATTAGAAAATAGATTGGAGATTTCCTTTAACCTGATTGGCCAATACAAGGGTTTAAATCTCTGATAAAGGACCTGGCATGACATCTTTCAAACAATGTTTATTCACTGTTCCAAATCAATCCGCCCGAAAATACGTAAATACAGTATTTATGTATTTTACCTTTTTCTGCTTGTTGAAAGAAAATCTCTGTTCGTGTACACACCCTCTGAATGTTTTCAGTCAATGTATACTATTCTGCTTCCTCGCTGTCCTATCCATCTATTTAAATTTAATATAGCAAATAAAGTAAAATAAATGGGTTTGCTGTCAGCGGCAATACAGTAGCCACAATACTATTGCAACTAGTCAAGCTCCAATTTGAATGACGAGCTGAAATCAAACAACAGCATGCAGTCTGATTACTTTCAGCAACTTTATTTAAGCATATCACAGTAACAACACAGGCATGTTGCATCTCTTCTCTAAAGCCAGGAGAAGGAGGATTTGATTTTATGAACACACACTGTTAACACATACTGCAGATAACTAGATATTTGAATTACTAACATTTTTATTTCATTTATTTCGCTAATAAATGTTAGGACCCAACAGTAACTTAAATACTGAACCTTCCACAAATACACAAACATGCACTCAAATCCAAATAAAAAATAAGTTAGCTGTACTTTTATTCTTTACATGTTTTACAAACACTTTTCTGTAAGAGGTACCTGAACTGAAGAACAGCTCCATGTAAGCTTTTTTATTATTATTATTTGGCAATTGGAAATACACACAAATCGTCCACCGCTGGGATGATCATCTAGTGAAGGATACCCCTACGAGACCTAAGACGGAATTCTGAGTAAACCGCATTACTTATAGAATAATGAGGAAAACGTTTGTATTCCTTAGCAACAAAAACGAGTGCTGTATAAAATCACGAAATAAACAAAAAACGTATTCATTTTCTAATAGCAACAGAACCCTCATAAAAGGGCTTTATTATCTGGTTATGGTAAATGTCTGCCCTCGCCATTGGCTCGAGACATTTAACGACAGGAGGTGGGCCGTATCAGATGATAAAGCTCTCTTCTTTGGGTTCTAGTGCTTAAGTTAATTAAAACGAGTTTCCTTGAAGGGACTGCTGATTACACTTGTTAGCTTGTGAATAAAGTGTTGGGTGTAAAGATGCACACAAAATGCAATGCAAGTAGGTGACAGAAACCCTTCTTATTTCATGTAGGCCTATACTGTGTCATGCATGCTAACATTCTGAGAATTAAATATTGTTAAATACTGAACACTTGACTCGGCATGTTGTTTTATGCTGATAAACAAGTGTTACATTCAAGTTTGGGAGCTAGGGCCCACAATAAGGTCCTGCACCGGGGCCTGTCTTTCCTTTTCTCCGCCTCTGGTGAGGAAGTAAAGGTATTTCAACTGTGTTTCCTCTTCGTAAAACGTGAGACAAATATCCAGCACTTCTGAAAAACCACATGTTATCAAGATTCAGAAATCGATCAAGTACAGTATGTAGACATTATAAAAATAAACATAGCAAAACTGTTCTTCTATGTGGTGGGTTATGTGATAGCGACAGATGTTAACACAAGTAATTTAAGGTGATTTTGCTAGATTAGGTGAAAGCAACATGAAACATTATCATAAAACCCATCTTAATATCAACTTCATATCAACATCCAAGTAAGTGCACTCACTGTTTTCTTTAGTTTCTCAGTCATTTGTTAATATAATGGAATCCAGACAACACCCATTTTCTGTCTATGTAAATCTATGTGTGGAGCGGAAATAGAGCTCTATGGAGTACAATATATTTGGTAATTAAACTGCACTATAAGGGAGTACATTTTCTTCAAGCTTAGACATTCACTAAACATTAAAATAATTCAATGACACATTTATTCAGTGTTGTTATTAATTAGTTGTGTTGTGAATGAACAGTTTACTGGGAACATTCTGTATGCTTGTACTGATACTGAATGAGATAGTGAGTTATGTTTTAGCAATGCACAGTTTAATTATGCAATTTCTGAATGTTAGTTCGACTTTTGGCTTCTTTGTGAATTCGACACAATAAATGTGTGTGTGTGTAAACGGCAGAGTTAAATTTACTGCAGTTAATTAACCCTAAAATATTTTTTGGAATAGTTACGGCATTTATAAAAAATATCATGCTAAATGACTTGCTTATTGCTTAAATGGGATGTCCTAAAAATGCTTAAGACTTCTGATCCTTTTACAAGTAACTGCAGTAGGTTATACATGTTTTGGTTCATGTTTAGTTTACAAAAAAGTTTGTATTAAAAAAAAAAAACTCCCTGCTTAAAGTATATGGTGTAACAAAATAATTCCAGTAAATCTTACCTAATATACACATGACCATCATTTTGCAGGTCTTAGATGGTCCTATCTGTAAAAACACACACATTATGGTAAACACATTTATTTTTGTAATGGAAATGTATTTGAAGTTGTTTGTGAAGAAATGTTCAACACTCCTTGCAGAATGCTACGCTTACAGTCATCTTGAAGGAAAGCTGCATGAAGGAACGTCGTCTGCACTGACAACACTTCAGTCATAGGAAAAGCAGCGATTGGCACTCAAAGGTCAGCCAACGCATCTTGTTTCTGGGAGTTTGAGTAAAAAAAACAAACTTAAACAAAATCAAATACGCGTTTAACATTCCATGCATCTTTCATATTGGAGAAAAAAAATACAAATCAAAGACTCATGATAATTTTTTAGTATGAAATGTGACACACTGTCAAAATGAAAACATTACAAAGTTAGTTTCGGGTATGACATCCCTGAGCATTATCACAATCTTGGCAGCGTTAAGGCATAGACCTGATTAGCCTCTGGATAGACTGTTGTGGGATGTTCCATCACTCTTCCTCTGCAGCTGCAGCCAGCTGGTGAAGGTTGGCTGGTCGCAGTTGTCTCCTGGTCTATTGGACTCAGCTCAGGAGAAAAAGGGGAAATCCTAGCACTGTGTGGTCTTGCATTGTCCTGCTGGAAAATCGACACTTCTTTATTGGCTTGCAGGAACGGAAAAACTGTTGCCTCAAGGACTTTGTCAATGTATCGCTGAGCAGTAAGGTTGCCCTCAATCTGCACCAAAGGCATTTGTGTGTTAAATCAACAGTACAAAGGTAACTCTTGAAATCAAGACTTAAAGGATGTGTTGCAGTAAGAATACCTCTGTTAAGAAAGGGGAACAAGACTAAAAGGCTAAAATATGCAAAAGAACAAAGAAATTGAACTATGGAACAATGGTCAAAGGTGGTCAAAGGACTGTTTATAGATGGACAGTGGCACCTGTGCCTTCTGCCAGTTCTGTTGTTAATTCAACACTTGTCTTCTTTCTATTCCTTAAGGATATTATCTTCAAGTATTGCTCATCCTTGTTAGACAGCTTTTTGGGTCTTCCAGTCCTGAGTTTGTCAATTACAGGTTATGTCTCTCTGTACTTGTTGATTATGCTTCGGATACCACACCTTGAAAATCAAATGACGTGAGCTATTTCACTCAATGCTTTTCCTTCTTTATGCAAGTCAATGTTGCTTTGAGTAAATTGTTAATGCTCATAATGCATCAGAGAAGAAAAATGCAACATGTCTAAGACTTTTGCACTGCAATGCATATATATTATATATATTTCTGACATACAGTACATATCCAACCACAATGTTCCCTTCCCGTGTTACAGCTAATAGGAGCCCACCTGATCGCACTTGGCTTCCTACAGTATCAGCAGCATAGAAGGCAAGTGTAAAGATCAGATCTGCTAAAGGAAGTGAACAAAGTAAAAAATTAAATATGAACAAACAAAAACTGCATCCACAAAACAAGAGATGGATAATGTTCTTGTGTTTATGAGATGTGAACACCTTTAAGGGGTATTTCAGTTTGTTCCACCCCTAACATGATTTCAGGGGGGCTAGACAACAGCTATAAAACACAGGGATAGAAGTGGGATCAACAGCGGAGACCTGACTTTCAATATAAAATGCATGACAATTACACTCAAAACGACTGCCTAATGACCAGTGTTGCTCTGCTTCACTGTTGGATAGTTTTATGTTTCTTTGCATTAAATTTCTTTGCAACCTGATTTTCTAAAATGATCAAATTGACATTGATTTGCAGTTCATTGCAGCTTGTTTTATTTCCTTGTTTAAAGCCTTGTGTCACACATTATGTGTAATAATATCCCGTTTATGATTCCTTCACCTCTAATTAGGCAATAAGAGTCTCCGTGGGCATTTCTAATTATTGTTTAACGTGGTTATGCACAGACGTTTAGAGGCTATTCTGTAATGTACAACAAATCCATTAGGCAACAAAAACAGAAACTGCTTAGAAAATGGGCAACTGTAGCTAAGCAAGTACGTCAAGGATACCAAACCATACACAATTATATACGCAAAGCTAGTGAGCACTCAGAATATTGTCTCACTCAGACAGAAAGAGACAAGATTGTGCACATTGTGGGAAGTAAAATATGTTTTAATATTGTTAAATAACTCATTGACTAAATATTATATGAAATATCAGTTAGCTGAAAATTTGTGCCATGCTCCTTTAACAGTGTTGGTATGTCCAAGGCAATATTTTTTGCCATGTACACCCAAAAAACTACAGTGATAGCACTGGTAACTGCTAGCATAAATGGAAAGCGTTTCAAATCCCACTTGTTACCACAGCGTTCATGAATCCTGCCCTTGGTTGAGGCCTCTATTCCAGTTTCATGCTCATATTATATTAATAACTGTGATCCCAATCATTGGCAAGCAGCAGTGTTATATGCTGACAGGGATCATGGTTTTGGGACTTGGGGTGCATTTCAAAGCCAGCGCATTCTGTCTATTTTCTTGCATTCAAAACCAAGCTTCTGATTTTGTGCTTATTAATCACAACCACTATCGAAGTGATGCACTGGCATTCACAACATATGGATATGGGTTTGTCTTTAATTCATTCATTTGCTATGTAAATGTTTATAGCCACTGTTTTTATTTTATTACATGTTCATGTTTTTTTTTTTTATGATAGCATTTCTAGCAAGGGAACTATGGTTAAAGTATGATGATTCCATTCATAACTAGAAACATGTGTTTTTGTGAAAAGTGCATTTACTCACAACACAGCATAATAAGATATATAGATACATTGAATTATGAAGCAATCATTGGTAAGTTCAAACCACCAGCAAGGTGTGTAGGTTAAACTACAGTAATGTAGTCAATAAAAGTTAAAATTAAAAGTGTATACAGTAGTATACAAATGTGAAGATTCATTTTGCAGAAGTACAGCATATTTATGAATTTCTTGTTTCAAGGTGTCACTTCTGATTTTTTTTTTTTGTAATCACAATCATAGCACTATATGTAATATCTTTTTGTAAACAATCATGCGTTTTTGTAACTATTGTAGCCATGGAAGGTTTAATTAAATTCATCAGAGCAGTGACCGGGGTACCTGTATTTCCATTAACTACCCTGTCAATCAGGTTTTAGTACTGTGCCAAAGCCTTCAATACCTTTTGCTAAGGAATGCCCAAAATAAGTTTTATGAGAACTGGATATTAGTAAATTCCATAGTCAAGGCCCTTTATTTGTGTTTATAATTTGATATAACATTTCCCACGAATGTATTAGGGTAAAAGCCAAGAGGAGGATTTTAAAAATATGTGTTTAAAATGTTCTTTATAAAAAGTGAACATCTCTATTCGGACAAACAAAAGATGCATTTGAACAGTACATGGGATATAAATAACAAGATGAAGCTTGACCCTAAGTCCCTTTAATTTAATTCCATGCCAATTCTGGTTTGAAAACAACATGTTTGGCCATATTTGCCTGGTCGATTATCCCAAGCAAACACTGGAAAAACTAAAATTGCAACTTCCTTTAAAACTCAAATAAAAATCGGTGAAAAACTGCCTTTTCACCAGTGCACACTTAAATGAAAATATGGTGTGAACTACAAAAAACAGCATCACACCTTGAATCTTTAAACCAGGTGCAAACAGAACACAATGCTGGCTCATTGGAGCTGACATGGCAGCACTACATATTACTATGACAGCTAACAATAAGAAGAAGAATAAACATTACTTTAAACTCAAGTGAAGAGCATTACTGTAGTGCCTTTATTCTACACTTCTGCAAAGAGGGCCTGTGGATCTTTTAATATTTTTAGAAACACACTTCCAGAGTCACGTGGAACAAAAAGGGACTAAAAGTAGGAGGGATATACAGCATGGCTGACAGAAGGATCAGCTGCAAATCACATTTGAGCAATAAAACATCAACATCTTCAGTGGAAAAAGTTATATTGTGCCAATTAGTTTTGTGAAAGTAAGTAATGAAAATATGTCATTGACTCAGTTGTGGGTTTCCCTTTGGTTAAGTGTAAAAATGCTGCTGTCTCCACCGGGTCCCTATAGTAAATCAACTGCCACCATATAAAATCTGATCTCTTCCACACATGCGCAAACAGTGAACTGCAAGGGTTACTTGTAAACATCTGGAGCTTCAGACACGCAGTCATACAAGCTGAGTAATGGCAAAGAAAGCTAGTTGACAAACATTTTTTCAATTAATTCCTTTAAAGTTATCCTGTTTCATTTAAACAGTGAAGAATCTGTTTAAATCCGCCTAGACTCTTCCAGTGGAAGACTAATGCTTTTAACTTGTCTCACATCAGAAAATGTACTTAATGCATATAGATTTAAAAAGCAGGCAAAAAAAACAAATTCAATCATTTTAAACAATCGTTTACCACTACTACTTTGTGTAACTGCTAATAACCAGCTTTTTTGTTGTTTCATTATTGGTTTCGTTAGTGGTAGTGACTATAATCAATAATGCCAAATGAAAAGGTGTTGTATTGTCTTTAACACTACCTAAACATTGTATTGTGTTTAGGCTGTGTTAAAGATGACAGTACTTTTTAGTAGTTATTAGGTACCACTTTACATTAAGTGGCTCTAATTACTGTGTATTTACATAGTTGTTACTTAGTAAATAATGTGTACTTACACATAATTAAAATGTTATTAATGCATAGTTACAATGTACTTAATGTGTAATTTTTGCATTATATAACCCTAACCCTATCTAACCCTTTTCTGATACAATTGTTTACTTACATATATCGTGCAAATAAATTACACATTGAATACATTGTATGTATGCATATTAACATTGTAATTATGTGTAAGTACACATGTATTTATTACTGTAAGTAACTACTATGTAAATACACAGTATTTAGAGACACTCAGTGTAAAGTATTACCAGTTACATATATTACATAAACAATGACACACGAAAAGGCACACAAAGCACAGCCGATCACCTTCAAACTCATGGGCTGTTTCAGTACACCTCTCACCTGGGTGACCTTTGGCCATTTATGTCTCAAACCCCTTTCTGCAACGTCATATTAATAGGAATACAGTATTATTGTTATTATTATAAAGTGTCAAATAATTGCTTTTGTTATGATTTTCTGCATGCCCAAGCCTAATCCCTTTCATGACAGACTGGTGTATTTATACAAACATTTAATAAGATCAGTCGGAGAGCCCAGTGGGACAGCATAAAGAAACTTCCAGGTGGGTTTTCGCACATTAGCTGTTTAAGCTTGTAGAATTCCTTCTGTCAAAAGCCTTTCCCAGCCAAACCTGTCAATGCACCTTCTTTCTAGTTCGCTGTTGTTTAATTATGCTCAGTAGGTGCTAATCTTGTTTCACAGCACTCATCAGATTAGCAAGCCCTGATATGAGCACTGTTACATACTTCAAGTTTTACATCATACTAATAAGAAGTAAAGTAAACAGAGGATATTAACCTCAAAGCCTTGGGCCACAGTTGGCTCTGGGTTTAATCCCCAAAGCACACTTCTCAACAAAGGACGGCAGTGTTCAAGTATTGAAGAGAACCGTTTTATCAAAGGCTTAAGTAATGATTGTACCCCACAATCTCTGGGTCGATGGTTGAAAGCAAAACCAAAATGTATTAAAAGAGTAGCACTGTCTTAAGTATTAGGTTATGCCCAGTAACCGATTATAATCGAATATTTGATTGGAAATATCCAGCAACGGCTATTCGATGAACCGTTTTTATTATTTATTATTTGTTTATTTTAGCAGACGTCTTTATCCAAGGCGACTTACAGAGACTTCGGGTGTGTGAACTATGCATCAGCTGCAGAGTCACTTACAACTATGTCTCACCGAAAGACGGAGCACAAGGAGGTTAAGTGACTTGCTCAGGGTCACACAATGAGTCAGTGGCCAAGGTAGGATTTGAACCGGGGACCTCCTGGACCGGGGACCTCGTTTTATGAATCAGTGTTGCTCTACAGCAGCCATACGCATTCAGAAACAAGAGAGAGAAGGCGAAACATTTTCTAGTAACACTCTATTCTGATGTGATTAAAACTTAACCCAACAGTAAAGGCGGACTGTGTTGACAGTACGCTGTTCAGGAATTCGGCTCAATATTTTAGTTTCAGAATATGCATGCCTTGACACAAATCAGCTGTATAATGTTAGATGTGCTCTGCTGTTGCAGTTTATCATTCCGTTTTTATATATACAGTAGGGTTGTCAATCGCAGTTAACTTCTTTGATTAACGCGTTCATTTTGTTTTTAATGCACGTTAATTACACTCCGGTCTTGTCCCTCTTAGCATACCATAATTCACTTGCTGTGGCACCATTTTAGTGCATACCAGGACTGAATGAGTGTAGTCAGCATTTGAATATAAAATTAGTCGCAGAACCACATTATGTAGAAAAGCACTCAAACTGAAGGACTTGTGAATGGGAAGCTTATTTTTTATAAAAGTTTCTGACAGTTCATTGGATAGAAAGTATTACTTGTATCTACTGTCAAAGTGAGTTCCTGTATCACAGAAGTGCATCTAGTCTGCTGTACCACCTGCATGCTAAATATGCTTTCATTTCTCAAAATACTCTTTCAAGTCATTTTTCTGCTACAGACAACAATAATACAACAGCAAATGAAACCCGTCAGTTTCGACTGAGTAATCTTTTAGAAATTCAGGATCGCTGCAAACCCATGAATCAAGCGAAGTACGATACTACAACGTGCTGTTGGATAGCTATCGACTGCAGACCCATGAACATTGTACATTTGTTTTATTTCAGTAACCACATTTATTTTTAAACAACATTAATTTACAGTTAGGGAGGATATAACTGGTACCCAGATAATGTTTTGTTTTATTTAGGCATTTCAAATTATTAATAAAAGAGCATTTCAAATTATTATTATTATTAGTCTTAAGCTGAATTCCCTGAAACACTGTGTGGCCTCTCATCGCACCTGCAGCCAAACCTCCCACTGATGGATGACCGCCAAGGACCCCTCGCAGCTATTTATCACAATTGGAACAAAGAACCTGGACCTTGGAATGAATGACCCTCAAGTTGTGCACCACTGCCATAGAGGGTCAAGAGAAAACAAACAGATCCTCTCCACTCCAGCAGTAACACAGAACAGATTATTGAATGAGTAAAAACAAAAATACACATTTAAACATGTGCCTGCAGTCAGGCTAATATAGTATGTATATTTTATTGCTGTGCTTCACAACCATTTCTTAGGAGGAGATTGCTCTTGTGTCTAGGGATTTTCACCATGGACCACTACCACAATTGGATCAAAAACATTTTCTCCGGTACACTAGAGACTGTTCAGACCATTATATCATGATTGATTAACGTTTAATGATCTTTGGAATCTGTAGATAAATGGCACCTAGGGTGCTGGTGGTGTGTTCCCTTTAGTGCACTGTAGTGCAACACAGAGATGATTTCGGTGTTTAGAATTTTTTGAATTTGTCAGGCACCAGGGGTGTACTCATGGACCAACAATGGGAGCAATTTAAAACAAGACATTTAAGTTTATCTTTAAAGTAATTGGATGGTTCTACGTTTCCTATATCATAATAGCAGTTGTTTTTAGTCCTTTATTATAAAGTTGCTAGCTGTATTTTAAGTTAACCATTATTTTCCATGATATAAAAAAACACAGTATGTACAAGTCAAGGAAAAGGCCTGTCATACTATTACTATTTCCTGTTTCTACCATAGGGAGAAACCAGAGTGGAATTATCTACTCTGGCTAGGAATCACATTTTTCAGGCCAAAACACACCAAAAAGGTTTTAAAAAGAATGTAATAATCTATACATAGTGGTCTGAGTTGACAGAAATCCCTCTGCTCCTTTCAACACACTAACACATTTTGTTCTACTTTAAAAAAGTGAAAAAAGTTGTGCAGCCAAAACCTGAATGCAAAGCAGTATTAAAAAAGACCCACTGTAAGAAGGAAAGGGGTTTCTACTGTATCTCACAAAGGTAGCAGTGTCTTCTGCAAAATCCAACAAAAGTCCAATGCATCAAGATTTCGTCATTCAGTGGGGTTTAAAAGTCATAAAACATAATCCAACTGAAATGTGGTGTTCTCAACCTATTCCCCAGAAGACACATCAAACCAGCCACACATTTTGGCACAATTGTCAGCTTCTGGTTAAAGGAGGCCCTGCGTTGAATATCTTAAAGAGAGTCTTCAGGTCTGGATTTAGGTATGCTGGAAAGGTCTTATGGGTTTAGCCGGCACATTGCCTGACTGGAGACAGTTCTATTATCCCAATCATTCATGTGCACTAAATTCCCTCAGAGAAAAAAATGAAACCTCCCAGTGTAACGGGCAGGGGTTAAAGGCTCTACAACCACAAATGCAGAACAGCAAGGCTTTTGCATAACGGTTCAGACGCTTGCTTGTGGTTTGCATGGTTCACCCTGTAACTTGTTGAAATTGAAGGTGACATTTCTAGTCAATTTTCCCCTATTTGAAAAAGGAATATTAAAAGAACAGCCAGGGAAGAATTGCTTACACTTCTTGTGGCCTACAATAGAACCAGAAAAAAATGGACTTGTGTTTCTTTGTTGAAAATAAGTTACTGCTGTAATCTCTTGCTTAATCAGAAGCAGAGGTAAAGGAAATGTCTACCAGACGAGCTGAAAATGAGCATGAGCATTGCTTCCATATCTCTGTGGTACCCATCTATATAACATCTGAGTGGTCATGTAGATAAACAGCACTGACATGGAAACCTCTCAGAACCATGTTACTTAATACAATCTAACATGACATTGCACTTACATAGTCTCAACTATTCAACTGCCCACAGATTTCATACCTTTAAAATAATCTGTATCTGCCTAAGGCTAGAATAATGGCACGTCTACATATAGGAGTGTTGATAGTATCCTCAAATACATTCTAGAAATACAACATGGTTCAAACACATGAGGAAAACAGCAAGAAAGAAGTACCAATGCTTTTTAGTGTATGCTGTTTACAGAGAATATTAGCCCATAAGATTACACATCGTGAATGCCTCTGAGGGTTTCACACCAGGGTGCCACACAGCTGAATGATCTACAGATGTATTCTGTCCTGTTTCTTTGGAAGTTAAATGTTCTGGGAATACACAACATTTCCATCCACAGTTTTATCTAGAACATATTGGGAAAAGTTACACATGCAACTTCATTTCGAGCAGTCCCAGAAGACACGCTGGCGAATGCCTTCATCAACAGATTGACTACCCTAGGCTAGATTCGCACAACTCTTTATTACAAATCTGTATTAACACAATGTGTTCAGAAAGGAAAAGCACGTACATAATAAAGTCGCCAAACCAGAAATAAACAACTCAGACTCTTTATTTATTTATTTATTTATTTCTGGTAACACTTTACATGCCTCTAATTACTGTGTATTTTCATAGTAGTTATTTAGTAAATACATGTGTACTTACACATGATTACAATGTTATTATTATTATTTGTTTATTTAGCAGACGCCTTTATCCAAGGCGACTTACATAGACTAGGGTGTGTGAACTATGCATCAGCTGCAGAGTCACTTATAATTACATCTCACCCGAAAGACGGAGCACAAGGAGGTTAAGTGACTTGCTCAGGGTCACACAAAGAGTCAGTGGCTGAGGTGGGATTTGAACCGGGGACCTCCTGGTTACAAGCCCTTTTCTTTAACCACTGGACCACAAAGCCTCGATATTATGCATAGTTGCAATGTACTTAATGTGTAAATCATTAGCCAAAACATGTGCCTACTTATAGTGTTACCTTGGAATGTACGATTGAGCGTTTGCTGGTAATGAAGAGTGGAATACTCCTTTTATTGGAATTAAGTGGGAAATATTAATTGATTGGTAATTGCATTTTAATGGCTGAGACTCTTTAATGATTGAGATTTCTGAAGCTTTATTCCTGACTTCTGTGTTTAGAATCAATCCCAATTCAATCACACTTTGAAGGCCATATTCTGGTTGCTGGCTCAGAGAGGCAAATCAGAAATGCTGTGGTTTCTCTGACTTGTGTTCAGCAGCAACTGACTTCTGTTTATTGGAATCCCACCCAGGCCCAGGAGAAAATCATGAGGCAAACAGCCATACTTAGACCTAATTTAGCACAGCAAACTTGAGAGAGGCTACAAGATAAGTGTACATATATTATGTTATATACTGAGCATCAAAATAAACTTATCACTTATATTTGAGCATCAAAAGAAACTTTTCACTTGTATTTTGATAAAATTCACTAACTGTGATCGAAAAATTACAAACTCTGTTTTAGAGCAAGTGCAGTGACTTTTTATTGTGCTGATTAACAATTGACATTTTGCTATCTAAAGTTATGGGGGGACGGGGGATACTGTGAAAGTCAGAGGCTAGTAGCGTGTGTGGCACCGTTGGAAGCAATACAAGCAGTACATCTGCGACGCATGCTTTGCACCAGGTTCCGGATGCTGTCTTGAGCCA
The DNA here is from genome assembly GCA_030684275.1 of Acipenser oxyrinchus oxyrinchus. NCBI lineage: Eukaryota > Metazoa > Chordata > Actinopteri > Acipenseriformes > Acipenseridae > Acipenser > Acipenser oxyrinchus. Next base: position 19,548,280 of record CM060267.1, on the reverse strand, counting down.
GAGTACGCTGCCCTAGTCCAGCCTCCAACATGCTGATTGCACGAAGACGCTGCTCTCTTGACAGACGTGGCGTATTTGTGTTTTTCTGTGATTTTCTTTATTGCTTTTATTCAAGCTTGCAATTCAACAGCTGAAATCACTCCATATCCAGTGTCCAATCAACTGTCTCACTAATTAAGTGATTAAGTGCATATGCTTCAGTCATAGTCACTCAAGCGTGTCATGGTCAAGGATGAATGATTGAGTGATTAAAAAGAAACAAAAACATGTCCTCAATGTCCATCATTTATATACCTTATTGTTTTTTCGAAAATAAATGTGTTATAATAGTGATGAGTTTCTTTTGATGCTCAGTATATGTATGAGTGTGATCAGATCATTTGATTAGTAACATTCGATTATTGTGCTGAGGTTCCCATGGGGTATGGTTCTTTTAGTTAAGAATCTGAGACAGCTCTAGTGAATAGCTCTGTATTTTATGGAAGATTTTCCTAATCAGTTGAAAGCATTATATCATTTGATACTGTTTGCTTGCTGTCTGTTGCTTTCTACCTGCTTGTTTTCCACCAGAAATGAGATGAAGCATCTCAAGGGGCCCATGCTGAAATATATATATTTTTTAATAAAATAAATAAAATCACTCAAACCTCAGCTGTCCTGTATCTAAAGAGAGTAGGCGTTAGCACTGACACGGTATGGAATGTATGCAGCTTCCCATAATGAGGTGCAAGCAACATGATCAAAGGTGTGCTAGACGTGTTAGCGATCAAAGAGCGAAGAAGACACAAGAAATATTGTCCTCCCTTTAATACAGAGAAGTGCAACTGCTTCTAATTAACTTTAAGTGTCATCTTCAGAATGCTCTTTAATAGGAAAACATTCTTTTAAGCTTGATTATTTATATCTGTGCTTTTTTTACTGTAGAATCCATTATGATTCAACCAGAGTCTGAACAGTTTAAAAAAAAATCATTGTTATTTTAATAACACTTCATCTTCAAACAGGCTTTTATTATTAAATAAACACTTTCTATAACAGCAGCCCCGATAGCCATTATGAAACACACTTTTGTCGATATGCTTTTTTACTAGAAAACTAAACCAATATTAGTTTTACTCTGATATTATGATTTAGTGTTAAAGCATCGATAATCATTATGGAAAGTCAAGATATGTTAGTGTTTATGTAATTTCTACTTTGGTCCTAAAACGCAAATATCCAAATCAAAAACAGCTAACATGGGCACATTACAATACACTTCTGAAATCCAGGAGGCGAGGTCCAACCTGGATTGCATTACTTTGGAGACCAAAGGCCCTACAAGCCCACAATAAAACGCCCTGATACAATGTAAACAATGTTAATAAAGAACTCTTTAAAATACATTTGGTAGCACCTATTCATTTGAAACTGTTGGAAACTCGTATCATAAGCCAATCATTCCCAACCACCAAGACTCTCCGACAAGCCCACCCTGCAAGAAGCAGCTCTCACACTCTGTAAACCACCATGTCTTCCCCTCCGGTTTTATATCAGCCTGGAATTCACATCTAATGAAAACAAACACAAACTGATTGTGAAAACAAACACTGACCCCCTTGCCTCTCACCTCCCCATCTCAACCAGCTATCAGAAACAACGCGGGCCTTGTCTGATTGGCGAGGTGCCAACACTAGCCCAGAACGAAAGGCCTTGCTGGGCCTCTGAGAAGCTCAAACCCCTGGGTCTTACCCCGTGGCAACCAGCCCTTGTTTATTTTATAAGGGAACTTGAGGAAATTGTCCCTAAGCCTCGCTAATCTGTAAAGTTAATTCAATTTAAACAATAATGATCCCTTTCATTAGGAGCAAAGCACTTAGTATTTTTTCATGATTTATTAGTTTCCACAATGCATTATTTAATATTCATTAAGATAGTCGCCTTGGTTTTTCTTTTTTTGTGTGCTTTTTTTTCTCTTTAGTTTGTTGCTATTAATCTTACAGCAGGGGGATAAGTGACAGTTTGTCTAATGTTAAAGAGTAAAGAGCTGAGAAGTTAGTGTATATAAAACAGTGACTAAAGCTTGTCACAGGTGATTCCCCTCTCTCCTAGATAATCTAAAGACTATTCATGGTTATCTTGATGCTTTTAAACAATTGCAGATGTTTAAAGGACTGTTGGACTTATCTGGAGGTGGAATTTGTAGAATGTTAGATGTTTTTGTATTCCACATTTGAGATATAGTTAGTTTGTGTGTGTCTACAGCTGCTAAACTGATGTTTGATAGATATGTCATTAAATTCGAATGAAATATATCTCAAAATATTGAATATTTTATCTTCTAATGTTCCAAGATTCTCTAGCATGAATTTAACGAATGCTGGTTAACCCTTTTACCTGCCTTTATACAGATGGTACTTTTTGTTTTATAATTTTTATAATTTGTGTTTTAATTTAGCTTGTCACATTCTGTTTTATGTGCAGCCACCAGCACATAACAGAGATGGTAAAAAGTCTAATGATCTTAGTTTTTTATAAAACAAAGAACTATAACTATCCATTGTGAGAGAAATAAAAATTATATTAAAAGATCATACATTGGAATCTTCTAACCAACAGAAGTTATGATGATGATAAAATCAGGAACTGGAAAGGTTAACCAGGACTGGGTGTTTTTTGCAGAAGATCCAAGCTCACTGCCAGTTGACATCCAGCTTATCACAGCAATGACCACCAGGTCTGAGTATTACTAACAGCTTGTTACAGACATCTCAGATTGCTTCACTGTAGCATAACGTTTCCACAATGACTGCATGATGTTATCAAATCAAGATAATAAACTAGCGGGGAGATCTTGCTTTGAAGGGGTAGTAAATTCTGAAAAGCAAATCAGAGCTAAATTGCTAGATTCAGTTTAGTTTTTGTAGTTTATATTTAGGGCTTCTGTTTTTCGATTTTTATTAATTGTAGTTTTCGGTGCTTATTTTTAGCTATTTTCGAGTTTTATGTAAATTGTTTTTTTGGGGGGCTTTCGTTTTTGATATACTGTTTGAAATTAGTGTTTTCGGTTACTTTACAAAATGCTTGAGCATTTTTTTTCTGTCAAAATATAGTAACTGTTTGAAATGAGTGTTTTCGGTTACTTTACAAAAAGTGTAACTCGACAGTACTTGCACGCTTAAGTTGTTCCTTCTTGCCTTTGCAGTCTTCCACAACTAAGTCCTTATGGTCATGGGTAGATTCTTCTGGGGTTTGTGTGTGTAGGCATGTTTTGCATTTTGCCACAATTATGTTTTAAATCCTCCATATCTTAACTCTAATACAGCTTTAAATCCCGCTAGCAAGCCTCCATCCTGATTGTAATCTTGTTTTAAATCTCGCAAGCGGAGTCTCCAATAGAAATGTAGGAATGTGCTGTCACTCAGTAGTTGGGGCGGGTTTAAAGTATTCAGAACGAATCAATGATAAATACAAGTCAAGGCGGGACATTGTTCAGCAGCACAGGGAAATGTATTTATTATTATTTTTGTCGTAGGTTTTATTTTTTAATGGAAAAAGGGTAATGTGAATTGATTAACCATTTCTACAGTTTTTCTTTTTTTTCCGGTGTTTACTGGCTATCCACTGATTTCATTTTTTTTTGTTTGTTTGTATCGGGGGTGCTTTATCAGGTTTTATCGGTTAAAACTGAAAATCAGAAGCCCTATTAATACTCTACAGTATATTCTGATTTTTATGTGACTACTATTGGCTATCACCATTCAAACTACCTGGTTATAGGGAGGTGACTTAAAAAACTTGATTCAAATAAAAAACAAGCAAATACATCCTATTGTCCTTGACTGCAGTGAGGAACACAGACATTGAACTCTGCACACTGTAAGCTGGCAGCACACAGTGGAAAATGTATTTCATTAAAACAAACTGCAATATTTGGTTGCAAGGCTCGTTGTCATTTCAGCTCCAAACAGTCCTATGTTTGTCATCTTCCAAAATAATTTCTTAATTTTGTTGTCTATGTGATGCTTTTCCAAGATGTTTTGCAAAGTGCTTACAGCGACTGAAAGACAGCTCTCCAAGATGTGGGAACACAGTCTTACAAGTAAGTTTCATCCCACAATAGCCAGGGCAGTCCAGAAAGGTGTTTTCAATTAAGCTCTAAAAGGAAAGTACTGTATATTGTATTGGCTAGCATGCAATATTATTACTTTACCAGCAACAGTTGGAACATCTCTATTCACGTGATCGATGTAAGGCAGATTAATATAACCTGGCACAATGCTGTATGTTAAACAGATGGGTATTAAACTGTGCTGTAAACACAGTGGTAGACACATGCTAGCACTATGTGCATTGGCTGAGTTTCAACTATAGCACAGGTAGCAATACTGCATATGCCGTCCATTTGCTAGGCTTGCAAATGCTTACAATATGGGATGGATTTAGTTTAATAAAGATGACATAATTTTTACAACACGTGGCTCAGGATCTTGCTTTCTGGTGCAGCAAGAGTCCCCCTCAGTTGAGAAGTGATCCCCTACAGTGGTCAGTGATTCAAAGATAAGGGATTGAAGACCATCAGACCCACAGAAGGGCTGCACAGATGCAAAGGAGGAGATTTGAGAGGGGGACAAAGAACTTCTGGAAAGTTAAAGAACATCCAAGCACTCTAGTTAAGATGTAGGACCAAGCCAATAACAAACTAAGGGAATAGGGGCTGTAGCTGGAAGGGTAACCATACTTATGACACAATGCAAGCCATTGTATAATGTGTGTAAGTTCCTAATGTTCTACGTTGCAGGATGGGTAAGAAGCTAAAAAGATCACAAGAAGACATAGCTGCAATGTAAATAGTTTGTATGATGTTTGTTATTTGTCTGGATGGTTTAACTTGCCTGTAGGCTTGTTTTACATAGATTATGCTCCCTTCTCTTGAGACATCATATGGCATGGTACAGTACAGAAGCAGGTGACATCAATACACAATGAATACACATGCACCCCTGCTTCAACCTCAGCTACAATTTTAGGTACAGTATACGGGAACAATACAGTTAAAACAATTGAGGTGGTTTACTGTCATTATACTCCAGTTCCACAATGTATTTGACACTTTTTAACACACAGACAACAAATGTAATTATATTCAGAAGCTGCTCCATAATGTACATATTCAAATTGATTAGCTACCAAGAAGAGTCTGAACTGGCCATGCTAACACTTCCAGAGTATAAGTCTCCAATTGTACAAATAAAGAGGCTGTAATTATGAAATCAAAATGTGCCACAAAGTTTCGATGGCCCTACTCAACAGTCGAGTTGGGTAGGTTTTGGGTCATTGACAGCTTCTTTTTCAAACAGAGCTTACACTTTAGTGAAATATCTTGCTATCTCATTATTATTACTTTCTCATTATGTATTATTGCTCTGTATCTCAGGAACAGACAGTACACAGTACAGGCTACAGTGGCGAATGTCAACACACTTTTACGGTGTACCCAAATGTACCTCCACCCACGACTCATTTCTCCTGGCTCTGGTTTCAGTTAACATTAATATTAAGGCATACTAATGCTTAGGATATGAAATTACCCACAGCATGGCTATCGTATGTTTTGATTATAAATGCACTTTTGGGAAACTGCAACATCTGCCTGGCACATCCATCCGCGCTGTTATTTCAACAAAAGAAATAAAAGCTGCTTTTAATAAAACATAAAGTGTCCCTGTACGATGTCATCAGCTCCATCTTTAGGGGGGCTGGTTGCAGGGACTTTTTGAATGACAGGTTGGAGACCTCTGCCATAGCAGATGATTCAGAATGATTTTCCACAATTTAAATATGTTTCTTGTTAACCGTGTTGTGAGACTCTTTCATTAACAAGGAGCAATGGGACTTTTAAAATTTCATTTAAAGTAGAATCTCGCTAATCCAAACCTGTTAGGATTAGACCCTGTTTAGATTAGTACTGAGTATCAATCATAATTTGTACCATGCTAAAATTGCCTTGTCTAGTTTTTCATACAGGTACTTGTATTTCATCAAAATAAGTAATTTGAATAAAATGCTATATGTACTTACTGTAGAATTTAGATACTGAAGTGCAATTTCTATAGCTGCTATCATCAAGCAATTCATTTGGCTAGCATGGTTCAGATTCTAGGTCAATGAACAGGCTTCAGATTATTGTATTAGTATTTTGTTTTAAATATTCATTAAGCATTATCGACAGATAGAGCAAATTGTGTCAGATGGACATTTTAATAAAACCACATTGATCAGTTAGGTTTATTTAGAGGATGCTTAAACCAATGAATGATTTATATTGTATTTAAGCATATACCCTTTTATAGCATGCTGCTTTCTAAATATCTTTTTTTATATATTGCTTACATATTTTGCTGCTACAGAATATAGAATATAGAATGCCCACTTTACAACACACAGACCCCAAATTGAATTATATTCAGAAGCCAGTCCGTAATGCACATATTCAATTTAGTTAGTTACCAAGAGGAGTCTGAACTGGCCACGCGGGGGCCATGATGATGAGGACTAGTGGCAATTCATTCTACAATGTTGACAAGGATCATAAGCAAAGATCTCTTTTAAAATGCATTAACGTTAATTCATGATTCAGCCCTGTGTATACTGTACTCAAGACTTACAAACGTACTGGGTCTTTTCTAGAAGTATTGTTCTCATGAAGGAGCTTCATTAACCATTAATGGGGCTATTACAGAAGCACACTGCTACTGGCACCATGGTGTTGTAATTATGTGTGTGCATTAGCTTATTACATTTGCATGTAAAATATGAACACTGTACCATTGTGGCACTATTCTACCATATCCGATACAATTGTAAGTGTCTTTGCACTCCCCCCCCTTTTAGTATAGAATGAAATCACATTTGGTCATTTAGTCAGAGATGCTATCCTTTACAAACTGAGTCCAATCGCTAGGATTAACCATTCGATTTGACGGCAACTCAAAACATGTTACAAAAGCTTTAAGCTTTTTTTTATTTATTTAATGTACAGAGATTACCAAAAGCTGAAGATTACTGCAAGAGTATTGGAATGCACAGATGCCTTTTTGATATACAAAGTCATTGAATAAGGAAGTTTGATAGTCAAATGCCATTTATTGAGGAGAAAAAGAAAAAAAAACAGTTAATCGGTTTGTGAATTAGTCCTATTAGAGACCATTCACAAAGGAAAGCATGTTTGCAAGTTGCTGAATCCAGAGCCTGTGAATGCAGCCAGTGATGTGCAGATAAACTTGGCACTGAGACACAAAGGTTAACAATATATCAGGAATCATTTACTGTCGTTTCCTTTCAATGTGGCTTTTCCAAACTAGTGAAATAAAGGCTGAAGAATTAACATTTGCAGTTCTGCCTCCTTGACTTGTTTGAGCTCTGATCCTGAGCAATACTGATGGAGGAGCTAGACAATGCTAGCCCTGTATGTTTGCAAATAACCTGAATGACTGATTTTATATCTAGCTGACATTCCTTCTACCCAGTAATTAGTGGGACCCTTGCCAGAAAAAAATCCTCCACTGGTCTTGCAACAGGACCAGTAAAACATTCTTTATCAAAATACAGTAAATCACAAGAGTACACCGCCTATAGACTTCTCAGTGTTTCTTTATTGTCATCCTGCCTGTACTCCATTGACAATGAGATCTCTAGGGTTACATCCAGGTTGAGTAAAATTCTCAAAAGGAATTACAATGTGTCATAAGATTATTGCTAAATTACAGTAATTGTGAATTCAAACGCTATCTCTGTTTCAGAGATTGGAATTCGCACATCTGTGCTGAAGTCGAGTCGGTTTAACTACCATTGCGATGGCTTCATAGTGCATTAGTATGAAAAAGAGCAGCATGATCATTGTGTCATCATTATTTAATGCTGTTCCTTTTACAGTTCAACACTTAATATTTTATACGCCAGTAACATCTGCTTTTCAAGGGATTGTTTTAAATTTTAAAACAAACACTGAATGATAGATCCTTTAATAAACGGAGTCATGAATATTAAGAGAGTGGGATTGCATCTTCATTTCACAATATCTCTGCGTTTTTTCTCCACAGATGTGCACCTTTCTGACCCTGACAATAATCAGGTAGTTGTGAGTTTTACAATTCAATTAATCCATAACTACCCTTCTCAAACGATCTCCAATGGCATTTCAGAGACACATTGTTCTGTACTAAGAGGCTACAAGGAGATTAGCTATTTGCAAAATGGTTCATTTTGACATAGCAAAAGTATTACTACAATTGGATGGACCAATACACACTGCTTATCCATCACAGTACTATGGTTCTGGTGTTAATGGATGCTGTCTTCCAAGGCACCACTACAAATAGGAGGAAAGTCTCAATAGCCAACTTGTTATAGAAGTCAAATTAACTATATAAATAAATCCTTTCCCCAGATGCATACATTTATTAATGCATGTGGTACACTCCATTCAGGAAAGCAACAGAAATTATTAAATTAATCTTTACCACACACCAAGGCTCAAGGGTATTGGACCATAACGAGTTGATTATTTTACAGTGGGTAAAGGTTTACCCCTGTGGTTCTCCTCAATCAGCTCCAAGTGCAGCCAAATGTGAAACACTGGTATACTGTAAAAACAACAGCTGGTTAAAAATACAATTGGAATAGCACAATCCCATTGTATTACCATGAAGAGAAGGGAGTAGACCACCAGAATGCATTTGAAAACAATATGATAGTGGTACTTCAATGAGTAAAATGGTACCATTCTACCAATATGTCAAACCATTGTTGTTCCCTGATTTCCATGATTCCTGATCGGGTATCAACTCCAAAACTCTCAATCAAAATGAAAAGGTAACATTTATAAGAAACTAATTTAAGTAGAAAACATTTTGGCTACTACCTTATAGTTGCAGTCTATAATACAAATGTTCTCACTAGTCTGTTCTTGAATGGGATTGTAACCATTTTATGACCAACTATCATTTAACTGCTTTAGGCCTTAGGACATTTATATATATATATATATATATATATATATATATATATATATATATATATATATATATATATATATATATATATATATACCAAGTGTACTTGTAAATGGTTTGACACGACTACAGATTTAACTGCAATAACCTGCACATATCTTCAGGATGGAGCACCCATTACAGTTTATATTTAAAACTATAGTTATTTTAATTTAAAACATGAGTGTAACTTTATGTCAATGTAGCCTTATTTAAATTGTGGAGAGTCACATTTGACTTTTTATACAGCTTTTGTGATTAGATTTGAAGGCGGCTTTTATTAAAGTCAAGCAGCTTCATCTCAACCCCCCTCTCTCTGCCCTAGGGTCCAGTCTACAGTAGCATGTACCCCAACCAATGGCAAAATTGAGTCGGACAGCTAAAAGAGCATCTGTCACCATTGCTGCATATCAATGAGGCTGACATTTGCACTGGGCAACCCCAGGACAAGATGGCACACATTGATCTACAATGCAGCTGTCATCCTCTTCAGCCCAGGGGCGTGTGTATGTGTGCCTGTGCCCTTAAGAATATGTAGTATACCTATCTGTGAACCAGAAGTATTACAGCAGCAGCATGCCAGTGGTATACTTTTTTTTCATCACCAGCCATTTTTCTTATGATGTGCAGCTCAGACTATTTCTCGGCTTTATTTTCCCCTTATTTAGCTAAGGAAACACTGAATAAGTAGTTCACTGCAAAACAAATGAAATTATATCACAGCTCCAGGCAAAACCCTACCAGAACATTATATGTTTTTTTAAAATGTATTAGGCCCACTAATTACAGCTCCACGCCAATCACACTATAATTACCGGCATCCTTCCTGCAGCCCTTTAATTGACTAATCTGCTAATACAAGAAACGTTACAGTTTAAACAGCTGGAGAATCGTACCCAGTTAAAAAGGAGGAAAGGGGACTGTTGTTGTGAAGTTAAATGTTTAATCTAAAAACAATCTCAGATTGTGCACATTACATCTGTTTTTTTCCAGGCCCTTTAGGCATGCTCAGATGAACTGTCTACATCTTGCATTTTAAGGTGAATTAAAAGGTAATAGTGAGATTTTGTTTTGCATAAATGCAGCTGTCAAGTTTTTGCATTTTCAAGTATCAATTAAGAAGCAGCCTGTGTATTTTAACATAGCATGTACCATTGTTTAGTTCAGCTGTATCACTTTTTAGGTAGGCGTTGCTGTGTTTCTTGTAACAAACCATATCATTTAATTATTTCTCCCTGTCACTCTCCATGGGGGTTCAGCAGCATTTCCAGTCCTGGGATCAACTCCCTGCTGGTTTTCAGTGGCCATATAAAGTACTTCAATTAACCATTTTTTTTTCAACATAGGCATTAATGAATCTGTTTACTTGCAGAAGGATCCATTTATGATTCATCCCAACACAGCAGTAGTATTCCGCTCAACAAAAAAGAATGTTATGTGTTGAGACAAAGCATAATTTAACAGAATCTAAATTGGTATTGGGTGATGTTTTTTTAATTATTATTATTATTATTATTATTATTATTATTATTATTATTATTATTATTATTATTTTTAATTTAGAGTGATCAATTATTATTATTTATTTTCCCCCCAATTTGAAATGTCCAATTATGTTTTTTCTCGTCACCGCAGCGAGTCCCCACACAGCACGGACGTTCTGAGGGCGTACGAGCGTCCTCCGATCTCCGTTCTCACGATCTCACGTCTAAAGCCAGAATCACTTTTACGCCGAGCAATCCAGAACAGAAATCAACGGGCTACCGATCCCGGAAGACTTATCCACTTGGGTTCGCTGTTGCGCTATAAGGAGAATACGTCCCTGCCAGTTTCCCATCCAAGGGAAAAGCTGGTATTTATGAGCGGATTGATTTAAAATTTAATTCACAGTTAAGCACTTCAGCATTCCAGCGGGCTTTTTTTTTTTTTTTGTTTAATTGCCGAAAAGGTTTCAAAAAAAAAAAAACATTGAGAAGTTAACAAACCCTGAATTTGGCTTTGTTAGTGTGTCGGTACACCAGTGGCTTCACAACAAGCATATCCTACAACTCCCTATAATCTTCAAGGAAGCAGAACAATCTAAACTGAAATTGTCTGCCGGGAATTATTTCACCTGGATCGTTCACATGACATCGCACAACTCTCACTCTTCCAAAGCACAGGTATCAGAGTTCTAATGGCTGGTTTCACAGAGCCTGATTAGCCCTAAATCTTGAATGACCTTACCTAATATGGAATTAGTACACCAAGTGTCAAGTTTAGTCATTAGTCCACATCACAAAACCATCACACAATTACAAATAATTGGACAACTCTTTATGACAGGCCCAAGAATAAACAGCAGGGGTATTCAGGGCAGGTACAGTCCACACCTGTTGGCATTGGGCCTGACTTTACAGGGCCATTGTTCCTCACCTTCCATAAACTAAATTCACTGGCAGTAGAATGTAATTAAATGAATGAATTAATTAATTAATAAAAGGCATATGCTTCACTAACTATAAAGCATCCTTTGAGATCCAAGAATGTTTTCAATGTCTACAAATATTTACTCATAACACACTGAGTTACACACCACTTTGTAGCTTTCCATATACTTAATGGAAAACTGACAAAACATGAAATACTGTACTACTATTATGGCTTCTGGTACACTTTTGCAATATCATTTTGTAATTTCTTTGATTACATGATGTTAAATAAAAGATCTAAATTATGTTCAAATAGTTTTTTTTTTTTTAATTATGTCTCAGTCCTAACATTCAAGGTGATGCAAAACGTTTGGCTATAGCTGTATACATTGCATTGCCTGTGTTTCCATTCTTTCACAAAAAGGCAACATTATAAGTGTGCATGTGTAACGTCTAGCCCCCGACATGCCCCAGTCAACGGGTTTCTCCTGTTAGCAAATCTAAAGACACAATTTCACTTTTGTTTCTGTTTCTGCGCTGGGGAGAGCTCAAGCTGTTGATTTTTATACATTCTGACAATCTTCTATTTATTTTAATCTACCCGACAAGGAAAAAAAAAGGGGAGGAACAGCATTCTGGGATTTTGGAATGTAAAACAATGACACCATGCCAAAATCAACAGCGGTAACGCCAGAGCCAGTCTTTTATAAAAGTGCAGGTTATTCAAAACCACTAAAATCACAACAGACAGCATTAGCCCAATTGTGTGTCCCATAATAATCAAGAGGAACAAAGTTGTTGTGTTTGAAGCAATGCAAATAAATACATACAAAAATAAGTTAGGCCATGAACTTAGAACTTATGTTTCTAAAGTTGCTCACACAAAATGTTAAATAATGGTGACCAATTCATTTGAATTCAAACCATAGGACCCTTGGAACAGTTTTCTGCACAATATCATGGTAAACGTACCAAAGCAATGCAATAAAGCAAAGTGAAACCATTATTAATTATAGAAGCATAGGGATAGCATGATGGGCTGCAAAATGGCTGTACACTTTTATAAGAGCTAAACAGCTTATAAATGTGAATTTTCACGTTTTCATGATAACTGATCACAAAATATCCCAAAAATAATGACATATTTTAATTGAATATTTTATGAACAGCAACTATTCCACTAAGATGTATTAAGCATCCTACACATGATAAACAGAAGTATGCTTTCAATAAGTTGTTGAACATAACATAGTTGCAACAGTGTGGAGTAGTGGTTAGGGCTCTGGACTCTTGACCGGAGGGTCGTGGATTCAATCCCAGGTGGGGGACACTGCTGCTGTACCCTTGAGCAAGGTACTTTACTGAGATTGCTCCAGTAAAAACCCATAAATTGGTAATTGTATATAAAAATAATGTGTTAAGAATAATAATAGTTGTATGTAACAATTGTAAGTCGCCCTGGATAAGGGTGTCTGCTAAGAAATAAATAATAAGAAGAAGAATTCACTAAAAATGAAGACATTCAAATGACCTACTTTACCTTGGGTAACATTAGGTGTGCCAGGTTTAGTGCTAATCAGGGGCTGTGAAACCAGTTGCATGTCTTAATACACCATGTGTACCTGGTATGCTGTCTTTCTTAGCTTGATTATAACTAAGTTGAAATCTGTTATTAGTAGATCTCACATGCATTTAAGCAGCATTTGCAAAGGCAACCTGTTTTAGTGTTGCAGTTATGGGGCACAACCAAGCTACTGTGCGCAGTGAGAATGTGTTTCTTTGTATCAATGGTTGTTTGATTGGGTTATTGTTTCTAAGTAATCTTGTGATTCCTGCAACTTGTGAATGTCTTGATGGGCCGATTTGAAAAGTGATATGGTAGGGGAATGAAACACGCACACTGCAGATTGTTATAACAAAGCGATCCTCAAAAACAAACCCAGACACCAGGGTGATCAATCGATGCATTGCTGCATCTCTATGCCTAATAGGAATGCAAGGCACTCAAATGTTAACAACATGCGGGTGTCAAAATGTAGTTCATTAAATTAGAAAAGTGCTCTGTGTTATACCATGTTAGTATGGTAAATGCATTGCAAACAGCTAATTTTCCATGCAAGTATACTATGGTAAACATATAATACAATGTTAGTTAGCGGAGTGTCCGCCCTATTTATTATTATTTGTGTTTTGTTTGTGGCGCAGTGAAAAGACGCGGCACTTTTCACTGCGCCACAAACAAAACACAAATAATAATAAATAGGGGCGGGACACTCTGCCACAGTTGTACAATATAAGACATAAATACATAAGCAAAACAATGAATGAAATGGAGGCTTGTGATATCATGACATCCATGACTGGGTTTTTGGCTTGATTCTTCTTTGTGTGGTGGGGGGGTGTTCGGCACAGTCTCTTCGCCAGGTGAAATAAACAGAGCACCGGAGCTTAAGCTAAGGTTACTGCTTGTTTGCTTTCGGTGTACATAATCAGCCGGGAGCTTGCGCTAAAGTGGAAACTCAACTCCTAAAGAATTCAGCCTGTGTCGGCCAGCTCCTGCCTGCCTGCCAGGCACGCCGAGGGCTGACATTTCACCCGGGAGCTGGTACTATAGGGTTACTCAGAACAGAGCCTATTTCACAAAGGGGGCTGAAATACAATACCGCTAAATAACTTTCTAAAATGTGCAGACCTTTTTACCCCCCAAAAAGACAATACTGGATCAATTACAGTATGGCCTTAGAGCATAGAAAATCTGGGGCTGTTGGTCCTTTTTCTGGATAAGGTAGAAGAAAAATATTTAGTTTAATGGATTAATGTTCAACAGTGATTCACTTTGCTGTATTTTGTTATTACTTCTCAGAACTCGTTTTTGAATTGCTATTCTTTAAATACTGCAGCTGAAGACAACTGATGGGCAAACAACTGTAAGACATTCACATTGGGTTCTGGTGCATCCTTTGTGTACCAAAGATTTAACTGTTGGAAGCTTTTTTTTATTTTAACTTGTGTGTCCTTGATTTAAGTTGTTCTTCCTACATTTGTAACAATAGCACTAAAGAAGATTAACCCTAATTCTAAAGTAGAAACCAGCCACTACTGAGGTCCTTTAAAACCTATAGCGTGTCTACTTTGCACTCCATAAAACACAACCCTTCTGTATTAACAATTGGTTCCGCTCCAATAGATCTGGTTTTTGCCTGAGAAAAGTTCATCCCCACAGCTCCTTCAAAAACAGTGCCATGGCTGTCATGCAGACCTGCATCCCTCAGAATCAAGGGAACTTGCTGCACAATCCAGTTGAGCCATATTTCATCTACACTGGTAGTAATTGCTCCATGGATTTCATTACAGAATGCTTCAAATCCACAAAGAAATGATCAGATGATGATATCACGGCCAGAGCCGTGGCCAAACCAGCTGAAATTGTTTAGCTATTTGTGAAATATGTTTTTTGGGGGGGTTGGGGGGGTGTTGAGATTAAAGATGGCCTTTTTCAGTCTGTCGACATGTCTCAGCAAGCAATCACATTAAGTGTGTCTGCATCCAATTAAAGTACTTTAATTAAAAAAAAATGTTTATAATATGTTTAATTTTACCTTTATATGTGTAGTGTGTGCTGACAATCTTACACGTGGCCAAGTCCGCCCCCCCTCCTGCCAATAAAGCTCTGGCACACCTGTTCTCTTTTAAAACAATTACACCCTAGGAACAAAAATATTAAAAGATCCTATCTAATTATAAATCTGTATCTTTCAATTCTATATATATATATATATATATATATATATATATATGTGTGTGTGTGTGTGTGTGTGTGTGTGTGTGTGTGTTTGGGCAGGTATTACTATCACTGTGCAGAAAGAAATTGAGAAAATGTCCCCACAATGATATTAACGCCTGAAAAAACGACGTTGTGGGGATGTCCCCCACTTTGCAAAACACCTTTTTAAAAACTAAATATGCCTTCAAAAAAAAAAAAAAAGTGCCAAAGTATTTCGTTTGATATTGACTTTCACCCTGTGTGGAGTTTTGTCTGATTGGAGTTATACATAGTAAATACAAATATAAGGAGAGTCAATGAGAAGTCCCACAAATATAGGAATGCAAATGTGTGTGTGTGTGTGTGTGTGTGTGCTTGTTTGTGTGCGTCAACAAGCAACCAATATAACATTATACAATTAAACAGAGTCTGTATTTAATTCTACTTGCTGGGACAGATATTCTAATATTTAAACAAACACTGCTTGAAATGTATTCAAAAGCAAAAATGACTGTGTTCAACCTTACCAGGGCAATCCAATTTAGAATGAGTAAATGACTGTATCTAAAACATATGCAAAGGAAACCAATGCATAAATGATGTCTGAATTTAAAATAAATAAATAAATAAAAATAAGCTAAATGTAGAGAATACTTGTTTCTCTCATTTGATTCTAAGGTAATTTGACAGAGTATTGTGTTTATGTTACTAATTATACAGAACTGTGCATTTTTTCCACCTATATCTGTCAATCTATCTATCTTTCCATATACAGTATCTAGGTCATCTACTGTAAATTAGCACCCATCAAGACCTTATACACACTAGTATTGGGGTTGATGAAAAAATAGAAAACAACTTGGTCTTTCTGCAAGTGGCTGCAATGACAAAAATCACATTTAATTGTATACCAGCCAGCACTGCAGACACACAGATTGCAGGAGGAGGAATAAAAAACAAATCTCTCACCCGGTCATTTTGCATCAGTAGTTATTTGATAGCATCTCAGCTCCCACTGCACTGAAAGGGCATATTTTGCCTATTTTTTAAGATTCTTGAAATCAGGACTTAAAGGATGTGTTGCAGTAAGAATACCTCGGTTAAGAAAGGGGAACAAGACTAAAAGGCTAAAATATGCACAAGAACACAGAAATTGGACTATGGGACAATGGTCAAAGGTGCTTTGGACTGTTGATGGATGGACAACGACACCTGTGCCTTCTGCTAGTTCTGTTGTCAATTCAATGCTTGTCTTCTTTCTATTCCTTAAGGATATTATATTCAAGTATTGCTCATCCTTGTTAGACAGCTTTTTGGGTCTTCCAGTCCTGGGTTTGTCAATTAGAGATGATGTTTCTCTGTACTTGTTGATTATGCTTTGGATACCACACCATGAAAATCAAGTGATGTAAGCTATTTCACTCAATGCTTTTCCTTCTTTATGCAAGTCAAGGTTGTTATAATAGTAGAAATCACTAGTGGAGGCTTTGAGTAAATTCTTGATGCTCATAATGCATCACAGTAGAAACATGCAACATGTCTATGACTTTTGTACAGCAGTGTACATCTCATTTTTCAAGGGGGTCCTGGGATAAATGCTCCACCCACCATCATCCGTCATTCCTAGAAAATGAATGAAAGGAATAACATTTCAACTGCTCTTGTGCCAAAGCTTCCTCATTAAAATCATCTGAACAAATATTTGAAGGGCGGAAGGTGGCAGAAGGTAGTATCTAATCAGCTGTGAACATGAATACAATATCTGAACGTGTGTTGTCTCTTGTCCTGCAGAAACCTAAAAGCGCCACGGCCTCAATTTGTCAGCCATATTGGATTCATGTCAAAATAAAATGTGTATATAAAGCTTCACATATGAAAGTAATTCAAATGATGTCTGGTATGGAGTTTTGACATGAAGCATTGTAGAATTGCTGGCACAAAAGTGTTATTTTGTTGCACAATGGCCACGATCAAACATAACCATGAGAATCAATGCAATTGTGTTGTTAAAAAGAAGACAATAGCTCAAGGAGTTTGTCTTTATAATTCATTAACCAAAAAGTCACACAATCTCAATATGGCAGCAATATTAGGTCACAGGTGAAAGTAAAGGTTACCGCTCTATGTTGCCAGTGGAGAGGTAAGAGTTGCTTGTTGTGCCATCAATCATGGTCTGGCAATGGTTAACCATAGTAAATGAAGGACAAAGCAGGGATGATCATGTTAAATAGTTAATGGTTTAATCATGACAAAAGCAAGGTGTAACGTGGTTTAAACATGATTCAAATATTTAAAAAATCCCAGGTTTTGACATGTATTCCTGGATTTCCTGTTGTGAAACATTAACAACCCTCTGGGCATAATAATTCTAAATTCAACTGAAATGCAGGCATTGGACCCATGCAGGTAAAACTACACTACATGATATATTGAGTGATGATAGAGAGGTGTGTAGTTATGAAAAAAAACTTTGTAGTCCAACAAATAATACGTAACAAATGGGATGTATAGTTGGTATGTGTACCCCTCATTTGAGCCTTTTACCAAAATACCATTAATGATCATCCCAAAGTATTACATTTTCTATGACATTTATTGCATGTTATATCTTGAATGCAATGTCTTGTTATTACACACTTGTAACTAAGGTGAATAATAAATCCCAATTGAAGCCAGTTGTGTCCCCTATTCTTTTACAGACTTTACGTGAGATTTTTGCTCTTAGCTCTGGTAAGCAAGCAGGGAACCGAAGAACATCATGACTAATAGGATTGAAACATTTGTTGGATAAACAGACTGTTGCCCTAATCCCAGTCTAATGAAAAAAACATTATGCATCCTGTGAGTTGAGAGTCCAGACCCTCTACCCCTTCCCTATTATCCAAACACACACGCTCACACTTAGTGCTTACATACTCTCTCTGGCCACTAATACCACAACTATTCAGCAAGGCCAGAGGACCATGCCGTCCCCAGGGAGCCGTGTAGTGCTCCCAAACAGCTCTGCTCCATGTATGGCTGTTTACACTGGGCTGAGCTTTTAGTTAAGGTTTAATCTGAATTAAAGTACCTCAACGGTTTCCCTTTTTTAAGTGCCTGCTTTGGGTGTTTCCTGAATATAAACTGCAATGCGAATGCAAATTATCTCAAAAAAAGTAAGCGATGCAAAATAAATTGAAAAAAAAGAAACTGCCTTGTGAGATTATTTAAAAATAGTATCTTATTAGCATTTGAGTTGAACATGCACAGCTGAAATATTGACAAAGTGTTCTCTTTTCGACATCATGGTAAATAAAACACTATTCTCCGCGGTGGTCTAAATAAGGTTTTAAAAACACTTAACAAGGGACCGTTTTGTTTACATTTATACACCCTTTGGGTTTTCCCATCATGCATTGCTCTGGCTTTAAGGGGGATACTTTAAATTATCTACTTTCTCTTCATATTACACACCTTAGCTGTTTAATATCCTATTATGGGTGTTATATAATTCTCCAATTGTGTTTCTGCTTCCATCATCCTTGCCAGGCCTACAGACTAATGTTCTTTTTGTACCAGAGGATTGCTTCCAAAAAGTGGTGAATTTGGTTTAGTAAACGGGAAATAATACAAAACGCACAGGGGCAGAAATGACAGCCCTCTGCTGGGGATTCCAAAGGAGCTGCATTGGCTCTGGAGCTCTTGCCTCCAGATGAGCTCAGCTTGACGACGGTTCTCAAGTTCCTGGGTGTACTGATGCAGTTGGCTTGCTTGTGGGATCAGAGGCCACCCACTTGCCTTCAGTTCTCCTGAGCAGTCATGGGGACTTGCTGCGGTGAGGGAGCGAATCGGACATTCTAAACTGGGGAAAATAAACCACAGCAGCACACACCTATTGATCTTTTTTTAAACCATCCAAGACAAGAAATTCCATTTTAAGGAGGTTGAAACATGATATTACAGAGTTAAAAATGATGAAAATGTAGTATCCCTTTAAAGTTATAATGAAAATCAATCTGATTTGAGTTGTTATTTCAAGCAGCAGCAGCACACACACACCAGCCCCACTGCAATGTGAAACCCCAGATGAAAGCCTTTGATTAGTCTATGAAATTCCATGGATGTTAACTTAAACTTAGAAGGAATGAACTGCATTAGGGAGCACATGTGAAACATTTGTCCTAACCCGTTCCTTTTCACTGCTTCGAATGACATAAAGCCCTGCCTGAGGTGCATTTTTTATTGCTTTAACTCCTGGTTTCATAATGTAGTCCCTGCTGGAGAAAGCTTTCAAGAAAGCCCTTGTGCTTAGTCTAAATGTACAAGGTTTTTAAATGTGCAGTGTGTTTTATTACCATGTAAATCAAATGTGGTTCTGTGTAACAGACCTTTTTAATTTGTTTAAAAAAAAAAATCTCTGCCAAGTTTAAACATCCTGTTTTAATGACCCACCATAGTGTACTGAACCATTGTCAACATATTATTACACTTTGATTCCAAAATCTCTAAATCCTTACACAAGGCATGTATAGGAAAAACATTATAAAGCCCAAGAAAGCATAGTGAATTACATGTATGGCGAAGCATGGTAGATAACATGGTTGATTATTTACCATTGTAAAATAGAGATAGATTGAATAGTAGTTGATCCATTTCAGGTTTTACAAACTTAGGCGTTGATTTAATCGTCCTATATCTGGCTGGGATGAGCTACCCCTAGATTTCATTAGCGCTTTCTACAGCACTAGGGAATCCCCCTGGATTTCATCAACCAACACATTTTAGGGACAATTCTGGGAAAACACCAGATGAGTGGTTGATGCAATCAACACATGTCATTAGCTGAAACTATTACATTAAATGTTCTGTGAAAGTGATGCCGAATTCATTTACAGCTATGGCCCAAAGTTTCGCATCACCCTATAGAATGAACTTATTTTGCTTCATAAAGTCAAATGAAACCTGCTGAATAATGTTACGTACAAGGATACTAAACAGTTAAGAAATTCAATATTACAAAAAATGTTCATGTATCCCTTTCACTAGTTGGAGCTGATTTTGGCAAAAACCACACAACTGTGTTGGCAAGGCTGCAGATTACTTTTATTACAAAACCAATTGTCCGTAGGAGCAGACTTTTGCAGTTTTTTTGATAGTACATATTTTTTTTTCAAAAATATACACTCCATGCGTGTCTGCATAACCATCAGATAGGGTCCAATGTACAAAACCAGACAACTAACATGACCTGTTGCAGCTAGTAACACAAGCACAATGTATACACTGTATCAATAGTTTAGACTCATAACTCATTAATAACACATCAGTAATAATGCCGACACATGCCTGAGTGCCAACAAGCAAATGTTTATCAGGTTCTTAATACCTGCAATATATCTGCAATGGGAATATTTGTATACTAACTATATAAACATGAGGGAAACTAAACTGTACCATTTAAAATAGACACCTATTGATTGTGCAAAATCACAAACAAGCACAATTTCGGGGACCAACCTACACAATTAAAATATCAAATTAACATTCAGGAATTGTATAATTAAGATTGGCTTTAACAAAACAGTGCGCAAGTAAATGCAAATGAATAATGCACTGAATGACTTCAGTAGCTTACATAATATCTGAGTTCTTCTTAAATGTTTAGTGAATGACTAAAGAGAGAGAGAGAGAGAGAGAGAGAGAGAGAGAGAGAGCATTTATGGAGCTCCATTATGTAACCCATCAGGACTAGCATATATCAGAACCAATGCAATACAAAACATTTCCATCTGCTCCTTCAAGTCTGATGTGTCACTCATTTTTAGTGCTTTACTGAGAGGGGAATGTCTGTCCCCACAATTGTTCTTTCATGTTCGCCACGATTTCAATGTCAGCACACGCAAATTAGAAGTAATCATGAACAGACATCGCTGTTTCCTCTCTCTTCTCTCTCGGCCTCTTTGCCCAACATCTGGTATACACATCTTCACCACAACAGCACTGGACCTTCTCAAGTACCAGCAAGATTTTTTTGGCACATTGAGGAAAACTCAGTTTGAGATGAGCACTTAAGATGAATAAAGGGAGCTAGGGTTGCCAGATTAATGACAGTAATGTAATAGCATTTTAGCAGCTCTGGTGGAAAACTAGGAATTGTGGGACTGGGTTGCGGGGTGAATTACAAACCGGAACAACAAAAGATGACACCTATTATTAATCCCTGTCTTATATAGAGGAAACTAGCTTTCCAGGTCTGTCTCTTAAATCTTTTTGTAGAGCCCTAGTGTTTGACTCCAAATACTCCAGCTAAAGAAAGGTGTAGACTATTCAATAGGCATTGGTTTAACAGTTTGGTTGCTATAGGACTCTTGGGTTCTAGAGAGTTCTCATGCAAGCATTGCTCTTGTACAGTGTATACAATTGCTCAGATCCCTAAGAGTCAAAGTTTTTGTTTCAACCACAGACTAAAGTAGCTATTTTATTTCTTGACTATCCGACTTGGGGAAAAAAAGATGTAGTTGAAACAAAAACTTGGACTACAGCAACCAAAGGTATAAAGTTGTTAAAAAATGTTTGAATGTATAGAAATAGATTTGGTGATACTATTTTTTAAAACTGTTTATTAATTATCAGGCAACTAGCTTTGCTTTGATTGACAGATAGGTGGCTTTAAATAATTATACAGTGGTTCTTTATTATTATGAGGATTCGATTAGTTCACTGTTAGACAATACACTATACATGCTCCTTTCTGTACGGTAATATTAATGCGCAAGTTGTATAGGAACCGGGAGTCATCACAGTTGTTTTGTATTGATCTTCTTTACTCGTAATGATATATTTGCCACAGGCAGGCGACTGGCCTCTTACATATTTGCAGGCAGTATTGACAGCTGTATTAGTTTTTGTTAGAACACAGACCAGACCCTAAGAGGGTTAGCAAACTCGTAATGTATTTTACATAAACCTAATAGTGGTGTGCCCTTTCAAATCTCACTGAAGGTTAGACAGCCTAGATAAGCTGCAGCCATTAGTAAGAGTCTAGCTCTCTGCCCAAAACATACACTCAAAGGCTTTCAACTTTAAAAAAATAATAATAATGAAAATAGCCATACGGAGTGAATGTGTTAGGTCTATAAGAAAAAGCTGCTGGAAAGGCATATCATCACCTCATACAGGAGTGATACAAATTAAAACATAGCTCGTTGATTTCGATTCTTGAGCCATATTCTCACATAATATGCTTGCAATGAACCGCTTGTTCATTCCCACAGCACAAAATTGCGTCATCTGTGCCTGCCCATCAATACCTCTATAAACCTGTCACGCATCAAGAAGTAATGTAGATTCAAACAGTCTTCGATTATGCTCATAATGTCGGTTTTTATAGGTTTCGGGGGAATAATCTGCAACTGTGTGTCTTTCGTGTCCCCATTATAATGAAGCTCTAAACAATTTTCAAAAGTTAGAATAATAAAAACAGAATGTGCACTGCAGCTTGTGCACATAATAACAATTATAACTAGAAATGGAGTTTCTGTTAACAAGTACAAAGAATCCCCAGTAGCAGAAAGAGAATTATAGAAAGCAGCTTGTAAAGACTGTCTGAAAGGGAATGGACTGCAGCAATAATAATCAGAGATTAAAAGAGCACTACACTGATAACGGTTAGAATGTCCAGTCGACACCACCTGTAATGGAACTTCATTGAGAGAGTGATTCAACTATGTGCCAACTATAAAGACCCTATTTTTTTTTTGCATATTCTTACCAGAAGCTTGTGTTTTTTTTATTGTTATTCTTAAATTCTGTTGCTTGTGAATTTGATGCGCATGACAGTTTAGGCACAATGGCACTGGCTACCACTCACAGCGTTTTAGGAAAACCTCAATCTTGCCCTCTGGGATTGTTTTACTAAGTTAAGACCATCAAACTAATTCCACTTGTGATTTGAACAAAGGCCTCTAGTTGTAAGGCATGCAAGGCTAGTACACCAGGATCAGTCAATAAGAGTTAACTAGCTGGGACTACATGCATGCCAAAAGTGTTAGTGCATATGGGAATACATTTTAAACTCATGAATCTCCACTGAGTTTTAATGCTAACAAAATTCCTCCGCATCCTCCTGTTTGTATCTGCTGATGACTTCATCCTGAAATGTGCTGCCAAGTTTTCCTCATGTCTGGTCGTGATATTTATTTAAGACTCCAGAAGATATACTTGCCTTACAACTAGAGGTCTGCTAAGAAATAAATAATAATAATACTTCAGAACAGTAATTATATTTCTGAACAGAGGCTTGTCTCTTTTACAAGTTCAAAGGTCCCCAGGCCACAGAAAAACTCAGCCTATCCAGCATTTTCTATTGCTTACCACTGTCTTGTTGTAAATTTTAATAGGATTAGGTAAATGTAATCACTAAAAAGGAGCCACTTGATGGCAGAACTTGGCGCCTGGTATATATTTATGGGACTGTTTTTTTATTTATTTATTTTTTTTCAAATGCGGCTTAAAATACTCTTGCTTTTAAGAAAGCTAAATCAGATTTTGTACAAAAATACTAAATAATTCTATTAATTAAATTTCTACATTCTTTGCGTCTGAACAGTGTTTCTTTTTTCCATTTGACATTTTAATTTTAGAGGGTGAACCATTACTGATCTTAGTTCTTAATTAACATGAACACCAGCATTTTATATTTTTTACAAGCGGGTGTATTCAGCTGATATAAATGCTGCTGGATCTAACCACAGACTCTTTTTAAATGATTAAAATATGGTACTCTTTGGTGTTTACAAAGATTCACATGCATTTTTTTCTACACAAAGGGCCCTAGTTTTAGGATCTAAATGACTGCAGTATTTTTAGATCAAACGAATGTGAACAAGATGAATGAATAATCCATACACAACACAGTTTAAAATATACCCAAACATAACAACTTTCCTGCCACTTTCAGAAATGCAGAGCAGTAGGTAGTGTTTCAATAAAAGTTTTCAAAATCAAATTTTGGTTTTTCTCTCTTTTCTGAAAGAAAACATGCTTTGACAGGCATCCCTTGTACATGCAGCAATAAAAGCAGAGTGATTTTCAATTTAAGAATTCAGGGAAAAAAATACAACCTGACACTAAAGTGTTATAATTCCAATTATATTTTAATATTTATCAGTATTTTTAGTCAAATGACTTAAAGTAAATGCTGTTCAAAAAATCAAGAAAAAGAAGATATCCATCTCCCTGTACTGAATTGAGTAGAGACTGAGAAATGCTATTTGAAGATCCCAGTATATTTTGATTAATATATATTTAACTACAGTATTACATACTAAATGAATGGACTTCAAAACAGGTCCCTATGTTAGAACCAGTACAATTTCTTTCATAAATTGCATTGTACAAATACTCTATTCAAGATGTACAAATACTCTATTCAAGATTAATCAAATGGCTTGGTAATATGTATAATATCATTTTTCATATTTTATTGTTTTAAATTAAGTTTCTGTAAAAAGCATAAAATGGTAATATAAAACAGAGGGTTAGAAAGCTTTAACTTTGAAGATCATTTTTTGTTGTTCATACTTTCTTGCAATGTGTTTGTGTTTTTGAAATATGCAGCATTAAGTACAGTGGAACATATTTCTGGGAGGGCGGAATGTTGGGGAGCAAAATGGAAAAGTGACATAAAACATTAAAGAGCACACTGCTGTTAATTGGAGACTCTGACATGCCCAGCTTACATAAATGGTACCACAATGGTACAGTACAACAGGGCTAACCTCGATCTGGAGAAAGCTAACTTTAAAGTGATACATGTTGTAGCCGTGTGGCCAATGGGTCCATTAAAATCCTTAAATAAAACAGGTTATCTGCTCACCTATAAAGGCGCTGTAACCATCTGGATCCTTCTGCTACGCTTATGAAAGTAAAGCACGGTAAAGGATCATGCGTTATTCAATAGGATTCAAACACAGTGTTATTACCAGCACCTTAATAAACACCATGATATTGTGTTGGTCAATCATAGCACCTCAGTTTCTTGCTGTATTCTGGTTTTATCCACACTTGTACTATGCAAAAATATGTTTGGCCATATTTAAAAGTATTTGGCATACTGGATTTTATACAGTTACCATGGCCTATGGTTTACCAAAATTCGACCACTGGCATCTGTATCCTTTTCTATGACAACAATGCTGTACGTTATCTAATTTAATGTTACACTGTATGTTTTATTTAATGTGAACCTAAGGGTGTCTGTTACAAAATGTACCTATGAACATGCTGTTTCAGGTTTAAACTACAAAAATGTAAGTAAATGCTTGAACTGAGACGTTTCAGTGATTTCATGAACTACTAATTGAGGAAGCAGACAATGAGCTTCCAATTAACTGTAATAATTTGAATTCGGAAATACCATTATTGGCTTGAAGTCTAATTAAATATGGTGCTGTTCCAGAGTGAGAGAGGGGTTTATGATTTTTTAAAATGTTTTATATAATTAATTATAGTGCAATCCTAAGAATAGAATTTTGCATATCAAAAGTGCAGGAGTCTGTAGCCGCAGAGCCTTGTCATGACGATGCACATGATCAATGCATTGCAGGAGGACCTGATGCAAGTTTTCTGGTGACCTACTTATTCCTGAAAAAGCAAAGTCTATTTTCAACAGCCTCTTGATAAAAAGCTGAATACTAAAACACAGTAACATTACCAACATATTTGATTTGCCAGAACGTAGGATGTAATTCATGTACAATGTTGGTTTGATGTAACTATATATGGATTTAAATTGTTAATTGCAAAGCTGATTAAGGAATCAATTCAATTAGGTTTTCATCTTGGAAAAGTATTGATTCTGTAATTAATTGAGGATTTGTTTGTAGGCTCGAAACAAATATTGCTCCAGAGAAGAGAAAACAGTCTACGCAGGTAGAAGCGATTGGTGACCAAGAGGGGAAGACAAGGTACGCAGAGGGTGGTGACTTTTGGAAGGCATTACTCAACAGGCACAATAAACCTAACACTGAATGCAGATAGTGAGATGTATCAACCAGAACAGTGCACAGACAGATGGATACAGGGTGGTCTTTCACCAAGTATGTGAGCCAATTTATTTTTAGGCCAATCCCTATCTCTGCAATCATCACACATATTTGGCAAAGAGACAATACAATATACACAGACATACAGTATACACAGACAAACAGGCCATAGTCAACAAGCCAGCCATAGATATCAAGTGTAAAACCACAATGAATTGAATGTTGAAAATCCATTTAACTACAGCAATGCTCCTAAGCAAGCCTGGAAAATGAAAAAAAGTACAAGGAGATTTAGCAGAGATTTAGATTCAGCATGTGGGGCATAAAAAATATGATTATACCTTATTTCCCAGAAAGATTATCAACACGGCGGTAAAAAGATTCCAGCTGAGACCTAAACCTTGGTAATATCTATAGACTTGCTTATAGTTAGTTTTAACTCAGAATGTATGACTGGTTGTTTAAAGTTATGTTACTGTACAGTATATTATGCTGTATTTGTATTCTGCACCATATTAATTTTACTTTTTTTTTAGAGGCCAATCACTTTATCTCCTGTTTCTCTTCAATTTAAAAAGTCTAAGTATGTTCCTTCACCATAGCAACTAATGAGAACTGAAGATCAGTGGGCATCCGATCCCACGACCAAGCCAATTTCCTCTTTACACTCAAGAGCTGGACGGCGGATGTTGGAGAGATAATTGCCCCTGGAGGACCAAGGCCAGACTTGCAGTTGACCACCTGAGCTCACTAGGTGCTTGGCCAGTAGAGGCCGCTCTGGCACGGTGAGGAGAAACAGTCCCTGCAGGTCGTGCTTATACCAGGTGAGTCACTCTGGGACCCCAATCAATATACAGTACTGTGCAAAAGTTTTAGGCAGGTGTGAAAAAATGCTCTAAAGTAAGAATGCTTTCAAAAATAGACATGTTAATAGATTATATTGATCAATTAACTAAATGCAAAGTGAGTGAACAGAAGAAAAATCTAAATCAAATCCATATTTGGTGTGACCACCCTTTGCCTTCAAAACAGCATCAATTCTTCTAGGTACACTTGCACAAAGTCAGGGATTTTGTAGGCATATAGTCAGGTGTATGATTAAACAATTATACCAAACAGGTGCTAATGATCATCAATTCAATATGTAGGTTGAAACACAATCATTAACTGAAACAGAAACAGCTGTGTAGGGGAATAAAACTGGGTGAGGAACAGCCAAACTCAGCTACCAAGGTGAGGTTGCTGAAGACAGTATACTGTCAAAAGTCATACACCATGGCAAGACTGAGCACAGCAACAAGACACAAGGTAGTTATACTGCATCAGCAAGGTCTCTCCCAGGCAGAAATTTCAAGGCAGACAGGGGTTTCCAGATGTGCTATCCAAGCTCTTTTGAAGAAGCACAAAGAAACGGGCAACGTTGAGGACCGAGACGCAGTGGTCGCCAAGGAAACTTACTGCAGCAGATCAAAGACACACCATGCTTACTTCCCTTCGCAATCGGAAGATGTCCAGCAGTGCCATCAGCTCAGAACTGGCAGAAAACAGTGGGACCCTGGTACACCCATCTACTGTCCGGAGAAGTCTGGTCAGAAGTGGCCTTCATGTAAGACTTAGGCCAAAAGCCATACCTCTGACGTGGAAACAAGGCCAAGCGACTCAACTATGCACGAAAACACAGGAACTGGGGTGCAGAAAAATAGCAGCAGGTGCTCTGGACTGATGAGTCAAAATTTGAAATATTTGGCTGTAGCAGAAGGCAGTTTGTTCGCCGAAGGGCTGGAGAGCGTACACGAATGAGTGTCTGCAGACAACAGGGAAGCATGGTGGAGGTTCCTTGCAAGTTTGGGGCTGCATTTCTGCAAATGGAGTTGGGGATTTGGTCAGAATTAATGGTCTCCTCAATGCTGAGAAGTACAGGCAGATACTTATCCATCATGCAATACCATCAGGGAGGCATCTGATTGGCCCCAAATTTATTCTGCAGCATGACAACGACCCCAAACATACAGCGAAAGTCATTAAGAACTATCTTCAGCGTAAAGAAGAACAAGGAGTCCTGGAAGTGATGGTATGGCCCCCACAGAGCCCTGATCTCAACATCATCGAGTCTGTCTGGGATTACATGAAGAGAGAGAAGCAATTGAGGCTGCCTAAATCCACAGAAGAACTGTGGTTAGTTCTCCAAGATGTTTGGGCCAACCTACCTGCCGAGTTCTTTCAAAAACTGTGTGCAAGTGTACCGAGAAGAATTGATGCTTGATGCTGTTCTGAAGGCAAAGGGTGGTCACACCAAATATGGATTTGATTTAGATTTTTCTTCTGTTCACTCACTTTGCATTTAGTTAATTGATAAATATAATCTATTAACATGTCTATTTTTGAAAGCATTCTTACATTACATCATTTTTTCACACCTGCCTAAAACTTTTGCACAGTACTGTACATTCTGCTGCCATTCTTTTATTTTATTAGAATTCAAGATGTATTTTTTTTTATTTGCAGATATTCAGGCATCATTCTATGATATCACACTTAAATTGTATAACCACTACAAGATGTCTAAGTGAGAAAGAAAGAAAGACGATGCTGGGTAACTATAACAGGTTAAAGCTGGCCAAATTTGGGAAACAAATCCCTTTTTCTTTGCTTTTTGGCAAGGACAGATACATTGCAGCATTCCATTGAGTGAGTCGAGATGACATGAAGAAAGATAAAAAGAAGTTAAAAACAGAATGTAACTTTATGACATTTCCTTGTTTAATTGACATGGCCCTTAATGTCCCCAATATGCCATATAAAAGAGTATATTTTGTTAAACTGGAAACATGTACAGATAATAGGTAGCTCATTTCTTTGTGGTGGCTGCGGCTCTGTTTACATGTTTGGAAAGACAGCGGCCCTTTTATGTGGCTGCTTGTAGCGTGCACATTTGAAAACTAAAACTAAAGAGCTAAAACAAAAGTTAAAGAAATGCCCAAAAGGAAAATAAATCTTCAACCATCTGTAGGCAGTTCTGTTTAAAAAAATGTAAATGAAAGACAGAGAAGTGGTTACAAAGAGAGAAAGCTGGAGATAATTTACTTAGGTTAGAGGTTAGGCATCCCTACCCTTTCTCTAAATACAGTTGAGCAGTAACTCAAGCCTTTCTTTGTCCTAAATGCACATCAGTTTCAATAGTATTTGTAACTTAAATCTTTTCATTCTCGATTTTCATTAACAGTAAACAGCTTTCTTAGAATAAATACATATTTGCAGTCAATTGAGTGGTTCCATTTCAAGTACGAAATGTAACCATTACCGAATGTATATTTACCTCCTAAAGACCCGAATCCTGAAAACTGTATACCAAAGCTGCTCACCGAGCCTGTGACACAGTCATGACTCCACCCCCGAGGTATCAAAAGGACTGCGCTCACAGACCTCAGCGCCATTTTTCCTTTCAAGACTGACAAGAGACCCTTGTTCAGATAAGTACAATTGTTGCATAAATCTGTATATATTTCACATTTTATGTGTTTTTACATATTTCGTATGTGATAATTAAACAAGCATTCTGGTCGTTCCACAATCTTTGGTACCTCGAGGGCAGTCATGACTCACAGTGTCACAGGCTCGTGAGCAGCTTTGGTATACCATTTTCAGGATTTGGGTCTTCAGGAGGTAAACACCCATTCTGTAATGGTGTGACAGGCTAGCTGCAGTGATGACGTCAGACCAGAGAAGAATCACACACAGAGGCAGTGGTGAGGAGTGAAACTGAAAACGCACATGGCAGCGCTCAGTGTTTTAATAAACAAACAAAAGGTTTTAAACAAAACAGAAAAACAGGACACGGCACTTGAGGCCAAAAAAAGAGACAAACAAAACGGATTAACACTAAACAAAACAGTGGACGGACAGACAAACGAAACACGGTGAGTCAGACAACTATCAATTATTTTAGTTTATTTTCGTTAATTTTACCTCCTTCTCCACACCCGTTCTCCACTCACCGAACACACCACCCCGAGTGAGTGAAACTTGCATCTGTATATACTGTTGTGCTGGGATTCAATTACTAATTAATTATTCACTTGAATCCCAGCACATGAATTAATTATGTGCAACCTCGTGCCTAAATACAATTATACATTTTAAATAACTTGTGCTGCACACACCCATTTATATCCTGTGTACCAACTACAATACACCAACATTAACACACGCAACATACAACATATAACACACAAATGCACACAGGGGCGGGGCACATTGCCACAAATGGTTAGATTTTTATTTCAGGGAACCAGGGTTATGATAATAACCTAACGTTTTAAATGTTGCTTCTCCAATACTGAGATTTAATAACTTTTTCAAACAAGCTATGGAGCAAAATTCACTTCTAGACACGGACTATAATGCTAAGCTGCCATCTGCACCATAAAACAGTCTGTAAATCTCAATATTTTCTAGCTCCAGTATCAAACTGGGCCTGCCGTCTGTTTCATCTGTAGATTAAAATCCAATCTGAAAACGTATTACAGAAATGTATAGTTTTATAGTTTTGTAGAATTAAAATTTAGATTCCTTCACCTTACTCCAAAATGTCCCCAATAGTGCCGTACCTTTTTGAAACCTTAGTATAACAAGTGTCAAAGAAAAATGACCATTGATGGTAATACAATTTACTGGTGATACAGTTATACTGATAGTCATGGATAAATAGATTAACATCTGAAACAGTACAGAACCATTACATTTATGTTGTAGTGTCACTTGGTACACGGTTTCAGCCCATCAATACAATTGAGGGAACGGTTTCTACTCAAAATCCAAAAATTCACAAACTGACATTTATAAATATGATTTAATCAACAAGGACGAAGCAAACAAGCAGCCCATTTAGAAAATGCAAATGCAGATGTGCCTCATCTGTTTTCTTACAGGGAAAATATTGGAAGCTCAAGTTGTGTGAAAGGATTTCTATGGTAAAAAGACTTTACACACATATTAAGTTGTACAAATAACAAAAACAAGGATTGTATTCATGAAGTACTATTAAACATAAAATGTGTTGTTTTCTTTTACCTTTAGAACTGTCCTACGTGTTCTACGGCTGGGATGACATCTTTACACAGGATAAGACAGGTACTGGAATATTGGGAAATCCTTAATGGCGATTGGTTAATTTCTCTCACATGATTTCTGATATTGTTTATTTGGCAGAGTGGAGTGGTTTAATAGACATGTGGAAATGTAATGGAACTGCTAAATGCAAGCCTAATACAGTGGGAAAGTTCAGGGTTAATAGGCATCCTTAGCTAACATGGAATATTGTTTTTAACTGTATTTTTTTGTATAAAGGAAAGGGACATATCAATATTCACATTATGATGGTTGAAAGATGTACAATATACAACGTTTAAGATGTTAATGATTTTGAGGTCTAATTTTGAGTTTCCGCAAATGGGAAACTGGGGCTATGGCCCTGTGAAAGGGAATAGTCCAGCTGCTTAGCTACAATATGGAAATTGAGGTTCACAGGCTGAAAGAAATGGATGGAGTACTTGGATTGCTATTTTCCTAAACAGCGAAGAAATCTGACCTCTCTCTTTCCATATCTTGCACCCTGACCTGGAAGTTTTGCTCTGTTTAATAAAAGCGAACCTGTGCTCAACTTTGCCTAGGAAACAAGTTAAGAACCCAGATGTTCTCCCCCAATTCCTGCACTGATCTTGGGATTCCAGAAATGTTCCTTGGCCTTAAGAAGGTCTCACCACGAATGAATCACATAAGAGTAACCATAATCCTAAACTACTGGTTGACTGCGACTATCAAAATGCAATTATTAAAACCAGAAAAAAACTCTTATAAATCAATAAATCAGATCTGCGATTTCACTGGTGAAGGTAGAAAATCATGGGGAACAAAATTCAAAAGTGCTATCACTATAGGTCATAGACTGTTGTAGCCTACATCAATAAAGTAGGTGTTATTGTTATATATATATAATTATTCATATAACACAGAAACAAAGAAAACAGAAAAGAGCAATGGCATCTTTGAAGTGTAATTCTGCATAGGCTGACAGAAAGGCAGAGTGTTTCTCCAATTCATAATTGCATTCAAATGCAAATAGCGGTGTGAATATCTTAAAGCAGCAGTGTCAGCAATCACTGATAGAGAGTACATGTAAATTAGGCTCCAGCATATTGCACCATTTCCAGCCAGTGCAAATGACACCTTATTGTGTTTTTAGCAAGTTGTGCTTAAAGGCATAAGCACCGGTTTTAATCGCCATGCCATTTGATGTTTTACAGTTGAATTACAAAATAAATGTATACATTATATAGTATACACATTTTATTTTATATTTATAAATACAAATACATCCAATTACTTTGATAAGTTATTTCTGACATGAATGAAGCATGGTCAAAACTTTTACTACTAATCAAGGTAAAGGTAGTATCAGCCCAGCGCAGTTATAACAACCACAGGAATTTTACTAGACTACTACTGTACCTTATTGTCATATTCTTCAGTCGATTATTTTTTTGCATACAACTGTTTTTTTTGGGCATAAAACTTTTTTTTTTCTTGTTTTTTTTTAACAAATTTTCATCGTTATTGGCTTCAAATATGTTCTAAAAAACAAAAACAAAAACAAAAAAAACAGCAATGTCCTGGAGGCAGCATTGCTTGTTGTCATAGACTTGGTCAACTCATTTCTAATGTATTGCACTACACAAAAAGGTACAACCTAAATTCCAATATCAATTCATACTTACTGTATAGCATTTCACAATTCCCTAACATTTTGTCCAGTCCTTACATGAGCATAAACTAAAGGTTGAACCTGGTAGTTTAAATTCTAAAGTTAACCGTAAGGAAAGTTAACTACAGTTGGGTATTAGGAATGTTTAAAATAATTCTAAAACTATCAAATATCCTTTAAAAATAACTAACCTGGCAATTTAACTGCAGTTTTTTTTTCTATGATTTGTATTCTTTGTTCATTCAATAATCAGCAAGCAAAGATGACAAGTCTGAAATAAACGTGCCTTTGATTCCTGCTCAAAACCTTGCAGAGACATCTCATTGAAAACTGATGATGGAGCATTACTCTTTACAGTCACCGCTTATCTTATTACAAGTATGTCGACTTTGCATAACAAAAAAGGTCTTGCTTAGATTAATTATCAGCTCTACGAAGTTTTCGAAGATGTGTTCTTTTTGTGCGTCTTTCAATGAAGTAACACTGCCTTGTTAATTGTTACATGTATAAGAGGGATTCAGAATCACACACTGAATGCCTCCTGGAGATGTGCAGTAATAATAACAATAAACTTATACAAAGTTATATAAAGGGCAACATTTTGAAATGTCTGTTGTGTTGTTGGAGCACACACTGTAGAGTCTATTCCAAGGTAACGCTCGATATACAATCACTATGGTTATACGCAAATAGCATTTGGAGTATTCAGCTACTTCAAATGACAACCAGTCAAGAACCACTGGGATTATTGTGTCATGTCAATATGGTGCAAATTCAATATGTTGAGAATATCATTTTGTAATGGAGAAAAACATGCTTTTTCCTTAAAAGACAATGCACCCTTAATACACAGATTTACCACAATATTGCACACCCCTGAGTTATTGTAGATGATATTGTATGAAATTCTTACCTGACAGAACCATAAAAGCCTCCTGGAGGATGTGCAGTCGTACAGCAGAAGACAGGCGAGCTGTATGAGAAATAAAAGATTACTATTAAAACTGGATTGTTTTACAGATACAGTACACATGCAGACTGGACATCAGGAAAGGTACAGTAGGAATGTAATGCTGCAGTGAAGGTTTAATATTGTCGATTGTGAAACAAACCATGCTAAATTGTTTAAGGAATTGTTTCACCCTAAAAACTAGGACAACTGTAGTTCAGAAATCTATACTCCCCGTGGTAGAATTTAGGAATATTATATTGAAAGTTGTAAATGCAGTCATATTAGTCTATACATGTATTTTTTTGGTTGGCATTGTACAAATATTGTGTTAAGTCAATTGCATACACATATTGCCCCCAAACGCTTTAATCTCATGGTGCTATTTCTGGCAAACAGAAATAAATAAATAGATCAATAAAGAAGCTTTTGTTGAAAGTGTGAGGATATTGTCCTGCTTCAGTGATGAAAGTGATCACAGTCCCTCCCTGAGATTCAGCCACTTGGTGCTATAGACCCCTCTGGAGTATAAGAGAAGCACTGTCAGTCCACAGCTGATTGAAGCTTGGAGTCCCTCCATGACTGAGCTCCATGTGAATTGAAAGATAGGTAGATTTATTGCGATCACTTTTGCTTCCTTCAATTCATTTAGTCTCAGTATATCAATGAAGTGTTTCTATATTTATGGGGGTTTGATTCAATTTCTTGATGTCATAATCTCCCACAGCTACCGCAGTCTTGATTAATAGGCTGATAAATTAAGCAGAATGGTCGGTTTGCATGCCCGGGCTCGAAACAGGATGCGGTGGAGAAACAGTTTTATGTCTTTTGGCTAAATTGTAAAAGCTGAGGTGCTGCTGAGTACTTTGGAACAATGCGTCTTTCTACCACTTGTATTGCTGTATCTTGTAAGTTTATTCTTAGACTGCAATCAGCTAGAAAGATAAGATAAATATTTTGCAGGCAAAGCATAGATTTTGGAACTGCTAAACCATTATCTAGATTCCTTAAGGCAGATCATAGGAATAACACCAGAGTGTTCAATGTATTACTTTGATATAATGGATACAAATTCCTAATAAATTCCAGTACATCGTCATTAGGATACAAAGCATTATATGGTGCAGCCTTGGTGGCCTGGGTCTGAATCCAGCTCAAACCACACATTAAATAAGTATGGTGGTTTGAACCAAGTCCCCAGTGGACACTAATGCTATCCACATCAGATAACAAACACCACACAATTTGGTTTAAAGTGGTAGTCTCTCCTTGAGATGCCATTGTGCCACTAAATGTACAACATTTAAAAAACATTGGTGTTCTAGTATAGATCTGTTACTTTTTCAGTAGTAGTCTAATGATGTAAGCTCCAAGCAATTCAGAAAATGGACCATCAAAGCCTATCAAAAGTTTAACTATTTTCCACATTAAGCATAACAAGGACGGTTAATGTGTATTTGTTTCTTTGGAAACCCACACCAAAGTAGATCAACTTTTTTTTTTTTTAATGAAAATAACTCCTCTTGGAAATGATGCCCTCACTTTATTGCAAATTTGTCAAACATTTCCAGTCAACATAGCCGTGCACCCGGGCTCCAACCACATCTCGAGTTGAAACGAGATTTATTTGGAATGGCTGTGTTGTTAAACTTTCAGCCATTTATTACTACATTATTTTCATTGTTCTTTTTTTAAGAATTATGATTTGATGCGGTTTAGACATTTTTCTACAGTACTTGAATCCTAATCGAGATTTGTGATTAAAGGCTATAAAGGTCCTCAGTGGCTCACCTAGGAAAAGCACTGCCGCATTGAGTCATGCGTGTATAGCGAAGTTCGAATCCCGTCCATGCCAAGTTTCAGATCTTGGCAGGGGCCCCCCCATAGGGAGTTCTACTTTGGGGTTTGTGCTTGCCTTGGGATTAGTGGAGGAAAACCTATCAAACATTAAAAAAAACACACAACAGAGAGATCACAGCCCCTTAAACCATCATGACCAACAAGACCAGCATTACAAGCTCTACTTCCATCTCTGACCAGAATAAACCAGTGCAGGTCTTCTGCGAGTGAGTTTCCAACAGGGACTGACCATTGAAATGCGTTTGGGGTTGCCATGTTAAGAGAGTCAGTTTCGGGGGCCAATACTGTAAAATTCTAAAGTCAAGTGATTGTTGTATACACTCTTAATGGGTAGCTGTAAACCTATGCCTTGGTTTTATATGCCAGTTAGGTACCCAGTAAGAGCCAGTAAATGTGTGTTTCAATATTCAGAAGGGTTATATCAGATCATAATCTGGGATTCTAAAATGCTCAGTAGTGTCCCTGAAAAGGCAATTGTAAAAAAATAAATAAATACTTGATTTGAACACATTTCTGTTATCACTGCAGAACTTCACACAAACTCCCATCGGATCATTTTAATCTTAGTTTTTGAATAGTTAGTGAATCGACCAATTAAATAAAAAAAAGTGAGTTTCACCACCTATGGGATAAAAACAGCAACAAAGACCACCAAATAAACCCTGGAGACCCCTGGGCAGAAATATGTAATGCCTCTATAAACCTATTCATGCAAGGAGTCCCTGCACTAAAGCCCTTGTACAAATAACACATGTGTGCAGCCGGACTGTAACCTGAAGACATGTAAAACACATTGTTTAAATGATTTAAATCTGTATGACTTGGAGGCTTGTGTGTTGAATTTCCATGGTGAAAAGAATCTTAACATGCCAAAGAACTGCTGATGGCTGGAGATACCAAATGCAGGTTAACTCTTAGTAAACTGGTCTGGTATTAA
Organism: Acipenser oxyrinchus oxyrinchus; assembly: GCA_030684275.1. Classification (NCBI taxonomy): domain Eukaryota; kingdom Metazoa; phylum Chordata; class Actinopteri; order Acipenseriformes; family Acipenseridae; genus Acipenser; species Acipenser oxyrinchus. The sequence continues at coordinate 19,511,544 of CM060267.1, read as the reverse complement.
TTACTGTGGAGTTAATCTCACTACCAGGGGGATCAGGAATCTTTATTTGCAGAAGTACCTGCAGGGATGATCCCTTTTTAGGTCACATAATTATGTCAGTTCCACTTCTTATGCAGGAGAGTAAAAATGGAAAATTTGTAAAGAGAGTAGTTATTTTTAAGTTAGCTGTAAATCACCAAGAGATGAAAGCAGCCCGAAGGATTCTAATGACCTCATTGAACCAACGATACTTACCTTTATAAAATGTATCATACAAGTGCATGTGCAATGGTACTAGAGAGTAGAGTACCACCTGTATTAATATTAACTGTCCAAAATAATTCACTACCAAGTGACAGCTAAGGATCGGCCTCATTTATAACAATGTGATATCTGCAAAACAGGTCTGCCCAATTAAAACATGATCTACTGTAAGAATAGTTGAATAGAAGGTGTAGCGAAGGCGACAAAGGGTGGAAAAACAATTACTAGTTCAATGCACACAAACAAGCCCCAACATACAATGTGTCACATATTAGGAGGGCATAACCTAAGCTAAATAGCAGTTAAAAGCATGAGGATGCATCTTCAATTATCCCTGAAGGGAATGAAATCCACATATGTCACACTTTCATTTTTGTATATACAGTATCTGGAAAACAGCGTATCCATTTGTGATGAAACTTGTTAACATTATTGAGGCAGTTCATACAGCGACAGCGTGGAGAAGTACTTTGTGAAAAGTGCAGAGCAGTTCAAAAGCAGTAAAGAGAAATTCAATCTTTAATTGGGAAATTATGCTCTAGAAAGAGTGCAAAGTAGAGTGACCAGAATATCCCGGGTTTAAAAGACATGTCATATGCAGACAGGCTAAACTAATTGAATCTATTCAGTCTTGAACACAGAAGACTACACAGCGATCTAATTTAAGCATTCAATATTCTAAAAGGTATTGACAATGTCGACCCAAGGGACTTTTTAGACCTGAAAAAAGAAACAAAGACCAGGGTCACAAATGGAAATTAGATAAAGGGGCATTCAGAACAGAAAATAGGAGGCACTTTTTTACACAGAGAATTATGGAAGTCTGGAACCAACTCCCCAGTAATGTTGTTGAAGCTGACACCCTGGGATCCTTCAAGAAGCTGCTTGATGAGATTCTGGGATCAATAAGCTACTAACAACCAAACGAGCAAGATGGGCCAAATGGCCTCCTCTCATTTGTAAACTTTCTTATGTTCTTATAAATTATTGGTTGAATCAGTTTGTGAGTTTTTTGTCATACCGATAGCTCTTAATTTGAAATGTACAGCTGTGGAGGGCGGGAGTGAGTTATTGCCATACTTTTTTTCAATAGAGGGAGTAATCTGCTGAAATTGTAGAATAAATCGAGTGTCTTGTTCACAGTTTGGGCCCCATTAGGTTTCCATAGATCCGAAAAAGCTGTTTGATGCCCTCCTAACGTCCCCTTGGATATCACCATTATACTCCCTGAGGAGCACTTTTCCAGACATCACCGTTTTAAAACCACATGTGTATTCAGTGCTGGGTTTCAAAATTCATTTGGTGTGAGGTAATGTGATCAGAAATGATACGTTCCCATTCTGAGTGTGTATTTTCTAAAGATGCGGTGCTTGACCTTTGAGACCTCACCCACCTGTCCCCATGATACTCTAGCCTGCATTGTGCTCTGGAGATCTGTTCTGCTTCAAGGGATATTAAAAAAGGACAGAGAATGAAAATGCAAATCTAGGTGTGTGCTTGTCTTTTATCCCTCGAAACCCTTGTTCAAATCTAGTTTAGGTCTCAAGTGAAATATGTTTTTTGGCCACAACATAGGACAGTTGACACAATCCTAAAAACACCATGCAATTAATCACATAATTGTGTCCTAATTGTGCAATTAATCACATAATTGTATGAATATAACGATAATACGTTGCATTAGCAGAGAAAAAAACAAAACTGAAACTCATTTTCCCAGGCAGAACAAACAATACCTAAAAAGCCTTTTTTTTAATACTGTAAATTGCACATTCCATATCTTCATAACATTTAATCATGCTAATATCCTCCACAATGTGAGGTTATAGGCCTTTAGCTCATTACTGCCAAAAAACAGTCAGTAATCTCTGGTAATTCCCTCTGTGTCTGGGATTATTGCTTAAGTATAAGCACATAAACACTAATAATAGGCTTTAGGAATTTTTACACCAATTCAATTGGCAGCTCTTCTAAGGCTCTCCAAACAGGTGTAATGCATTCCTGTTTACAACACATTCTTTTTGTAGGAAGACTCTCTCTACTTCTGCTAGTTCAGCCATCAAAATATTTCAGTGCAATCCGAGAACAATCAGGGACTAGTTTATGTAAAACACCATTACATAATTTTGAGTCCTAAACCCAGAAACAAATAATCTTCTTCATCACACTGTTAGGATGATCATCTAAAACCTTAAAATGTGAAATCTGAATAAACAATAAAATAATTAGCCAGTGCACACACATCACATACAGGGGGTATAGCTGAAAGTCAAAATATTGCAATCCAAATGCAATCCATCTTCATGAGGCTCAGAGTGTATGATAGACATTTGATGAAGACAGGTGCAAAATCAAGGGAATTACCATTTTCACAATGAGTACGAGTGACAGAATGACACGATCAGCTCATATTTTGAAAGGTCCTAAAAACTAAAACATTATTAGTTAAGATCATTGGCCCTGTTTTTTCCCCACTGTGCTGTAATAATAAATAATGACTTATTTTATTTAGTAGAGTGAAAAGAATTACATTTAAATAACATTTTCTGTAATCAAAACAGTTTCATATTTGTCCTTAAAACTGGAATATTTAACTGAGTGATGGAAAATGGAAAATCCAAGCTGTTGATACTGTAGATGCTGTACAATTCCCAGAGCCTGAATGTAAAAGTGAATGTAATAATGTGAACTTTTAAGGCTTGCCCTCCCCTGTTGAAGTGCATCCTTTCTGCCAAATTAAAAGTCACTCAATGGATTTTAGTCTGTCTGTTAAGTGGCAACCGATTCTGCTATTCTAGCAAAAAGACGCCCATATTACAGAATGAAAGAGAGGACATAATCTCTTTATGTGCATTCTGGTATCTTTGGGGCTGCTGTTTTTTGTGTGTATGTATGTGTGTGTGAGTGTGTTTTTTTTAAGATCCGAATAAATGCGTATTATATGAAAGAAAAATAAAAAAAAAAGTTTGGTAATCTCTGAAAAACACTTCCCACTGCAATGACAGGCTGAAAATCATTTACTAAACAGTGAAATGGCCCCTTTAGTCACCACAATCCTTTCGCTGACAGTTACCTTTCAATCCTATAATCGTGTGGTAAGTGCTGATCTTTATTCAACGCTCTATTCACCCTGCCTATTAATGAAAAGAAAAACGTGTAAGAATGGCCTTTAATAGGCTGATAGACAAGCCTTCCCCATTCTATTATTGAGAGGGCCTCTTATCAGCTGCACACAGTAATGTTCGTCTGCACCATTCTTCTGGGGCACTTTTTCCCAGCTCTGTTCATTCGCTTGCTATTTTTATTTTTAATTTCTCTCTCTCCCTAAGTTGGTGGAAATTTTCGTATGTGAATATTCCCTTTGCTTATTTCTTTTTATATATATATATATATATATCGCACATGGAAAATAAACCTACACTACCTCCCCTACCTTCCTTTTCCATGTATCTGGAGAACCTCTTGTCAAGTGCTAAGTTCATTTGTCAAGTCATGAAGTGCATCAGAATCTGGGGGTATAAAGAGGCACAGTGTCAGTCTGTATGTCAAACTTACATTTTTACATGTGCATACAGTCAATATACAGCAGGTTAGGAATGGAACAATCGTGGGTTTTGCATGTTTGAACATTCTTTCAAGATTTTAATGAATATTCAAAAAATATCTTTCATTATGAATTAGCTGGAAAACAAGTATACTTTGTACCATATTACTGTACCCAAAAATTACCAAATTACCCATTAATGAAAGAAAAAATAAAAACTGTACAGTAGAATATTTATTTATTATTATTATTATTATTATTATTATTATTATTATTATTATTATTATTATTATTATTATTATACTTTCAATTGCAACTCCCTCTGCTGGTCTTTTGCTGAACAGCATTAAAGCAATTAACACTTTTGATACAATACATTTTAAGCATACAAAAAACATATAGCACTTTGTACTTATTAATTCACAAACTTTATGTATGTCACCAAATAAAATTAAAAACAACGTACATTCAAAGTAATTGCATCTCATTCGTAGTAATTATCAATTTTACGGTCATTAAAAAAAGGAAAGTAGTGCCATTATTTTATTAACTAAAATATGTATGTTTTTAGTGAAAGAAAGACTACCAATGGCACTGTGTACTGTTGAAAAAACAATCTGAAGCAGTGACAGTGTTCTGGTACGGGTAGAGTGTTATGTTACTGCGTACCATGCAAGGACTTTGTGGTTGGCACAATAACAGTGAAAGTAATTGCTGTGGTGCAAACTTAAGACATTTGTGATTGTTTATTTAGGCAGGAAACCCAAAGACATCCTTTCCACGTAGGTAATGCCTAATGTGTGTCTCATGTGTCAGTTAATAGCCAATGCTACAGGATACACACACAATGAAAAAACTTGCTTCCTTCCCATATATACTGGAAGTTTATAATACTAGTTTTGAAACATATTGTCTTCTACACAAAGCTTCATGAGTTAATTAAATCAATGTTAACCTAGGTATTCAAATCTCATTTCTTACCTCTTATCATTATCATCACTAACAGACTCATCGCTGTCAGCAACCACACAGTACGGGGAAGAAATGAAAAAGGAAAACAAAAAGCTTGGGCATATAGCCAAAAGTGTAGAGCACAAATCCAAGGAGGTTATGCAGTATAATGCAGTGGTGAGACCACTTAGAGTATTGTGTCCGGTTCTGGTCACCACAGCACCAAAGCGATATTGTGGCCCTGGAATGAGTCCAGCAACGAGCTACCAGACTAATCCCAGGTCTTAATAGAATGAGCTATGACGATAGGCTGAAAGAACTGAATCTATTCAGCCTGGGACAAATTAATAGGGGGCATGATTTAAGTCTTTAAAACCGTAAAAAGGAGTTGACCGATACTTAGGGTGACCAGATTTTCAAAGCTCAAAACCGGGACACATTGTCAAAAAATCGATAACACTAATTAAACCATTTAAATATAGGCTATTTAATGGCTATTTAAATAGCCTTCCTCTCACTCTTAGTATTATCTTTTTTTTTTTCTTTTTTTTAAGCAATTAGCCAATTTCATTACACTCCCAGGTGTACAATTTGTGGGTAATTACTTTAACTTGCCATATTGTGTTATATACATAGTGCTACTGTTTTATTGAGCTTAATAATAATAATAATAATAATAATAATAATAATAATAATAATAATAATAATAATTAATTCTGTAGATCATTGTTAAAAACATATTTACGTTTTGGCATTTTTCTTGGGATAAATCCTGCCAGAACTGAACAGATACATAATTCCTGTATTACACATAATTGTAGACTCATATTGAATATAAACTAAATGAAAATGCAAGGCGCACTGAGGAATCAGCATGTACGTCTGTCAGTGTTAATCAATGTTAAACCAATTTATATAGGAAGCGGTTGTTTACCTTATTTTGACAAAAGTTTGTAGCTGAAAATGTCGGGACACTGGGACCTTTGATGTTGTTGAGACAGATTTGCTTGGATCCTCTAAGACCCAGCTAGACAAAGTTCTGCGATCAATCAGTTAATAGGAAGCAGACAAGCTTTGATGGGCCGAATGACTTAATCTTGTTCGAAAATGTTCTTATGTTCTTATGCTCTAAGAACTATTGCATTGAGCTTAAATTTCCGCTAGGGCTTGAATTGAAAGTTGAAATGAAAATGTATTTTGGAACCACTATAATTTGGATTTAATCCTGGCCCATATTACCATAACATTTGGTAAGGGGTCTGTGACCACTAACACTATAATTTTTCTGTTGAAGAAAGCCTGTACTGTCCATGACCCTGAGTGTTCGTAAAACATACCAGGTTTTCCAAACAGGAAGTTTACATTCTGTCAATATGAATTGAGTTTATCATAAGTTGAATGTTAAATGGTAACTGGGCAGACTTCAAATCAGTGTGTTCTTTCACTTCATCTCCCCCTGTAATCAGAGTCAGTGTAGGTCAGTGCAGGTCAAAACCTAGCTTTTTGTTTATTTCTTTGTGGCGTTTTCACTTTAACCAAAATAAGTGTGGGTTTCAAGTCACTGAACCAAGTGATGGATTCTGTGGTCAAAGTGAAATACACTGTAAATGCTGGTTTATGCTACTTATTTAAATTTTAAAGATGTATTTGTGTTAGGGGATAATGTCATTGCTGTGGTGTGTTACAAGGTAATTATGGAACTCCTAAGTCAATAAAGCCCGAGTGGCGGTAAAGGAACATGCCACACCAATGCCATTATCACAATTGTAGTATAACTTTTTATTATTTTCCTTTGTTTGTCTGAAATAAATATTGCAAGAGTTAACCTTTTGAGAGCAAGTTTTGAGCGTTCATGGCAAAAAATATTGCGAATTAGTGTCACCCGTCTGTGCTTTATTTGCCATTCGGTTATTGAGTTATAACAGCACAGCTGAACTCCACAGATAACAATGGCTGTACAGTAGAATGCCATTTATATTCATTGCGATCCTTGAAGACACTCAACAAGCAGGTAACTGGAGGGGCCTTGGCAAAGAATTCCACTGCTTATTGGTGTTTTCCTTTTTCTTCCTTTTTCAAAGACAAGGGCACTCCATTTTAGAAATGCACTACCTACCACGCCAAATCTTTCAAATAGAAACAGATACAGAAAGACAAACAATACAATACAAAAATTGGAGCGCCGGTCATCGGCCGCACACAGTTTTGTGTAACTGGGCTGTCTGTCATCCTACTGATTCATTTTTTTATTATTGATGGAATCCCCAATCTGCTTTCCGTGACGCATACAATCTGCATCTGCCTGCAAGTCTGTTTCAGTCTTGGATAGACAGTAGACTGACACAAGACTGACAGGTTGTCAGGTGCTTCTGTGTGTAAGTGAGCCTCAAAAGTGAATCTAAAGCCATTTTGGAGAAAACATTTCCAACCCACACTGGGAAAGCTATAATGCCACAACACTATTATGCTGATGTAATTGGTTTCCTCACTCTATTCACTTCCTGTGTTACAGGTCGCCAGCAGGAAATGATCTTTTAATGTTGTGAGAGATACTGGCTTAACCTGAGTCAGTGAAAGGCTAAAACAGAAATATCAAACCAATCAGTGACATATGAGAATGTTGTCAAGCTACAGTGCAGACTTTTAAAATATCCTAAAAGGTTGTCAGTATCCCTCTGCATGTTTACAAGAAAACACATTATTTGATCTTTGCTGTATTCCATATCGCCGCAATATATTTTTCTAAATAATCCAGGTTTTCATCTTTATATAAATCTTTTCATATAATTTCTGTATTAAGGAACTTATAATTATTGGTTAGCACCAAAGTTATTTATTTTGGTATTTTTGTTTTCTTTTATGCCTTTAATGTTGGTGTTTCTTTTTTTAAATTTAAATCAAAATGTCAAATAAATTACATCATGTTGCAGGCAAGTTTTCTGAGTTTCAAAAATAGTTGGTAGTTAGCAGTATGTTGGTCTTTTAACAGAGGTCATGTTTGGGGCTGCAGATGACTTTAATACTGAATACAAGGGAGGCCTTTAGTATTGAAGTTGACTTTACATTGCCATCAATTAGAACACAATCACACTGCAGTTGAGTAAAAGCACAGAAAAGTGCAGCAAAGTATAATAAAGCATAATGAAAACAAGGAAAAGCATAGGCAAGCACTGTGAAGACAGATATGGTAAAGCATATTAAAAAAAAAAAACATGGCATACCATGGTAAACTATAAATGCGTAGTTTATCCATGGGAAAACTGCAAAAATATAACGTACATTTACTGTTGTAAACTTTAAGGGGGGCTCCAGTTAAAGTTGACATATGTATTCCCCATTGATGAAACTTGGTGAATGAAACAAGATTAAAACAAATCAAAATTATGTTGAAAAATATATTCCTGCGATCCTGACAACATGGGATACAGGAAAGGTAAAGTAATGTGTTTCATGTAAACACTGGAAGAATATTTGCCAGTTGAGGAACTTGAATTGTGCTGATTTATATACCTTAACTCTCCACAAAAAAAGCAACAGTTTGCAATTTGAAGACAAGCACATTAATAGGAACGCGGCCTGGTACACAGTGACTGAGTCCCTCCTCTGTGATGGCTGGTAAATGCCTATAGTTTGCAGGGCAGGATTAGCCATGGTTGATTCACCATCACCTCTTTAACAGCTTAATCCCCCGCTTCCAATTCCAATAAAGGAAATTAAGTGGAAGGCGGGATTCGAGGATAAACAAAGAGTCCTAATGGAATTATTGCTCGGGGCAGAGGAAACAACTGGAGGAGCTGACAATATCCTGAAGGAACTAGACTCCAGCCAGGAGAAAAAAAAAGGAGACGCAGCAGTAGAAGATGGAAAAAAGCAGGCCAATTAGGTGGAAATCAGATTACAGGCAGTGGGAAAATAAAAAGGGCAGAGACTAGACTGGTTTAGCACTCTACGGGGCCTGCTGGAATTGGATAGCATGTGGAGTGCTGAGTAATTTTACTCTTTGCAAGACTCGTTCCCCCCTTTTGGGGCCTATAAATAAATAAAGCCAAGCAACAGGTGTAACCTAGGGTTGTTTTTAAGGTTCCGCAGTACAGAATCCAGTGTCTGTGAAACTCATACTATAATGTTGGAGATGGGATTTTAGGCTAATTCAATGGACGCTCATGTCTTCAACTCTGGGAGCATGGGTGTGGATATTGTTCAGGTCAAGTGAAAACTCCCATTGCAGAGCAGTTTGAATCATTCCAGGTTTTACTGTGACCCTAAAACTTCCAATAACAACTACATCTACCAGAATACAATGTCTTCAGTTACTAGGATACTGTACACAAGGAAAACCAATCCAAAAAAAACATTATCCAATCTCTGGCTAGCCCTATTGTCTTTGCAGCCAATCGCAGTAAGAATAAGAAAAAATTGAAGCTACACGGGTTGAAGTGTAAAAACCCCATTCCTGCTACAAATCCGACTGGAACCATCGTCAGAGGCAACCTCTAAGAAAGGTTCCTATAATATTAAACTAACTGTTTTATAACTTATTAATGCATTTCCTTATTTGATGTATCTGTATTGCTTGATACTGAAGTTTTAACATGCTCACTGAGTTCAAGAATTTAATATTAAAATGTAAGTAATGTAATTAATTAGCAGAGTCAGTATGATACCTCAAAAAAAATGGGATGAGGCAATAAAGAACCTTGTAGAACACACGCGTGGTTGTACTGTAGCTCAAAGTAGCATTGCAGTTAAAATGGAAGGCTCTTTTTTAATGCTTACTATTAAAGATTGTACAGTATTACTCATGACTTCAAGGTAATGTTGCATTTTTCCCCTTGAAAATCCATTTTACTCTCTGTGTTAAAATTACAGGGTAAGTTACTCCCAGACCCAAAACCTTATGTGGAGCGCTATATATATATATATATATATATATATATATATATATATATATATATATATATATATATATGCAAAAGTCTTAGACATGCATTTTTTTGTGCCTTCTGCCAGTTCTGTTGTCAATTCAATGCTTGTCTTCTTTCTATTCCTTAAGGATATTATCTTCAAGTATTGATCAGTTAGACAGCTTTTTGGGTCTTCCAGTCCTGGGTTTGTCAATTACAGATGTTTCTCTGTACTTGTTGATTATGCTTCGGATACCAGACCTTGAAAATCAAGTGATGTGAGCTACTTCACTCAATGTTTTTCCTTCTTTATGCAAGTCAAGGTTGTTATAATAGTAGAAAAGTTGAAAAATGCAACATGTCTAAGACTTTTGCACAGCAGTGTATGTCTGCACATCTTTTGTGTTTAATTTTAAGAATCATCTAATTGACTGACTGGGTATGCTACTGACAAGAGAAGGACCTCAAATAACGACATCAGTATACATACAGTCAGAAACAACTGGAGAAAAATGAGTGAGGATTGTGACATTTGATACAAACAAAAACTAGGGGTGGGTGAATAGCTGTGCAAGGGGATAGGAGATTAAAATGTCAAAGGTGAAAGGGCAAATTCTATGATGTCATCATACTCAGGATAGGCACCTGGGAAATTATTTTCACAAGGAATGTGGATATTCATATCTTTCAAACTGTCAGCATCCGAATTTAAAACATCATCAAAAGGCAATGGCTGGAAGAGAATTTCCTTCTAAAAGTATTATTATTATTAATCATCATCATATCTATATTATATTTACATTTGTTAAACAAGACGATAGTAACTATAAAATATGTATTTTTCTGTGGATTCGCCCAATATAACAAGGGTACTGATCAAACTGCAATTTTCACAGATTGTTTTGTTACCACTGCTTTCCAGTTTTACATCCTTAAAAAAGAACATTACTGTTATATATGCAGATTTCAGTTGAAGTGCTAAGTAAGGCGAATTTTCAGATAGTGTAGTCAGGCTTTCAAAGATCTGTCTTGAATTTAAACTAACACAGAGATAGGCTCCAACAGGCTTGCCACGAGAACTGCATACCGGCACTACTAAGTAACGTCAGTGTTGAATACACAATAAATAACACTGCCTGGCCACTTTATTAGGACTTGTCTACCCGCTTGATTAGCATCAAGCTGGTGTGGGCATGTTCTCCAAGTAAACCCTGGGTCCCCTGATTACTGTAGCAGTCAGGCGAATGCCATACTTAAACACTGTTGAGTATCAAGTCCACCCAACAACGATGGCGATGGCAACTTTCAAGACCATAATGCACCTATGGCAGAATTATGAATGGCTTAAAGAGCATGACGGAGACTTCAGGCATCTCCCGTTGCAAACACAATCCCCAGACCATTCAAGGACGTTTGTGATGATCTTGAATGATGCATTCGGCATCACCTCTCTGCACCAGTCTGTGAAATAGTAATAGACACATGGAACATAAATATAATGCTCTTGGATAATATAATAAAAAATATAGGGGTCTTTTTTAATGATCTAAACAGTGCTGCATCTTAATACCTCCACTCTTTAACTCTATATAAATCTAGTTGGGGTTTCCACCAGAAGTACAGTAGAACCCCTATTATCCTAACTAATTAGGGCCAGATCAGAAAATCAAAAGTTCAGATAATGTTTCTTAAAGCAAATTACTTTCCCCTCGGTTATTTTAAACTGTGGAATGTTGCGACGCTGTTTAAAAAGCCCTGAGCAATCCCAGACAAGCAGTAAAACATTTGGCCCTCTTCTAAACATTTACAGCATAAGCAAAATATGACCTTTAGAAACAGTACCAGATTTTAATAATGCAAGTTAAAAGTAGCAATAAAATGACAGTATGGTATAGTAGTACTCACGTTTATAATGGCTGGAAAATATCTTACACTTTGCATTGTTTAAGATCACGTAGCAGCTTGTGGCAAAGTGGCTAGTGAAGGGGAACAGATGTAGCGGTGATGCGATGCAGGAGTGACAGACTGACAACGGTATCCAGTGGAAAAGGTGCTTTATTTATAATCCCGGTCTGGCGACCGTAAAATAATAAATCCCCGGCTATAGACAACAATGTGTAAAGCGCGGGGATAACAAATCAGGGCACAGCCCCGAACAAAAGCAAACACACGGTCACCAGTCCTGGGTGAGTGCAGCCGTGCTGGTGCTGAGTGAAAACACAGGTATTTCGTGACGGTAGTGCAGTGGTGCTCCGGTATTGTGCTGACCCTCGGCGACAGCTCCGGAGGTGTGCTTTAACTGTCTGGTGATGCAAAAACACGAACAATTACAAGACAGACAAACACAACACAAAACACGTAACACGCCTTCTTTTATTATTTGAGAGCTCCTCTCTCAGTCCTTCTCTCCACCGAAGCTTTACCCAAACGAAGGAAAAGATCAGCGTTACCCTGGCCCCTATATGTAATCCCGATGATATCTAGGTAAACGGTTGCAGCTGCCTTATTACTTGCAGCTGCCCCTCGCTTACCTTTCAAGTCAATACGGTCTTACAACAGAGTCTCGCTTCTTTCCAGGCTGACCCACTTCCCGGTCCCGAAACGAACTGTCAGGCCAGCCCTTCCAGATACTTCTCCTCCCGTTCTTTAGCCCTCACAGGTCGGGAGGAAGATTTATCACCAGAACTCATTATATTTCTGTCACATATCCCACCGCTCAGAGTGGAGCCGAAGGAACACTCGGCTAAATCTACCTTTCCCATTACTCCCCCTCCCGGAAAAATAATCCGCATTTTGGTGGTCTTTCCCGCACGGTGTACCATATGGTACATGAAGGGCTGCAATGCCAGATACCACCGAGTTATCCGGCATTGCTGTCCTTCATTGTGCTTAACCACTTGAGTGGGGCGTGGTCTGTGACCAGATCAAATGAGTGTCCCAGCAGGTAGTATCATAAAGAGTGAGTAGCCCATTTAATGGCCAAACACTCTTTTTCGACTACGGAGTAGTTACGGTCCCGAGGTAACATTTTTTTGCTCAGGTACAATATCGGGTGTTCTACTCCAGCTACTTTTTGGGACAAGACTGCACCCAAACCTACATCCGATGCGTCGGTGTGGAGGATGAATCTCTTGGTGAAATCTGGAGTAATAAGAGTGGGGGCCTGGCAAAGTCTATGCTTAATCGTATCAAACGCACCCTGACACTCAGCTGACCATTTAATTAAATTTGGAGCACTCTTTTTGGTGAGGTCAACTAACGGGTTAACCACTGTGGCGTACTCGGGGATGAAACGGCGGTAATAACCAGCTAAGCCCAGTAATGACCTCACCTGAGTCTTGGTTTTGGGGATTGCTGCATCAACCAAAGCCTGGATTTTGGTGACCACAGGTCTCACCCTTCCATTTCCCATTAAAAATCCCAAATATTGAGTCTCTTTTTTTGCAAACGCACATTTCCTCAAGTTAGCTGTCAGCCGGGCTGCCCTTAGAGACTGAAGAACAGCTGCAACCCTAGCCAAATGCTCTCGCCAGGTGGAGCTGTAAATCACCACGTCATCAATATACGCTGCTGCATATTCATGATGTGGGCGTAAAACCTGGTCCATCAGTCTCTGAAAGGCAGCGGGCGCACCATGTAGCCCAAATGGCATGGTTTTAAAGTGGAACAGCCCTTCTGGTGTTGAAAATGCGGTTTTCTCTCTCGAGCTGCGGGTTAAAGGGATTTGCCAGTATCCCTTCGTCAGGTCCAGAGTGGAAATAAACCTCGCTTTTCCCAGTCTGTCTAAAAGTTCGTCGACCCGAGGCATGGGATACGCATCGAACTTAGTAATAGCGTTTACCTTTCTGAAATCCACGCAGAAGCGGTTGGTGCCGTCTTTCTTAGCCACTATGACTATTGGACTGCACCACTCGCTCCTGGAAGGTTCAATCACCCGAAGCTCGAGCATATCCCATACCTCTTTGCAAACGCCACTTCGTCGACTTTCCGGGATCCGGTACGGTCTCTCTCGCACTGTGACACCTGGTGGAGAGATAATGTCATATTCAACTAAGTTTGTTCTGCCGGGCACATCAGAAAAAACATCGCTGAACTCCTCAATAAGCTTACGCAGCTCTCTTTGCTGATCCGGAACCAATTGTTCCCCCATTGAAATCGCTCTTGTGCTCGGGGTCTCTGGACAGGGGCCTAAATCATCCTCCATATTGCCTGGGGCTATAAATAAGACCTCCCTTGCCTGCCAGGGCTTTAACAAATTAACATGGTAAATTTCATGTTCATTCCGGCGATCGGGCTGTCTAATTTCATAATTTACTTTCCCTATAGCCCGAAGCACCTCATACGGCCCCTGCCATTTAGCACAAAGTTTTGATTCTGATGAGGGAAGTAGCAGCATTACCTTGTCCCCTGGTCGAAAGGTTCGAATCCGTGCATTTTTGTGGTAATGCTGCTGCTGTCGGTGCTGAGCCGATCTGAGGTTGTCTTGGGCCAAACGACCGACCAAATCCAGGCGATCTCTTAGTAGGAGCACATACTTCACTACATTTTTGGACGAGCCTTTGTGCTCCTCCCACCCCTCTCTCAGCAGGTCGAGAATGCCGCGAGGCTGCCGGCCGTACAGGAGCTCAAAGGGGGAGAACCCCGTTGAACACTGTGGCACTTCTCTCACCGCAAAAAGGAGGTAGGGAAGAAGCGATGCCCAATGTTTCTGCTCCTGTGTTACGAATCGCCTCAGCATCGACTTTAAGGTCTGATTAAAATGTTCAACCAGACCGTCCGATTGTGGATGATAAACGGACGTCCTGATGGGACGTATTTTCAATATTTTGTACACCTGCTGTAACGTATTGGATAGAAAATTGGTCCCGTGATCGGTCAAAATCTCCTTGGGGATCCCTACTCTAGCCATAATCTGCGCTAACTCGGTGGCTATTGCAGCGGCACTAGTGGACCTCAATGGAACTGCCTCCGGGTATCACGTTGCATAATCCACCACCACGAATATATGCGTATACCCGCAGTCAGAAGGTAGCAAAGGGCCCACTATGTCCATTACAATGCGCTCGAAAGGAGTGGAAATAATCGGCAGTGGGACTAAAGGGGCGGGGCGCACTTGACCCGGCGCTACTCGCTGGCAGTCTGGGCATGTGGCTACATATCTCGATACATCAGTATGAAGACCGAGCCAATAGAATCGAGCCAATATCCATTCCCTCATCTTCTCGGCTCCGAGGTGCCCTGCAAAAGGGATATCATGCGCCAGCCTCATGACCTCGGTCCGACAAGACGGGGGAATCAACAATTGTGTTACAGGCTGTCCTGTGCCCGCGGCTAGGTTTACCCCATACAGTAATTGCCCCTTGATACTGAAATGTGGATATACTAGCGCCCCAGCGCCGTCAACATCCTTACCTTCAATGGACCGGACCTGCCCCCAAGCGTGCACCAGTGACGGGTCATTATGTTGGCCCCACACTAGGTCCGCGCTTGAGTACCACGGGTCCGGTACATTGAGAGGGGCTGGAATAACCTCTGCCCTAGTCGGCCCAGTAACCTCGCTCTCTCGGTCACACTGCGTTCCCACTCCCTTCGGCTGGCGTTTGTTACCATTGCAGCACTCTCCCACCAGACCCCAGCCTTGTCTCAAAAACGCTCCCTCCCATTTCGCGGTCCGTCTCTCCTTATTTGTTTTTCTAGGATGGAAAAGAGGGGAAAACATTTCAGTGTGAAAAGGAAACACATCACCAATCCGTTCTTTTTTTCTTCCACGTTTACGTGTGTGGTTGAGACTGCCATTATTTGCATCAATTCTTTGAATTTTGGCCAGTCTCGGCCCAGAATAACTGGGTGTGGCAACCTTTCCGCCACCCCGACTACAAGGTGACGTTTTATCGGTCCTACCGATAAATATACTTTTAATGTGGGGTATGCCGCCGTGTCTCCATGGATACAGGAGATGGCCACCTGACCTCGTGGCCGCCACGACACACCGCCCAGGAGAGCTGTCCTAATCAAGGTTTGCTCACACCCTGTGTCCACTAATGCGTGGGTTTTCACATTCCCTAAAACAACATTAATCAAACAAGACCCTCCCGACCATTTTCCCCACACTTACCAGTTTCAGGTGCCCAATTGCACGCTGCCACGTCACACTCCATGGCAGCGGGGCATGACCTGGCCAGATGTCCCGGCTGGTGGCACCTAAAACAGATAGGAGGGACAGAGGGGCATAGGGTAGAAATCTGTCCCGCTGCTGGTATGGCAGCGGGGCAGGGCAGCACCTCTACCCCAGCTGGGGCCAACCTTGGTCTCCATGGGGGAGTCAAGGGGCCCAATGGGGTCGGCGTCTCGGAGGTCTGGATCCCGGGAACAAGGGTGGTGGTGGTGGTGTTGGAGGAGAGGGAGGGAGAGGTCGGCTGCTCGAAGGGCAGGGGTCGACAGGATCCCGACCGGGCAGAAGTCAGGAGTCTTCAAAGTCTTCCGCCAATTTGACCGCCTCCTCCAGGGTGTCAGGGTTGTGGCGCCGTATCCACGCCTGGGTTTCGGCGCCGACCACATGGCAGAATTGCTCCACCACAATGGCTTCCCCCATCTGTTGGGCGGTCTTCTTCCCGGGGGTCAGCCAATGCACCATGTGGTCGCACAACCGCTCTGCAACCACCCTGGGGCATGTCTCCGGGGCTCTCCGGTACTCCCTAAACCGCGCCCGGTGGGTCTCCGTGGTTATGTTCAGACGGCGGAGGATAGCCTGTTTGACCAGGTCGTAATCAGTGGCGTGATGGTCACTCATGGCTTGGTAGGCTGCCTGAGCCTCCCCGATCAGGCAGGGTCCCAACTGGCTGGCCCAGAACTCCCGCGGCCAAGCCTCCGCTGTAGCCAGCCGCTCAAACGCCACCAAATACGCCGCCGGGTCATCCTCCGCCAACATCTTCATCGCCCGTGCCTTCGGGGGCGACATCCGCGGTGTTGTGGTAGGGGCCGTCGCTGCGGCAACGGCCAGCCCTACCCGTTCAATGAGCGCCGTGTAGCGCTCCTCCCTCCTTCTCTCCTCTGCATCGCGTCTGCTCTCCAGCGCCTGCAGCAGCTCCGCCAGCGCGCCACGGTCCATAATCCCATAGTCTGACACCACGTGTGGCAAAGTGGCTAGTGAAGGGGAACAGATGTAGCGGTGATGCGATGTAGGAGTGACAGACTGACAACGGTATCCAGTGGAAAAGGTGACCGTAAAATAATAAATCCCCGGCTATAGACAACAATGTGTAAAGCGCAGGGATAACAAAACAGGGCACAGTCCCGAACAAAAGCAAACACACGGTCACCAGTCCTGGGTGAGTGCAGTCGTGCTGGTGCTGAGTGAAAACACAGGTATTTCGTGACGGTAGTGCAGTGGTGCTCCGGAATTGTGCTGACCCTCGGCGACAGCTCCGGAGGTGTGCTTTAACTGTCTGGTGATGCAAAAACACGAACAATTACAAGACAGACAAACACAACACAAAAACACGTAACACGTCTTCTTTTATTATTTGAGAGCTCCTCTCTCAGTCCTTCTCTCCACCGAGCTTTACCCAAACGAAGGAAAAGATCAGCGTTACCCTGGCCCCTATATGTAATCCCGCATGATATCTAGGTAAACGGTTGCAGCTGCCTTATTACTTGCAGCTGCCCCTCGTTTACCTTTCAAGTCAATACGGTCTTACAACAGAGTCTCGCTTCTTTCCAGGCTGACCCACTTCCCGGTCCCGGAAACGAACTGTCAGGCCAGCCCTTCCAGATACTTCTCCTCCCGTTCTTTAGCGCCCTCACAGGTCGGGAGGAAGATTTATCACCAGAACTCATTATATTTCTGTCACACAGCTTCATCTACAACAGCTCGTTGGGGACTGTATCGGACTGCTGCTCCAAGTTTAAAAAGGTCCAGCTATCCCTGACTAGCAGTGAAACATTCGTCCCCTCCCAAAGCTTGATTTAAGGTCTTGGCCTTCTCACAGAGCAAAGGGCCACTGATAGGTATATCGCCTGTATAAACACCGATAGACAGCTTCATCGAGATTAGCGTCCTTGGCTTGTTTCAGGCGAACATTCCTGCGTAAAAGTTAAGTGTAATACGTGGTGTTCACAGTATATGCATTACCCAGGACTGGCATTACTACAATGTGCTGCAGAGTTGTTGTTGTTTTTGGTATGGTCCACCAGCACAGACAGATGCTGTCCTCACTTCCTGCTCTGGTGCATAATAAGATCACAGTGTTCAACCTCAGTCTTCCAGGTTCTACTAATATCAGCAGGTACTGTAGTGTATGCATCCCATCTCCCAGAGGACAGTGCACATCACAGTGAAGGTGACAATTGATGGTTTATAGGTATTTATGCCTGGGGCAGAATTAAAAGCGAGAGCCTGATAATGAGGTAATTATAATGGGTGCATTCATTATATTTGTCTTTTTTTTTTTATTATTAGAGTCATTCATGTTTTGTAACTGGACTTCAAACTTCAAATTGTGAACACCTTAAAATTTGAATCTTGCATTCATTTTCGCTACCTATTTTGAAGAGCGAGCTTAAAGAGTTACTGAACCCCCTGCAGTGTTTACAAGAGACTCACTACCTTTTCTGTAGCCCCATGCTGTCCATATTACAGCAATATATTGTTCAACAATTGTTTTGATATTTTTATTCACACATCATTAGTAAATCGACTAGGGAATTTCATTTTTTTTCTTCAACTTTTACCAGGAGAAAGAGTTTTGTTTTTTTTCTAAACATTGCAGTGTATCCAGATTATGCTCCCTCCAGCAACATTGCTGGTGCTCTGATTGAAATATAGTGGGAACAGAAAACCAGCATTGTTGCAGGAGGGAGCATGATCTGTATACACTGCAATTCTAATATGAGAACTTCTCTTTCTATAAAACACATTCGAACTAAGGTTTCACCTAGTATAATTTGCTGCACAGAGGTGCTTTAAAAATGTGTGTAAATACAAAATGAAAGCTATCACTATGCACATGATAAAAGTGCTTGAAAGTGTGACCTATACCTCCAGATTTAACATATAATATATTACTGTGTGACATATGTACAGTAAAAGAATTGCACCACTTCGGGTTCTTGCCCCTTTAAAAATAGACCCAGGACACAGGAGATTGAGGTTTAAAGCACTTCGCGCTATTTTTTTAATAAACTAAAACCAAACAAAACAAAACAAACACCTAGCTCTTTTTTGAGCACTAAACTAAAACACAAACAGCAACCTAAAATAACACTCAGGACGGCTAAGCCGTTTACCCAACCAATAACAAAACACCCCATTCTTGAGACTTACCTTTTACCTTTTACCTTTTACCTTTTACCTTTTACCTTTTACCTTTTACCTTTTACCTTTTACCTTTTACCAACTGCTCCGAAGCAGCGCACCCCTTCTGCCTCCTTCTCCTCAGCAACCCTGAGCAGACTGACTGCACCTCTTAAATACCCTGCACCTGGTCCTAATTTACAATCACTACCAGGTGCAGGGGATAATTAACAATAAAACAATTAAATTAAACAATTAAGTGTAGTCTGGGAAGTGTAGTCCTTTTTTTCCCCCAGGACTACACCATCTCACAGTACGTACATAATGTGGATAATCTTTTTTGACAGTTTGGGAAATATTAAAGATTAAGGATCAAATTAAAACCAAATGTCATTTCTGGTTATTCTTTGTATCAGATATTTTTGGTTTAATATTGTCTTTGTCACAAGTAACATACTGGGTGTATTAATCTAATGTGCCAATCTGAAATAGCATTTCAGTCAGCATCTGAAATAATAACTACTCATAACAACAACAACAACAACAACGCCAGTATATAATGTTACACAGTGTAACTTCGGATTTCCATTCCGTTTTAATGTGAAAATGCCCATGGAAAAAAACAGTATAGTATTCTGCACTGCTGTCAAAAAAAGAAATGCTTATTGTTTGGAATACATACTATAATGTGTATATGCAATGACACACAATTGCTGCTTTCTTAAGAAACAGGATGAAAATAACAAGAGAAAAAAGTCTAAATGGACTTTCCCACCAGATGATAAGTCACATCTCAGACTTATTCTTTATTTGATTTGCTGAATGTATTAACAGACTGACAGACAAACAGGACAAGTGCATCAGAGCTCAGTGCAAAACAATACTCATAAATACAAACAAAATTGGGATCTGACGTCACTTAACCACCAAAACACGTGGGAAGACCTAGGGATTGATAATGTAACAGAGCAGTCTATCGATTATCAAACAAGCCCAGACCTTGGCCGTTGGTTTTCAAATGTCAACCTGTGGCATTTTTGGTTAAGCAGAACTCCCAAAATAGTAGCAGGCGGTTATGGGGACTTGTTGGATCAGTTTAATCCCATCCTCTGGTGGTCCCTTTTATGCCATTTCCATGTAGGCAGATAAGGAGTTATCTTTAACAGCCATGTCCATTTCAGTGTGCGCTTAACAGTCAGCCCTGCTCTTTCTATACAATTCTATCATAGCAACATGAAAAATGTATTACTATAATCCCCCAGGGATCTCCATATATCAATATCTAATGCTCTCCAAGCTGACCCTCCATAAACACAGGCTTTAAATATATGTAAAAATGGAACGGGCTAAATCAGGGGGGAAAATAAGTGATCGAAATACAAGCTGTGCTTTGAAAGAGACTCCTTTTACATAATATGCTTTAGAAACCCATTCGTTATTCATATCCAGATTATTACTATTATTTTTTCCAGTGTTTCCTCCCATTATTAATATATTGTCATTCATTACCACAGCTGGACCCCTGGAGAGAAAAGCAAATAATGCCGGCAGAATTGATGCAGTGTTCAGGGAATTCTGTCAGAGCCTAAGGGACATCTGTTGGAATAAACTGCCGTTTGGAATGGCTTAGCGACAGCGCGTGTTATGCTCACAAGTCTGTGGAGAGGCGCAAAAGAGGACTCCATGTTGGCAGCTGGCAATAAACAACAATTTTTTTTTTTTAATGAAATACCTGAATATTTTGCAATTCATGGCTGCAAAATTTTTTTGTGCACTTAGAACTATATATTTAACATTAAATACCGCACAGGGTATGTAAATACAGTATATAGACGTAACACTGTCAAATCGTGACTGCTTACAAAATAAGTATACAGCCAAACACAGGCTTAATATCACCACATTCAAATGTACTGGCCAGAGTACACTGGGAGTCTATGGGGACAAGCTCCTGATAATATCACTCTGGTTATTATCACTCACATTTAACTGTCATACAACTGCTTTACACCCCACCTGATATCGTTTTATAAAATAAAATAATACATTGAAGCAAGATGCTGTATAGTATTGGAATGTTCACAATACAAAGTACACTCCCGAAATATTTCACAACATATCATGGAGAATCTCCATTCATGACCACTTTCAGTTTTTACTGTGCTGTATTCGCCAAAATCATACCTGAGACACCTCAGAATTCCGATCAACTGCAAAGTCCATTCAAAACAGTGACATCACAATCAGCCCCGTACCCCAGTCACTTAATGGTTAGAAAACAAATATCGCTGAAAATTTAGCTTGTATATTCATAATAAAGCAGTATTATAGTTATAGGGCAGTGAATGTCTGTGTATGGGTTACATCAACACTCATAGCCTCAGTCCGTTCGTTTTTACTTGTGTGGATATTCTGCCATACACAGACGTTCTCCATCCTATAGCCTTATATTAATTATGAGAACCCCATACACAATATATAAAATATAAAACATAACACAAAACATAGCAGGGGAGGAGACAAGCGGTCACCCTCCCCCAAAAAAACTCCATACAGAAGTTATCAAATACAAACACTGCAAAAATCCTAACTACACACTGTCACACTTTTTTTTTATTTTCCATAAGGATTTCACTTATTCCCCATGCCAGACAGAAATGTGCACAGCATCAACATAAAGATACTGTTTAAGCAAATAGAATCTGGCCCCTGGGACTTAAGGTTATTGAGATTTTTAGGGGTTGATTAAAATAGTTTCAAAAAGCTGTCTATACATTTAAAAGTGCACTCCCATCAATGTTTTCTGAAGCAGACACCTGGAACAATATCCAGAATTCTGGCATTACTATAAACAGTATCATTTTAAACCTGTTTCAATACAGCTGCAATACTTCTGACATCTAATGAGATTTTATGTCCCAAACCAGATCAAAACAGGACTCCAAGTGACAAGAAACCGTTGTTTTTTAAGTTTCCCGAACAGATTTATTTTAACAATGCAACTGTAAAGTGCAGTGTTATGTGATGTACTGTTGTTATGGATTCTGTTGTTTAAAAGCTCTATAACCACACATGCAACTGAGCCAGGCTCTTTTGGATTGTGGTTAAGATGCTCGCTTGTGGTGTGCATGGTGCCGGCTCACACAACAGCCTCCGCCCTGTTATATAAGGCAATTGAAGATCTCGTATTTTCAAAAAATAGTCAGTTATCAGTACATATACAACATTACCAAGATTCACCTCTTTGTTACTGTTAAGATTCATACTCTACTAGGCTCTACTAGTGCACAATTACCATTAAACCACTGTAACCACTCCGATTGTTTCAGAATGTAGCAGGTCTGATAGTCCTGGATAATACACAAATCTCTTGCTATGCACCAGACAAATGTCTGAGATGACATTGTCTGGGTTAGATTAAACACCTTATTGGTGGTTAGCATATTCAGAAATATATTGGGATCAGGCTTGATATTCAGGGGCTAGTTAAACAAACTACTGTACCTCTAGCCCTTTGCAGGATGCTACAGCTGGTAAAAAAAAAATAGCCATTTATTCTACCAGTCTCATAAAACATTATTTCATGGCTGAATCGCATATTTCTGTAAAAATCAGAAAAGACTATATTATATACTAAAATGCCAATGCAACAGCTATGTACTAGGGGTAGCACTGAATAATCGACTACAATAGTGACCTCAGAAACTGATTGACTAATCACACGTCATGTGATTGTAAAGTAATTGTGAAGTGTGTGGTTTCAGATGGACTGAAGCACAGCTGCAGTCACACCATTAACATATAAATGACATTTTAGAACATTAAAAAATAGTTTAGGAATACAGTGCACAAGCAGCTAAGTGTTCACAAATAGAGCACCGTACATTATCAAATACATAATGTAATATAGTGTGACTAGTTGACCTATTCAACTATTATTAGTCTTTCTACCCCTAGTATGTACTAAGGGGCAAAGTAAGCACAAGGCAGCCAGAATGGTATCAACCTACACACATGGGTACTAGATACTCCAGTGATCCGAGTACTCGGCACATGCCTAATTACAGCAGATTCCAATGCATTGCTAATCTCAGAGAGATCTGCTTGTATCCAAAAAAAGCTCTGCATTAAAAGGCTGATTCAGTGTTTTTGATAGCACAGGTATTGTGAACCGTATTGGTGTTGATGTAGTAGTGCTGTTTACTTGGATCCACACAGTGGAAGTAAAGAGTTTTCACTTTCTAATCTGATTTCAGCAAAAAATGATGATATAATCTGTAAAAAAAAAAAAAAAATCCCCAGCCAATTTATTGAAGATAATTAAAACATTTCTGAACAAAACTCATTCCTTACCTTTGCTACTTTCCTGTTTTGTACGTAGTCCTGAAATCTCTTTATAAAAACATAGTCATATGCATAACTACTGGTAACTGACTACTGTTCAAAGCACTTTTAAAATTCTGAGACAATGCCTTATGTAACAGGACAGAGGCTGGGCGTGAAGGAGCAACCATGCACAATGCATATGAGAGTCTTAACCACTATGGATACAAGCGGAAGTAGCAAATTAAGGTTTTATTCAGGAACGTTTTAACAATTTATAATAAAAAGTAAAAAAAAAATAAACGTTAGTGGTTCAGGTCGCTCACTACAGCATTTGTTCTACCTAGACTGCCACAGTTGCCAGGCTCACTTTATTATTCCTGTCCCTCAACTTATATAGTCAGGTCCTTGAGAATATAACTCACGTGCACTTGCATTAAACCCTGTTATAATTATAGTCCTGTTTTCACACGTTTCAGATTCTTCCTTTGTGAGTTCCCCTGTACTGAACCTCATTAAACGGTAAAGAAAACACACCCCTGTGCCCAATTGAAAAGAAAGGAGACCAGAGTAATGCTAAGGAGATAAATGTGTGTGGAGAGAGGTGCTGGCTTTGCGAGATAATAAATCTCCCCTTTCACACTCCCCAGTCCTCTTTCTTTAGAGTATGACGTTCTGTCTGATGCTGAGGTGGCTGCAGAGTTGTTTTGCCAATTGGTCTCTCGCAGTAACAGGTTATCGCATGTCAATATTTAGAGGTGACAGATTGCTAGCAATGGGCATGCTGTGTGAACAGCAGTCTCTGAGTGTGCTGACAGCATCCAGAGTCATCCTTATACAGAAAAACAACAGGTATACTCACAGCCACTGACCAAAACTCAAAAGACTACAATGGCATCAACGGCTATTTAGGGAAGCTTCAAAACACAAGCAAGTGCTTCAGTACCATACATTCCCAGCAGTGTTGGAGAAGTTACTTTTAGAAAGTTTTCCATTAGTTACAAGTTACTTGAACACTATTGTAACTAGTTACAGTAACTAATTACCTTATAAAAAGGTAACAAATAGTTACTTCTCAGGCACAGTTTACATTTTACAAAATATTCTTTTAAGATCCAGCTGCTGAACCTACTCATTCCCTCCTCTGACTTTTCTAGTATGATGATATGAAAAGTGCATTCATGTGACATGTAAGGTTTGGCTTGCATTGTTTTTTCTGTTTTTTTTATTTTTTATAACTCTTACTGCAGTGATTTAGTGTGCACTAGAGCAGACATTTTGAAACTTGAATGTCACCATGTTATAGCTGCAGTCAAACAGCAACCCAGAGACACCCACGGTTGCATCTGAGCATCTCCACAGAAGCTGTTCCATAGCTGTGAGGAGGGGGCATAACTCCTGAGCAGAACCCCATTCCCGAGGGTGCGAGAGATTATTTCTTTAATGTGCCGTTGCAGGCCACCACGAGTGACAGATCACGAACCAGCCCGTCTGTCCTCTGTTGTACAGTGACGGATGTTCCCAGTTTTTCATTCAGGACAGCAATGGATCTTAAAACAGACATCAGGAATTTTACGAGGCACTTGGCTTCACTCGAATAAACTTGGTTTAGAGACCAGCGTGGCTCTCCAAATAATGAAACAGATCATTGCAGGATAAAATTAAACTACAGCAAAACCAGGCCACCATAATGTAATTTAAAGGATATATATCCAAGGTTAGTTTCTAGTGATTACGCTTACTGTTTGGGTACTGATATCATAAAGGGGGTGGGGTAATTCACCATAGGAAAATTTTGTGAATAAGTGAGAGATTTTCTGGAATTACAAAACGGTCAGTCATCCCTGGATTTATAAAAATACTGCAAACCAAAACCTTTTTTTTTAATTCTGCAACCTTAATAATATATTTCTGTTATTTTTTAGAATTTAAATTCCAAGTAGAAGTTATGCATATTATGCATACATATTCAGCATTTGTATACAATATCTCCCATTTTTAATGACATGCTTACACAGTACTCTAAACTACTTCTCTGTAATTGAGTGGGCATTTTTACATAGCAGTTATGCGTTCCATTTATACATTTGGACTACTTGTATGTTTTGCAATTTTAGCAGCAGGGATTTATAATGGAACAGGAAGACGGTGGTAGAGTTCAATTGATATTAACAGAAGGCAGATATTTGATATGCTGGAAGATGTGATTTACTAATATATGTGATATTTATGTTGCTTTTTTTCTAATACACGTACAGTAAGACATAACATTTTGCAGTAAAATGTGGCTGGAAATGATGTTTCATAGGATTGCATACAAGTAGCATATGAAAAATGTGTTTTTGTTATTTTGTAATGGTTTTTCTAGTTTGAAGATAATTGTATAAAATGGTCACCATTTCATAATGAATTCAACACCATGGGAACAGCAGTTAATGTGTTGGCTTTGATAGGAATTTGCATCCATTATTTAAAGTGTACCAATTTTGCTACAGATTTTAGAACAAGGTATGCAAAGATAAACCACAAATGTATATATTGTATGTTCTGGACTATATTTAATAAAACATTGCAGCAATTACAATACAGTCCTAAGCATTTCCTGGCATGCTAATGCTTCATGATTACAGTTCCACATCCTTTCAAATATATTATACAGAAATTCATGTAATAATTGGGCCCGAAAATATATATTTAGAGATATAATGTTGACGCATGATTGGAATATTCTTAATATATTCCCTTTTTATTATGAATTCCTTCATGTGTAATGTTGTTAAATATTTAATTTTCACTTTTGAGAACAGGTTAAACCCCATTCTCAGCATAAGAAAGTGACCAGCCACATAAAAAAAAAAAATTTTAAAAATGCGAGAAGTTTTATTTTTTCCTTTTTTGTGTGTTAAAGAAAAGAACAAAATGATCATGAAATCCACCAGGGGAATTCTACCTTGAATAGACTTCACCTTTTGCAGATTTCTCCCACCCCGCCTCAGAGGACATCTGACCTTTGGAGAAAAAATAATGAAAAGAAGTCATTCCTCAGAGAAAATAATGTGACTGGGCCTCGGTAATGAGATCGGCTGACTCCCAGTTGCCATGGCGACCACTGCTGGTTTATAATACAATATATATGAATGAGGAAAAAGGGACTATCTATTGTGACCAAAGACAGACAGGGGGAGAGAGAGAGAGAGACAATTTCAACCTTTTAGTGGCTCAGTCTACTGGACAGAAGAATAATCCTATCATGACGACGATTGCCATTGCAGGATAAATATGATTTCCACCTGGAGGAGGGTACACCACCGTTTGTTTGTATCTCCCTTTTCGTGTCACTTAAAAGGGAAAGGAAAACAAATGGTTTTGTAAAGCCCTAGAAGGGACATGTAGCAGATGCAGTATTTAATAAGACCACTAGCTTGACGGAACCAGTGAAAAAGCTTCCTGTACCGTTTACTATAGGTAAAAAGATACAGACAGTGTTGATTTTAGAAGGGATGAATTTAAAATGGCTTCGTGGACAAATACTTCCTTTGGGTGAATAATGCGTGTGAGGCAGAGCACAGAATATTTAAAATAAATAAAGCAGTTAAACAAACACCTCAGTAGTCTTGTTAAACTTGGTTATTGCTGAGCAGCAGCACACCATTGAAGACACAGACTATTGTTAATTATATTTGCTTGGTTTCACTATATTTGAGAATATGCAGTCCAGTAATGTGGATTTTTCCAACTGTTGGGCCCACAACACCTAACTTGGCATTGGACTGTGGCCTGTACCAGGGGTTCCAAACTTGGACCCAACCAACCAAAATACAGTGACCCCATGCACCTGAAAGCAGCACTCCTGTAAATAAATCCATCAGCTGGCCTGGGGAACATTGCTTTGTTATTTCTGTATGCCACCTGAAACCATCTTGCAGCCCACAATTTAGGAACCACTGCTTAGGAAGCAATACTGTTTATCCTTTATCTCCACAATTGAGCTTAGAAAAAAACACGTGTTACAGCAAACATGTATTTTCGTTCTAAAATATGGCATGGGTGACTCGGTTAAAGAAAGTTCTCAGTTTGCTTGCCCTGCCTTATATGCATTGTGTTACTGCTTCACTTATTAGCTCATTTCACCTCAGCAAGGGGTCAAAGCCTCTTACTGTCTGAAAAACGTGGCAGCTATTAGGGAAGCAGCTGGTTGGTTACTGACAGGAAAGTAGGATCCAAATGGGGTGGAGACCATTTCACTCTCCAGGTGCAAGACTATCCTAAACCATAGCTTGCAAACAGAGATTCCTTTAACCTAACATAGTTCCAGATATCATGTTTTAAATTAAAATACATTTCTTTCTTCACATTTGAGACCTACTGTATGTAGTGAATGGATGTGTTTGGTACGGAAAACAAAGTATGGAATTATTGTGTTAGCTACAATCACTTTAAAACAATATATTAGTGTGATGAGACTATAACAATGCAAAACACAGTAAGTATTTACAGTACTATTGGGCTATTGATGTAAATAATATAAAGGCCATTTATTTAAAGTAATATTAAACAGAGTGTCATATGTACTAATTGAATACAATACTACTGTATAGAAAACCTTACATACATTTCTAATACAGATATATCTTCAGTACAGGAGAGGTTAACCTGCTGATTCCAACAAGGTCATTTTAATCTCGTATATCATATTTTCACCCAGAGTCCTAGTTTGCATTTCATGCATGCACGATATTCAATAAATGTAAAACCACCCTCAAGGCTATCAGTTTGCATTAAATTGAAATATTGGCAACGTGCAATTATAGTACTTAGGCTTAACCATTAAATAGGTTTTTAATTAATTGGAGTTCCTAGAAGATTGAGTTTTAATTTTCATTTCATAAAATATCCTAATCATGCTGTGAGTACCACCCATCCTCTAATTCCACATTGTAACAAAGTGTGTTCCACATTATATTATTGTTTTTATTATTTTATTGTTTTTATTTAGAGTGCCTAATTAGGAATTCACCCTGTTTTTAATCCTTTGTCCAATGCAACCACACCACTTTACCCAGTAAAACTGAAGTCAGTCTTGCCTTTTGTGGCGTCTTGCCAGTAGGGGTCACTGGTAGGGGTCATTTTCCATCACTAGTCTGTGGGAGCACCATGGCTAATGCAAGACCCCTGTTGGGCCCAAGCCAAGATCAGGAACTTGGTGTGACCGGGATTCAAGCTAGCAAGCTCCCAGTAGCATGATTCACTCAACACTGTCACCGTCAGGTTATATTACTTTTGACAAAAAGATCTGCCGTAGACAAACAGACAGATTAGACAGACTCATGTTGGCACCAAAGGATGTTTTCAGACTACCACCGCAGTTCATCAGCCCATACATGGAATGACATTTACTGCTTAAAAATTGCATTATTTGTTGCCAACAGAGCCTCCATCATTGACATCACTTTAAAAGCTGCAGGATTCATTATTTTCACTGGCACAAACAATGCATATTGATGGACGGCATCCTTTATTTCAACATTTGCTTTTCATAGCAGTAGTGCAAAGAGGCCAAGAAACTTTTAGGCAGAATTTTACACTTTTACTTATTAAGTAGCGTTGGAAATGGACTGACAGGGGGCGCCTGCTTTGCCCTCTGTACTTTATAGAAGCAAAGGAGGAAAGTCGTCTGGGGGTCAGCTGCCACACAAAGCCAGGTGGTGACAAGCCAGACCCTCTATAGAAACAGTTGAGAACAGACTTTAAATAAAACCAGTTCAAGTTCTATGAATAGGGCCCACCATGTCATATTTGAGACCCATATGCCTGTTCCATATGGGAAGCTACAGTAACAGATGACTGTCTGGAAAAAAAGGAAGCTGCGTTTATTTTCCAAGCTAGACAAGGGCCTCAAACTCAACCCCATGACAGTACTACTCTGCATGATAGCAGTAAAGAGATTTCCTTTTGAATGTGCACAGTGTGCTACTACAGCAGGTTTTACTTTTGTAGAGACAGCTGTGTAAAAGAGGGAAATACATACTGGCCCTTTAAATATTGTCAAAGCCCATCAAACCATACAAGGAGTAAATCAATTAACGTACTGGATAAGGGTAAGACCAGGCATGGAAATGACAAGAAACTTTGTGGGTCGGGGGTGTAATGAGAAGCAGTATTGATCAGAAGAAAATAGACTTTATAAATCATTCATGGTCTCTATCAGTCACTCCCACTGAGTTTCCTAAAGCTGTACATTTTTTGAGGTACATTTAAAAAAAACTTCAAACAGAGCAATAATTACTGTGAGCAGATTCTCTTTCTTTTCCTACTACGTGACAAGCTTGTCCATGCCAATGGCTGCTGTAATTAGTTCAATTGTAATGAATGCGTGTGTAAATATAACTTAAATGTGGATCAACACCAGTTTTAATAGGTGAACAGTTACAGTGGTCCAATGTCATGGCTCTTGTTTAGTTCCTTCATTATATTGCTGCTAATATTTCTTGGGGACGCACATTGCTTGCAGGTGTCCTGAGAGCTTCTACTTAAAGCTTTGTAAGAGCAGAGTCCTGAGCTGCACAGTAACAGCCCCCAGCACTCACTCCTGGACCCCTCTGTGACACGCTGAATGGTGTGGTGCAGTAGAAAGTGAATGTCCAGACTGAATTCTCCCAATAACAAAAAGGTTTTAATAATTAACAAACAAAAAGATCATAAAATAAATCTACTTGGGAAAAATAATTAATAATAATAATAATAATAATAATAAATAATAATAAGCCCCAGTACCAGCGATGGTAGTGGGGCAAAACTCAGCGTCCTGCTAAAACAAAAGTAAACAAAACACACTCCAATAACCACAGTCCTCCGTGCACGAAAATGTGCTCTTCTCTTTCAGGGTTTGTGGTGCGTGCGCTGTGCTGTGAAGTGCTGTGCGATGAGGGGCATGCTCTGGGGTATGTGCTGGCTCGCTGGCTACAGCCTCCCGTCCTCCTGCTCCTCTGCTAACACACAAAAACAAAACACGTAATCACAAAAACATCGGCTCCGGCCGATCGCTTTTTAACTCAGCGCAAGGGGAGGTTTTGACGTAGCTGCTTCCCCTTTGTACCCAGCAAACTCCTCCCTGCAGTCAACGCGTCGCCTGGTTTCTCCAATAGAGGGCTGCCCGCAGCTGACTGCAATGGAATCGTCCTGAGTACTTGCAGCTCACGCCTCTCCTAATATGGTTACCTTCCGGTTTCCAGCTACCACCGAGGTAGTAGATCTAGGAGGCAGCTTACCTTCCCCTTACACAGCGCCCTTTCTAATCGGGAGGAGATTTACAGCATCGATCCTTTCTCTCGCTATCACATATCTCACCCCTCAGAGTGATGCCGAAGGAACACTCGGCCAACTCTACATTCCCCAATGGTCCCCCTCCCTTGAAAAAATCTGCATTTTGATGCTCCTTACCCGCACGATGTTTCACTGTATAGTGGAAGGGTTGCAGCGCCAGATACCACCGAGTTATCCGGCGTTATTGTCCTTCATCGTATGTAACCACCTTAAAGGAGCATGATCAGTGATAAGAGAGAAAGAACGCCCCAACAAGTAATAGCGAAGAGCGTGAGTAGCCCATTTGATGGCTAAACACTCCTTCTCAATGACGGAGTAGTTAATCTCCCTAGGAGCCATTTTTTGCTCAGATAAATAATAGGGTGTTCTACCCGTCAACTTGTTGGGACAGGACCGCCCCAGACCAATGTGGGAGGCATCGGTCTGCAGGATGAACTCTTTGCTGAAATCTGGTGAAATCAGAGCAGGAGCTTGACAGAGTCGCTTCTTGATCAAATCAAATGCCTCCTGACACTGCCCTGTCCATTTAACTATTTTTGGAGCAGCCTTTCGGGTGAGATCTACCAGGGGTTAACTATGGTGGCATACTCGGGGATAAATCGGCGGTAATAGCCGGCTAACCCCAGTAGCGATCTCACCTGTGACTTGGTTCTCGGGATCGCCGTCTCCACCAGCGCCTGGACTTTGGAAGCGATCGGCCTCACCCGCCATTACCCATAATGTAGCCAAGATATTGGGTCTCCTGTTTGCCAAATGCACACTTGCCCAGCTTGGCTGTTAGCCCCGCCTCCCTCAGAGACTGGAGGGCGGCTGAAACTCTAACAATGTGCTCCTTCCAGGTGGAGCTAAAATCACCACATCATCAATGTAGGCGGCATACTGATGATGGGGAGCTAAGACCTGGTCCATCAGTCTCTGAAAGGTGGCAGGAGCTCCATGCAACCCGAAGGGCATGGTCGGAAATGGAACAAGCCATCTGGGGTAGAAAGCAGTTTTCTCTTCGAGCTCTGAGTCAGTGGAATCTGCCAGTATCCCTTCGTCAGGTCCAAGGTCGAAATCAACCGCGCCTTACCCAGTCGGTCGAGGAGCTCATCCACCCGGGGCATTGGATATGCATCGAACTTGGAGATGGCATTAACCTTTCGAAAGTCCACGCAGAACCGAGTGGAACCGTCCTTCTTGCCCACCATCACGATAGGACTGCACCACTCGCTCGGGAAGGTTCAATGACTCGAGCTCAAGCATATCCTCCACCTCCTTGTGAATAGGAACCCTGCGACTCTCTGGGATCCGGTACGGTCTCTCCCGGACCCTGACCCCTGGTGGAGTAATAATAGCGTGAGAAATAACATTAGTCCTGCCGGGCAAGTCAGAGAAAACATCATTAAACCTTTCCACTAACTGGTAGAGCTCTTGTTTCTGATCCGGAAGTAACTGTTCCCCCATTGGAATATGAGTTGTAGCTGGTGGATTGACAGTAGGACCAAAATCCTCTTCCAAACTGTCACCAGCTACAAATAGGGCCTCCCTTTCATTCCAGGGTTTTAGCAAATTGATATGATAAATTCTGGTTTTATTTCAGAGATCGGGTTGTCTAATTTCATAATTTACTTTACCAATTTCCCGAACCACCTCATATGGCCCCTGCCACTTAGCATACAACTTAGATTCCGATGTGGGAAGTAGCAACAGTACTTTATCACCTGGCCGAAAAGTCCGAATACGTGCTTGTTTATTGTACTGTTGCTCCTGGCGATGCTGAGCTAGTTTTAGGTTCTCCTGCGCCAAACGACCAACCAATGCTAGGCGGTCTCTTAACATAATTACATATTTGACTATGTTTTTAGAGGTTTTTGTTTGCTCCTCCCACCCTTCTTTCACAAGATCAAGGATACCTCGTGGTTGCCTCCCATACAGCAGCTCAAAGGGAGAGAACCCGGTCGAACTCTGAGGCACCTCTCTCACTGCAAACATTAGGTAAGGGAGGAGTTTAGCCCAATGTTTTTGCTCTTGGTTGACAAACCGCTTCAGCATCTGTTCCAAGGTCTGATTACAACGTTTCACCAAACCGTCCGTCTGCGGGTGATAAACGGAGGTTCGGATCGACTTAATTTGCATCAATTTGTATAATTCTTTCAAACATTGTGACATGAAGTTCGTTCCGTGATCAGTGAGGATTTCTTTTGGAATCCCTACTCTCGATATAATATTCACTAACTCTTTAGCAATGGCTGCGGCACTAGTGGATCTCAATGGTACTGCCTCTGGATATCTGGTCGCGTAGTCCACCACTACTAAAATGTGCGTATATCCAGAGTCAGACTGGCTCAATGGACCCACTATGTCCATAGCGATGCGCTCAAAGGGAACTGAGATCAGGGGCAGTGGGACCAGCGGGCCGGGCGAACCCGCCCGGCGCTACTTGCTGGCATTCGGGCATTCCGCTACATATCGGCCACCTCACTAAACACTCCCATCCAATAAAATCGAGCCAATATTCGTTCCCGAGTCTTATCGATACCTAAATGGCCCGAACAGGGGACATCGTGAGCCAACCGCATGATCTCACGTCGAAAAGACTGGGGAACAGTAATTGTGTTACAATCTGACTTGTGCTCGTGGCTTGGGATACTCTATACAGTAAATGCCCGACAATAATGTGGTGGGGATATGTAAGCGGCCGGCTATCCTCTACATCCTTCCCTCGATAGACCGAACCTGCCCCAGATGTGGGCCAGCGAAGGATCATTCTTTTGCTCCAATGCTAGGTCCACATCTCGGTCCCAGAATTTCGGGATATCGGCGGAGCTAAAGTAGCTTCAGCACTGGGGCCTCAGTAACCTGCCCCCGCAGGTCACACTGGGTCCCAACCCCTTTCCCTTACATTTGACTGATCCTGAGGCTTCCCCACCAAACCCCAACCTTGTTTCATTAATGTTCCCTCCCATTTTTCAACCCTTCGCTCTTTTTGGTTTTTGGGCGAAATCGAGAGTGGAACAAATCGGTGTGCAGCGGGAAGATATTACCAATAGTTTCCCCGCTGCTCCCATGGTCTTACTGGAGACTGGCTTTACCGTTTTATTAATCATGCTGTCAAAATGCGGCCAGTCTCGACCTAAAATAACTGGATATGGCAGCTTCTCTGCCACAGCCACGATTACACGGCGGGCATGACATCCAACTGTCAAATCTAATTTGGTGAGGGGTAGTCCTTGTTATCCCCATGAATACAGGAAATGACCACGACCCCTCGTGACCACCAAGGTACCCCCTTTAATAGAGCTCGTCTAATTAAAGTCTGCCCACATCCTGAGTCCACTAATGCGTGGGTGCTCACCTCACCAACCCGTACATCAACAACACAAGGCCCCTCCCAATCATTACCCCTGGTCTTACCTGATGCTGTCAGGACATAATGGGAGGTCACCCCACACTCCATGGCCGCTGGACAATTCCGCGCCAGGTGACCGACCTCCTGGCACCGGTAACATGTGGGGCGAAAGGGTGCCCACGGAGCCTGCGTGTCCCGTTGCCGGTTTGGCAGCGGGGAGGGGTACTCTGCTCTTACCCTGCTGGGGGTCGCCCTCGCTCTCCACTGTGTTGGAGGGAGGCCGCCCATGGGGTGACGTTGCAGTGCTGGTCCGTGGGTAGTGGGGGTGATGCGTGGTGGTGGTGTTGCCGCTCGCGGTCTATTGGAGGCAGGAGCAGGTGGGGCAACCACTGGAGCAGCAGGTAGAGCGTCCTCGAACCCTTCAGCCAATCTGACCACTGCCTCCAGCGTGGTAGGACGGTGGCGACTGACCCAGTTCCTCGTGTCTGGCCCCAGCACCGTCACGAATTGCTCAATGGCAATGAGCTCGGTGACCTGCTCTGCGCTATTGGTGCCGGGGCAGAGCCACCGGGTCACGTGGTCCACCAGCTGTTGTGCCACCACGCTGGGTCGCAGTCCTGGGGTCGCTGGTATTCCCGGAACCGGCGACGGTGGGTTTCCTCCGTGATGTCGAGTCGCTGGAGAATGGCCTGCCTCACTCTATCATAATTGAGGGCATCTTCATTGGTTAAGGCTTGGTAGGCTGCCTGGGCCTCCCCAATCAAATTGGGCCCCAACTGGGTAGCCCACCAATCCCGAGGCCATTGCGCTGCCGTTGCCTGCCTCTCAAAGGCTACCAAATAGGCCTCAGGATCATCCTCCAGCGACATCTTTACCACCCTTATCTTCGGTAATTGTGGCATTGGTTCTGTCGCCGGCCCCCCCCGATTGGCTTCCAGGAACACCCTCCCATGACTACTCTTTACTCTGTGATTTTTTTTCCTCCCCAAGATTTTTTCTGCATGCCTTTTCCAGATAAATGCATTTATTGACTACAGTAAAAAAAAAAAAAAAAAAAAGACAAGGCATTTTCATAGTATGCATTTTATCTTATGTTCAACTGACACTAAATAATCGTTTGTAAATAAGTGTGTTTAAATCTTTAAAAAAGATTTGACAAAGTTAAGGGTTGGGGACACTTCTTTACACAGAGAGTGGAGAGGGTATGGAATGGGTTACCTAGACGACACTGACTCAGTTTTCGGATCAGTCATCTCCTAGGAACTGGACGAGCACCGATGGGCCGAATGGTATACGTTTTTTATGCTTCTTGTCCTGTATGTACATTACCGTTCAAAAGTTTGGGGTCACTTAGAAATTTCCTTGTTTTCGAAAGAAAAGCAAATTTTTTGTCCATTAAAATAACATCAAATTGATCAGAAATACAGTGTAGACCTTGTTAATGTTGTAAATGACTATTGTAGCTGGAAACGGCTGATTTGTAATGGAATATCTACATAGACGTACAGAGGCCTATTATCAGCATCCATCAGTCCTGTGTTCCAATGGCACATTGTGTTTGCTAATCCAAGCTAATCATTTTAAAAGGCTAATTGATCATTAGAAAACCCTTTTGCAACTATGTTAGCACAGCTGAAAACTGTTGTGCTGATTAAAGAAGCAATAAAACTGGCCTTCTTTAGACTAGTTGAGTATCTGGAGCATCAACAATTGTGGGTTCGATTACAGGCTCAAAATAGCCAGAAACAAAGAACTTTCTTCTGAAACTCGTCAGTCTATACTTGTTCTGAGAAATGAAGGCTATTCCATGCGAGAAATTGCCAAGAAACTGAAGATCTCATACAACACTGTGTACTACTCCCTTCACAGAACAGTGCAAACTGGCTCTAACCAGAATAGAAAGAGGAGTGGGAGGCCCCGGTGCACAACTGAGCAAGAGGACAAATACATTAGAGTGTCTAGTTTGAGAAACAGACGCCTCACAGGTCCTCAACTGGCAGCTTCATTAAATAGTACCCGCAAAACACCAGTCTCAACGTCAACAGTGAAGAGGCGACTCGGGATGCTGACCTTCTTGGCAGAGTTGCAAAGAAAAGCCATATCTCAGACTGGCCAATAAAAAGAAAAGATTAAGATGGGCAAAAGAACACAGACACTGGACAGAGGAAGATTGGACAAAAGTGTTATGGACAGACGAATCTAAGTTTGAGGTGTTCGGATCACAAAGAAGAACATTCGTGAGACGAGACCAAATGAAAAGATGCTGGAGGAGTGCTTGACCCCATCTGTCAAGCATGGTGGAGGCAATGTGATGGTCTGGGGTGCTTTGGTGGTGGTAAAGTGGGAGATTTGTACAGGGTAAAAGGGATCTTGAAGAAGGAAGGCTATCACTCCATTTTGCAACGCCATGCCATACCCTGTGGACGGTGCTTGATTGGAGCCAATTTCCTCCTACAACAGGACAATGACCCAAAGCACAGCTCCAAACTATGCAAGAACTATTTAGGGAAGAAGCAGTCAGCTGGTATTCTGTCTATAATGGAGTGGCCAGCACAGTCACCGGATCTCAACCCTATTGAGCTGTTGTGGGAGCAGCTTGACCGTATGAATGCGTAAGAAGTGCCCATCAAGCCAATCCAACTTGTGGGAGGTGCTTCAGGAAGCATGGGGTGAATTCTTTTCAGATTACCTCAACAAATTGACAACTAGAATGCCAAAGGTCTGCAAGGCTGTAATTGCTGCAAATGGAGGATTCTTTGACAAAAGCAAAGTTTGAAGGACACAATTATTATTTCAATTAAAAATCATTATTTCTAACCTTGTCAATGACTATATTTCCTATTCATTTTGCTATATTTCCTATTCAAACTCATTTCATGTATGTTTTCATGGAAAACAAGGAAATTTCTAAGTGACCCCAAACTTTTGAACGGTAGTGTATAGTATATCTTTTTCAACCAGATGGGGATTGTTATGATATTTTTATCCTGGACATACAGCCAAATGTATTCCATATATACGGTTCCCAGGATAAACCACCAGCCTTCCGAAAAAATCTCTGATCCGTGTACCCAAATAAATACTCCCCTTACAATCACATTGCTGCTGGCTTTCAGTGCGCAATGTAGATGCAACAACTGGTTATTGTGGGAACTAAACCGCACATGTTCCTTAGTGCTATTACTTCTGAGGGTAACAAAAAAGATAAAAACAATCAAATGTATACTGAATCTGAGTACTGTATATGCAATTATAAAAAAAAAACTGTCCTAAAATTACAGAACAGTGGCACTGCTACACAGCTGCCCGGCTTTTCTTTTTAAATATAAAGAAACATGGTGCTTTTGAGACAAACAAGACATAACAATAACAGCAATACCATTGACACTATAACAGTAAATAGTACAAACAGCCCCAGCTTTTAATGGCAGCAATGATACACTCTTAAAACATGACACCAAGGAAGGCACTAGCCAAAATGCTTGTCTACTTTAGTTGCATAGATTTATTTTAAAAGTTTATTTTCATCACATTGCCAAACAGGTTTTTCAAATAGCTCACAAACAGTGCTGTTTAAAGAGTTCAGGTGAGTTTGGTTCAATCTTTGCTTCTCTGCTGAACGAATTCTCGACAGGCTAAAATGTTAAGTTGTACCCTGCTCATGCAAAAGAAAAGAGGGGCTTTATCTTTTTAATCACATTCCCAGAGGTACCGGCCTGTCTTCTCTCAGTCATTTAGTAAACCTGTATTTCCATCCCCGCTTCTTATCAGCACTCAATGCAAATGTGCAGAAAATATGAGCAACTCTACAGGGGGTCTGAATACTGATGTGTGATGGAATACACTATTTAAAGAAATCAAGTGAAATAAAGACAAGGACAAAATAAGGACTTTCTTTGCATTGACAAAAAGTTTCCTTTTGTAGCTTTCCACTGTCAACACTTGCAATTGACATTCCCTTTTCATACTGTGTTTCAATGTAACCTACCCTTACCTGGTTAGTTTGAAATGCAGGTGCCCCCCATCATAAAAATTGTGGAAGTTAACATGTAAATGAGGCCACACCCCGAAAGTTATGCAACCACTGGCGCTATAGTTGATAGAGAAAGACAGGGCAAACATGTCACCAAAATCTCATTACAGGACAAAGGTAGAGTCTTTCATCAAAAGCAGGGTCAAAGGCATTTTTCCCTAGAGTTAGAGGCTTTTCAATTCCATTCCTTGGAAGAATGTGTTCCAGCCAGATCTTAAATTATTCAATTGATCTTCAGTAGGGTTCGAACAGGGTTCTGCAAGTGAGTGGAATTGAAAAGCCTCAAAAGCTAAGACAAAATGCCTTTGACTCTTATTTTGATGACAAATGCGAGCAGTCTACCTTTAGCCTGTAATGCGATTTTGGTGACATGCCCTTGGCATAGTTGATCTTTGACCTTTGTTTAACATCCAATTACAGGACTGCAGACTAGGTTTTGATATTGGTGTTTTATACTGGTTTCAGATGGAAACTTGGCATTATAGGAAAGGGGTGCAACAAAAAGTAAAAGTCAGATGAGCCAATCAGAGACCGAATAGAGACTGATGGCCAACGATGGTGCACTAGATTTTAATATTAACATGAAACAAACAATATACTATTAATTTTAACGCTGTACTTGCATTGTTAAAATGTTTTATTTCCTGATTTCAGCCTGTATCGATATTCTTCATTATACAGTACTTTCATTTTATTGTTTGCATTTCAATCTTGGAAACTATCAAGAATTTCAACAAAAATAAAAATTAATTCCAAGGTTCATCTTCACAAGTCAAGTAACGGACAGAGTCCCAGTTGAATGAATCCGAATCACGTTATTTCCTTACAGTTAAAGGACAGCCAGTCAACACAGTACAGATACCAAAGCACATAAACATTTCCCAGAAACAATCTTGGATAAAATCAAATCCCAGACAAGGATTACACTGAAATACGTCTAAGTTCTGGAAGACATACAGGTTCAATACTCTAACTGGCACTCACACTACCTCTACTGCCCAGACGTTTTACATCAAAGGCGAGTGGTCTAGATTTATTGCAGCAGAACCTATTTTCAATAAGTACAGTAACATTTGTTTATAATATTATTCATTACAGAATATAAAACAAGAATGCAAAGAAAAATAGATATTTAAATCACTGCGAGATGATGGTTGATTTCCATCTTAAACAGCTTTAAGCACAATTTAAGCTACTGTGATTTAAGAAATAATCTAAACAGGTTTGTTCATTGGGATTTCCTGAGCACCATAATGATAGATCATTGTACATGTTAGATTTTATAGTCAGAAGAAGCCGTTATATAGGGGTAATTCATAACCTGTCAAAAGCAGATTTTATTGGCTGCTATGTGACATCAAAGCCCAGTGCTAGGGAAAGAGTTAGATGGTGAGAACAATAGACTGCATAACAAAATAATCTAGAGAGTCTGGAAATCATTTTCTTTTCTCTGCACAGTCCCAGTCTTATCCAAACTGTACGGCTATGGCCAAAAGTTTTGCATCACCCATAGAATTAACTAATTTTGCTTCATAAAGTGGAACAGAACCTGCTGTTACGTTAACATATTGAATTAGGTTGTGTCAGCCAATCAGATATATCTATTCATTTATTACATAGCAACAGCACAAATCCAGGCAACCAGAGTACACCCACGTAACCATGCCATATACATGGTAAACATCCAACCACTGTCAGCTATACTACAGTATTGTACAGCCATGGATCACCTTGCATCACAACTGAATTAGACGCTTCAGTTCAAACACAAGTTTTATTACTGAAGTTGCAATACTGGCTACTGTATCTTTGACACACCAGAGATCACAACGCTTTCTAAAACTACGTAGACATGATGCTGGAAGCTCTCTCCGGGGATATTAATTGGCAGATGGTGCAGAGAGGCAGTTTGTGATGATGAATGTGTCGTTCAAATTCATCCCAAACATGCTGAATTGGGTGGTGGGTCATCAGGCTACAAGTGCAGCACTGTCAGGTGGTGTTGACCAGCAAATTACGGCATTCATTTGGCCTTCCAGAGTTATGAAGGAACACTAGGTATACCAGGAGAACACGCCCCACACCAGGGCGATGCCAAACCCAACCGGGTAGACAGGTCCTCATTAAGGGGCCAGGCAGTGTAAATATCTAATTTTTTTTTGTTTTGTTTTCAGTTCACAATATTGAACGTATTAAATGAGTTATAAGGTCTCAAAGGATTGCGGTTCTAAAAGATTTCATAAAGAGTGGTCTCAAAAGTGTTGAGGCATCTTGGAAAACAGATTTCCAAACCCATCACCCCTGAAGGAATTGGAGGTGTTAATCAATGATGAAGGGTTCCCTATCCCACAAGAAACGTTTATCTTACAGACTTCAACGTCAAACCAGCACCACCCTGACTGTCCACAGTGGCCTTAGTCTTATGGCAGCAGTTCAAATTTTCCAACCCCATTGTAAAGCAGAACAAAATGTCAAACCTTTTAAATATTCCTGAAATGTGACTTTGGAACTTTCGTTGCTCACATGCCCTACACAAGGTCAGTAGAGGTTTTAGGCACATGCAACCCATACAATTGCATGGGCCCCCTGTTGTCATGTTACTATAAAAACAAGTCTACACCCAAATAAATGACGTATTAGCCATTTTATCGTTCTTTTTATCTGTACACCACCTGCCATAAACAGAAAAAACAACGTGTACTTGTTTAAAGCCATGCACAGGTTTATGTCAGTATGTGCCACGTAATCATGCGACCCATAATTTAACAAAGTTTGCTTGCTCGTACCGTCAGTGCTGCAAACTTGAGAAAAATACATGTATAGGTGTTTCACACGCGTAGGACTGCGTGTTTGAATCAACCTGGACTACATCTACAAGGGAAATTTGCTGGACCTGTATCCTAACCTCAGTATTGTTGTCTTGTGTCTGCTTTGGACTGTGCCTGTCACAGTAGCGTCAGGGGAGAGAAACTTGAATGCCTGAACATGAAATAAATAAAAAACTTTACTTTCTACAATGTCGCAGGAACATTTGACTGGACTAGGGCAGATACCGATCGTACAGCAGATTTCCTGAACAAAGTGGATCATTCAGCTAGAATTGCAGACTTTGTCGCACAAAAGAAAGGTTAATTTCTAATCATCTCTGTGAGTGTGTTTTTTTTTGCGATTGCTGCCGTAAAATGCAATACATTTAATAGTGTCGTTGTTGCCCTTTTTGAAGGTCATGGTGTCGTAACGTAGTATTACTGTTAAGAATTGGGATTTCATCCGCACGACATAAGCAGTGTACATTTTAATTCTCCATGTTCCAATGAAGGTGTGTTTATTTTATAAATGAGACAGTTTAAACATTTTACAGCATGGTAAATCAGAATGAGTAATAGCCTACTACATCTTCAGTGTAACACTACTTGAAAGAAATGATGTTTCAACTTTTGCCATAAATTCTGTAGTCCTTGTTCCGATGACATGTGGCAGTTTTATTCTTGCCAACTTATAGTAACATTAAATTTGAAGATCAGACACAAATACTGTAGCTGAGTGAACATGGCTATAGCAGACAGAGAGTGCATCTGTTATTTATAATCTTTTGTATGTGAGTGTGTGTGTGCGAGGCAACAGTTTGTGTATTATACAGTGTACTGGAAAGATGGTCAGAGCATCTACTGTAACATAGGAGAATGACAATTTACTGCGAATTATTTAAAATCATCTATGCATTGCTTAAATCTGCTAAATCACAAAGTAAAAAGAAAGCTAAGACTCATTTGTTTTTTAAAATGACTATTTTTAACTACTTCTGTTAATTCTTTTAAGTAGCTTTAGGTATGTACTGCAGAGTTGAGACAAAGTGCCTTCTTTTCCTCTATGGAAGAACACGGCCTAATCTTAAAAACTTGATTTAATGGTTGCGAATAACAGGAAGATAACACACTCGTATTTATAGATATTCACCTCTAAGTGCTATTAACTAACTACAATGTCTATCGGGGGCAAGCCCTTAAACCCCTACCTAAAATGACATAATAATATCCACAAACCGGGACCTCTAAACAAGTGTTTCTCAACCCTGGTCCCAGGCCCCCTCTGCTGTGTCTGCTGATTTTCATTCCAACTGAGCTCTCACTTACTTAACTAGATCTTAATGTAACTGATAATGTAATTGTTTTCAGCCCTTAAACAGTTGCAGAGTTCAAGTTACTTACAAAATATTGTAGCTAACCTGAACTCTGCAACTGTTTAAAACAATTAAAAAGTCTAATTAAGCAAATTGTCAGTTCAATTAAGGGTCTAGTTAAGTAAGTGAGAGCTCAGTTGGAATTAAAACCAACAGACACAGGGGGTCCCCAGGACCAGGGTTGAGAACCACTGCTCTAAACTATTGTTAGAATTTGCATAAACTGGGTCCGCTAAACTAGCGGTTTAGAATTGGAATATTATTAAGCTGGGTTTGCTAGACTGCGGGCTACCAAGGGAATGTATTATTTCCTATTAGGCTGATCTATACTTCTTTTTAATCAACATTATTACTTTGCCTCACCGTGTAAAGTAAGTCGCTAATAATCCTTGGTTGTTTTGAAGCCATTCGAATACGTTTAACTAACAAAAACAGCTATGGTGGTATGAACTGAGCCATATGGTGTCGCTGTAGTCTGCAATGACAGTAAAAGATTTAGAAGAGCACAGGCTATAGATAACAGCCGGACTTTTAATGTATGCACACAACGAGGGATGAAATGCATTTTATTTTGCGGCAAAGCAACGCGTAAAACAGCCTAAATAAATAATTATTAGTATGATTTTAACCGAGGCCCATGCCTCGGGGACCTCATGGTTCTCTACAGCCGTTAATATTTCAAATATATGCTTTAAACTTGAAGGAAAATAGCATTTTAAATACAAAGAGAAGGGATTGAAATAATCGTAACGAACAGATAACTGGTAATAAATACTATTCCTAACCAAGATTCAACTGCTCTAAATATAATAGTTTAATACCAAAGATTTTAGGACATCAAAAACTGTTAATTATGTTTTCATCTCAACTGAAATGGTCTTAAGTGGGCTAAATACACATTCATTTTTTTTCAAAGATAACCTTAAGACAATTTAAGAATGAGAGGAGACCATTCAGCCAACAACTGCCCCTCCCATGTCTAGTAGCTGTTTGATCTCAAAACTTCAAGTCGAGTCTTAAAGCGTGATTGTTCTCAGTCTGCCTCCACTTAATTTTCAACTGTGACCTCTCGTTCTGGTTTCTGTGCTGCATTGGTTACTTTTTTAAAGATTTTAAAGACTTTAATCAAGCACCAGAATTCATCTTTATTCTAGGATAAATTAATTCAGTTGCCTTCAACTTAGCTTCATAGCTCATTCCTTTAAGCTGTCCATTTATATGCTGTACATCATTATTTCTGGGTACCATTTTCTTGAGCTGAAATCTTTTGGTTCCTTGCTTGTTTTGGGGATACAGCTTTGCTGCTGCTTCTTTGTATCAAACCAAACCATTTCCTGTATTGTAGATCACATGGTCTGATTGCAGCTAGGTCCAAAAGCTAAACAGAATTAATATAATAGTGTTAATACAAAGAAAGAAAACATATTTGAAATACTTGGTTACAAGTACATATTAGAGGAAGACAAATGTGTGTAACAAGCTATACATTTTAGTAGTTAGTTGTCAAAATTCAGACTTTGTCCATTATACAGGAGTTTTATGAAATTAAAAAATATAAATGTTTTTTTTACATTTGGATCTATGCAATGATATAATTTAGCAGCAATCAATATTTTAGCATGACAAATGTTAAACAATCATGCATCAAAATTCTTTTTAACAGACACAGGAAATAAAATGAATGCAGACAAATTGATTGTCCACAGTCCAAAGGTTAAATGTGTTTCATTGTTTTTAAAAGCTGCCAATTCCAAGATTATCTACACGGCTTTGTTTTGTTTTGTATTATTATTTGTGAAGTTTTTATTAGAGTACATTTAATAGCCGAGTGTTCAATACAGGTAATTAATTTCACACATACAGTTGCTACTTGCTAAAAGCGGAACATGGTCACAAGCCTCTGAAGCTGAGGGAACACAAAGCCACTTTTTCAGGAACATTAGCTTGAAACCTGGTTCCAGGAGACTGGGAGACCTAGTTTGAGGCAGCTTTGCTGTATCAAACCCCAAGTTCCAAGCCACAGTGTGCCATAAATTTTAAGCTATATAGTACAATGTCACATATCCAACCCCCTGTGGACTGGGGTATGGGCGGATATGTGAAAAAGTCAGATTTGCGAACATCTATAGGAAAAGCATTTTGTGAACAAAAACAACATGCAAACTGCTTTAAACATGGGGACATTTTTTTGCTTTAAGTAAGCAAACGTAAACAAGATTAATTAGGCTACAAATGCACAGTGTTGCTTGTTTCTTAACTCTAGAAGTCCCTGCCTGCCTGGATCTGCTATACTTTGCGCTCTTTCTTGATATTGCCAACAGCCGATAAGCAGCTCGGTTTGAATATTGCTTTGGCTATATTAAACAAACGGCCGGTAAGCATTGTGTTTATGAAGCTTTCTTTGTTTAATTAAAATGCATTTAAAAGCTACAACACCACGCTGCCAATATCTGCAAGCGTGCGCTCCATCATATAAACACATTGCACAAAAAAAAGCTTTCTCGACTGGTGTATTGAAATGTCACTGCTACACGCAGCTGACTGACACACACACACAGCCCGCCTCTCTTAAAGGGGAACGCACCAAAAGGCTGATTGCAATAATGCTTTCTTTCTGTTTCCATCGCGGAAGCTGCATTTGCTGCCAATGCCATTACTCTCATAGACTACTTTTAATATTTATTTATTTATTTAGCGAGGCGGTTAATTGATCAGGGCAGATATGCGACGTTCCACTGTACTTCGAATCACTGAAAATATCTTGGATAAAATTATGTCACATACACAAAGACTAGCTCATTTCTTACTTTCCTTATTAATCAATCAATCAATTAATCAATTTATTTATTTAACCAGAAAAAAACAGTT
The DNA here is from genome assembly GCA_030684275.1 of Acipenser oxyrinchus oxyrinchus. NCBI lineage: Eukaryota > Metazoa > Chordata > Actinopteri > Acipenseriformes > Acipenseridae > Acipenser > Acipenser oxyrinchus. Next base: position 19,466,552 of record CM060267.1, on the reverse strand, counting down.
CAGCACATGTTTTCATTTACAGTGGTGACCTGACCTAGAATACTCAACCTACAGGACAGACAACAATTAGCAAACAAAACCAATGTTGAAACAGCATAAATAACACCATAAATAAGCACAAAAGCTAAAAAAAAATAAATAAACAGTGCACTTACCAATGTCAAGTATCAACCAGTAACAAATACAAATTATGACTTAAAATATTAGCAGCAACTAAATGGGTTAATCCTTTTGTAAAACATTTCCACTCTCGCCAGTGGTTTGAAGATAATGGAGATAATCTAGAATATTGTTGTATATATAAACATGTACCAGTGTTTAAGACGTCTAGCACTTAAAAGAAAGCCAAGTCAGCAGTCTGGCTGCTCTTAAATCAAACTCAGAGACGGGAAAATTGTATTGGTTCAATATCAGTCAATACTCAGGAAAGGAAAAAATCTAGTCTACCCTCAATATCTGCTGTAATGCAAAAGCCAGGTTTAGTATTTTAGTGGCCCTGTGTAAATGGGCTGATTAAACATCTTGAAGTGACAAGGTGGACAGCAGGTTTTCCATTCAGAGCACACAGATTAACCTCATTAGGGGCAACGTTGAGGCCTGGTCCTTCAGCTTTCTCAGGATTCAAACTCTTCCTCTGGCCCTGCCATTGAGTTAGACAGCTGGAGACCATCAAAGCGCTCCAGTAACAGTTTTGGTAATTTGTTGGTTTAAGACAGCCAGGGAACCAGGTTCTCCTCACTTAGGGCGGATTTTTTACATTTCAGTGACAAAAACAAATGCACCTGCTGTCCTTTGTTAATCACATTAAAACTCCAAGAATAGCTTATTTTTTTCATGGCTTTCAGAAGTTGGCTCTGAAACTCTTGTTCAGAGCCTACCATGGGCTTAAAGGGGATGGATTGTGCAGTATTTATAGTAGGGGCCCATGTCCCCCAGAATTTAATCGGAGGAGGGGTTACCTTGCAGATATCATGGAATGTTTTAGCTGCCTTACAAAATCAAACATAATTTTAAAAAAAGGCTATTTCAAGTATATTAATAAAGTACGCAGAATATAACCTGGGATTTTTTAAATTTGTTAACCTTTAGACTATGGGATGTTTCCCCCCGTGCAAGTCCAGAGCCAACATGTATGTCATTTTCATCGTATTGTTTCATAGACAAAAATGTACCTGTAGACGCATAAGAAATGTTACAAACGAGAGGAGACCATTTGGCCCATCAATTCACATCTGGTTCCCAGAAGAAGCTTTGCTTGATGGAGCAACTAAACCCATTGTGGCAACTGCTTGCTTAGTCTGGAATCTTAACCTTTAGGATTAATTGATCATGACTTCCAGGATTATGTCCCTGAAATTTGTCCATCCACCATCCACAGATTCGTCTTCCAGTATCTTACCCCCATCTACGTGTTGTAACGTAAGCCTCATTCCTCAACCACTGTTAGATATTGTTGGTTTACTTTTCCAATATACACTACCGGTCAAAAGTTTTAGAACACTCCCATTTTTCCAGTTTTTATTGAAACTTAAGCAGTTCAAGTCCAGTGAATAACCTGAAATGGTACAAAGGTAAGCGGTAAACTGCCAGAGGTTAAAAAAAAAAGTTTAGGTTACCAAAAACTGAAAAATAATGTACATTTCAGAGTTATACAAAAAGGCCTTTTTCAGGGAACAAGTAATGGGTTAACAACTTACAGCTGTTCTGCAGCAATGGAAGTAAATTAAGCCTTGCAAGTTGATGCTAACAATTCCTACAGGTGTCCCAACTTTTGTTGATTACTTACAAACCCTCTGTCTGTATAAAAGCAGTGTTGGAACAGATTGTGTTACTACACCCTCTTAAGCATTATTTGGACAGTATTGTACTGCAGGAAGTAGTATATTGCTATCATAATGGCGAGAAAAAGGCAATTAACAAAGGAAGACAGACAGACCATTATAACCCTTAAAAGTGTAGGTCTTTCCTTTAGAGAAATTGCAAAGAAAGCCAAGGTGTCAGTGAGTACAGTTTCCTACACCATCAAAAGGCACTTGGAAACTGGAGGAAACTCTGACAGGAAGAGGTCTGGCAGACCCAAAGCCACAACAGAATCAGAAGACAAGTTTCTGAGAGTCAACAGCTTGCGTGATAGGCTGCTCACAGGACAACAGCTTCAAGCACAGTTTAACACTGGTCGAGTAAGCAAGTCTCAGTTTCAACTGTGAAGAGAAGACTTCGAGCTGCAGGTTTGACAGGTCGAGTGGCAGTAAGAAAGCCATTGCTAAGATGGCAAAATAACAAAAAGAGGCTTGCCTGGGCCATGAAGCACCGCCAGTGGACTACTGAAGACTGGAAGAAGGTCTTATGGACCGATGAATCAAAATTTGAAATCTTCGGGTTCATCACGCAGGGTTTTTGTACGCCGTCAGTAGGCTTAAAGGATGGTTCCTCGGTGTGTGACACCAACTGTCAAACATGGAGGAGGAAGCGTGATGGTCTGGGGCTCTTTTGCTGGATCCAGAGTCGGCGACTTGCACAGAGTGAGTGGCACCCTGAACCAAAACGGCTACTACAGCATTTTGTAGCGCCATGCAATACCCTCTGGTATACGCCTAGTTGATCAGGGGTTCATCCTTCAGCAAGATAATGACCCAAAACATACCTCCAGGCTATGTCAGAACTACCTTAGAAGAAAAGAACATGACGGTAGGCTTCAAATCATGGAATGGCCAGCACAGCCTCCTTACTTAAACCCCATCGAGCTGGTTTGGGATGAACTGGACAGAAGGGTGAAAGCAAAGCAACCTACAAGTGCAACACATTTGTGGGAACTTCTGCAACAGTGTTGGGAAGAACTTTCCGAACAATATTTGATTTCCATTGTAGAAAGAATGCCACGAGTGTGTTCGGCTGTTATATCTGCAAAAGGTGGCTACTTTGATGAGTCAAAAATTTAGATTAAATTTTGTTAAACAAAACGATTCCATGATTTCTTTATTATCTCCAATTGTTTATTTGTTCTATGCTTTAATTTCAGAGTACATTGAGACATTAAACTGCGTAAATTTCAATAAAAACTGGAAAAATGGAGGTGTTCTAAAAGTTTTGACCGGTAGTGTACAATAGATACCGCCTTTGTTATCTGAGATTAATAAACCATGGCAATCACTTTCTCTAGTAGGGTTACTAATTGTGTTGAAAAGCAATCTTTTGTAACTTCCTACATTTCTAGCTCTGACACTCTGCAATGAGTGGGGCTGTCTCAGTTAATGTGTGGAAAGTTGAAATCCCTCATGATAATGGTATCACATTCCTTGCATGCATTTCTAATGTTGTAGAATGCTAATAAGTCCTGATGACGTATAATGGTAATTGATGTGAGATAGGTTGTGTTTCATTATCTTTATCTATCACAATGAATTACATTACATACAGTAAGGTTTAAATAGTGTGCTTGAACATGCAACCCCATAGTGCTTGTAAGGATGGACTATTCACTTAATTTCCCTCATGGCCAATATAGAGTTTATGACAACAGTTTTAAATAAACAGGTTTATACACTTATAAGCAAGCTTCAAAGGAAACAATAGAAATTATCTGTTTAAAACAAGACAGCTGTTTTACACAGTAAAACCATGTTTTAACGTCACTTAATTTTTATTGACAGCAAAGTAAAGTCATCTTCAATATTAAGATCACCCCTGTAGTCTGTATTACAGCCACCATCAGCAGTCCCACACTTCAAGCCTCTGTTAAATAATTTTCTAAGACGACCAAAATGCTGTAAACCACCTACGTTTTGTTTTCTAAACTTTTTGAAAACTTGGATACAACATTATAAGGTGCACAAAAGAGTTTTAACCACTTAAATAAATTGGCTAATTCAAACAAAAAAAAATCTTTCCTATTAATTTGTCCCTTCAATAGCAAGGCCATCCCCATATTAGGCCACGTTTTGTTGGTCGCCCTGACTGGCCTTGACAGCAAGGTTACACTGTATACGCATTTTTACAGTATGTCACACATAACAAAATGTTTAGTGATAAAGTGATATTTCTTGATATTTCTAAGCAACATTGGACAGTGTGGTACCCCACTGTCTTTATGTATTTTTCTCAGCCAGTTCTCAGCTAGACCTCCAACACCCCTACAGCCAAGAAGCACTGCAAGATTAGACCCTATACTTCAGTTCAGGCCACAGGCAGTCTGGCGCTTTTATATGAACAACAACAAGGAAAAGTCTGGGGTGCACAAAGACTCAGCTAGGGATCAACTGCTGCCTCTCTGAGAACATTCCAAACAGAAAATATGCAGGCCTGGCTTTTAGGCCAAGAAAAGAAAAAGCATGTTTCCGTGACAACCATGGACAACAGTCTTATAAACAGATGAAAGTTTACAGCCAACAGACTGCTGAATTAATAGAATGTTGAACACACAGGTGTTACTTTGAAAAAGGCAAATGACATAGGTCAAAAAGGTATAATAAAATGAGTGACACATAATTGACTCCTATAAGCTGGGAGTTGTTTTTTTTTTCTTTTACATAGTTCTCAGGAATATATATTGAAATAACTGGGTTTTGGTATGAGAATCAGCACAATAAAAACGTTGGGCTTGCAACAATGTCTTAAATAATATCCAAATTGATTCCTTAAAGGAGTGATAACCAAGGTGTTGAAATATATTATTACATGCCACTAATTCACTGCCAGTCTCTCCAGTAGGTGCTATCAGAGCATGTGACTTACAGCCAGTGTTGGGGAAGTTAATTTTAAAAAGTAACCTGTTACAGTTACAAGTTACTTGAACAAAGTTGTAACTAGCTACAGTTACAATTAATTACTTTGCATACACAGGTTACTTTTTGCCAGATATATTTTTTTCAGTTTGATGAAGCTCATTCCCTTCTCTGACGCTATTTTCTAGCAAGAGGATATGAAAAGCATTTTTTTTTTCACATAAAATATAATGCTGAATCCACATGTATCTCATTTTTATAACTGTGACCCAACTTGATGTGTCCAAAGTTATTGATAGGACAGTGTTTGTACTAGAATGATAAATTGAACACTATAGTTGACAGCCTTTTTAATCCATCTATACCACCTCATGGATTATCTTTGATGGCATATTTTATAAACAGGGGTTCAAATACAGATAATTTGGTACCGTCAGAAATTCCAGGGATCGGCAAACAGTGGTCTGGCCCAAGGTTACAAAAAAAAAAGATGATTTTGCTGTACTGTACTTAAACCAAACAAATTACTGCATGCTGACAAAAGATAGCAGCAACACCAAGTCAACAATGTGTATTTATTTAAAAAAATACCTCACTAAATAAATGCTCCAGTGCTAAAGTGTTGTATAATTGAATGTGTTTTTCACTGGTGTTGGCAAGCCAGACACAGTTTCTCATTCTGAAAATATTTATTTAACAGTAGCAGGTCACAATGGATGTTGTGATAAATGTGAGCAAATGAGTGAAAATGCCAATAAACGAATACTAACAAGTTCGCTTTTTCCTGACGGTTATTTAATTTAAATTTTCAAACTTTGCTGGCTTGTTCATGTGGCCATGCTGTGGTTGCTAGGGGGATCATGGAATACAAACAGGTAGTGTCTCAGATTATGGGATGTCATGCCTTCATGCTTGGGCAACACTTTCCATTTTTTTTTAAATCACCATTTAAATATAATTAAAATCTGAATATTAGTGTTCTCTTATTGCGCCATGAGGATTGCTATTTGTTATTAAGCTAAATGCAGTCCTCCTTTGTACCCACTATCTAGGTTATATGGTTTTGAAAGTCTTGTCTTTATGCAGATCACTGATTTGAATATCAGTTTATTAAACATATTAAACTAAACTCTCTTCTCTGCGGTGGAAAGGAGTTAGTGCATGAACTGTAAGGAGCTCTGTAACTGTGCATACAACAGTTTAGCTCTTCTGCACTTCATACCCAGTCTTTACCTGCACTGTGTGAGAGGAAGATTAATTTGTTTATCCATAACATCAAATACTCAGTCATAAATCTGAATACAATTAAAACTGAAACAAAAATATATGTAATTACATTTTTCTTTCCACCTTTTCGTTGTGTCCATTTATGTTGAGTGGTCCTGGGCTCTGTTGATCCATTAAGACTGAATGTATTCATTTCTTTCAAACCATGTGGCAAAATGGCCTTTAATTCTGTTCCATGGTCACATGGTTTGAATGGAATAAGGAAGTCTGTTCAGTGCTAGGCAATTAGGATTCTCCCGACGAGCTCAAGCAAAGTCAGGTAATCTATAACGACACATTAGTCATGAAGGATATTTCGATATGATACACAGACTTGAATACAATAAATGAATCAGAATCTGTAAATCAGAGGAGAACAGACAGCACCTCCAAGACCTCTATGTCTATTGAAACTGGACAGTGATGTGGAAAGTATTATGTGGATGAAAAGGTATTTTGTTAAACAAATAAAAGCACAATTTCTAGGATCCTATTCAATATTTTTTAATTTTTATTTCATCCAATGTTCCTCCTATGTAAATGCTCCACTGTATTCCATGGAAACCTTCCCAAACCAAGTAATCTTCAAGGATAAGTATACTTGCTGGCATTTTTTCAGAAGAGTTTTTCACAGTAAACAAGTGTCCTTCACATATCTTCTGGGCTTCTTTAGTGTTTGCTATGTGAAGTACTACTGTATTCATGAATCAAAACAACTCTGGGGGACACTGGCCAGTTTTTAATATATTCCATATTTCTCCAGTGAGCTACATGCATATTTACTTGAAGAACTGTTTCCAAGAGAAGAACGTACAACGTTGCTACAACAGACGTTCTCTTTGCTTTATCAACAACGTTTTGGGAATGAAAACTATCAATTTTCATGTTTGAAAAAAAAAGAAAATGTTGATTAATGTTCAGGAGTATTTTACACAGCAATTGCCATATTATTTCACAGCTATTTTTTAATGAGAAATTCAAATGATATTAAAATCATAGGTTTTGTATTTTTAAAATTAGTTGGAAATTGAGCTTTGCTGGAGAAACGTCAGGTTGACAATTTGCTGGTACTGCATCCTGCTGTATAGATCAGTACATTTATAGAGTTTACTGTCTGGTAGTTAGTGCCAGTCAAAAATCCATTCAGATTGTTTTGATATTACTGCAAAAACATTACAAGTAGTGTGCTTTACTAACTGTGCGACACTGTAAACATGCACCCACAATGCACTTTCAGCACAGAGAATCCACCATGGATGAGATTGATTGATTACAATTGTAGATGGTTTGATGAACTGTAATGGGCGCTCAGGGTCCGAATGAATAATAATTTTGGCCGCAGGCCTCGTCCGTGGGTGCGCAAAGGCTACCTGCTGGAAAAACATGAACGGTTACATGCATCCCAGTGCCGCAGCTAGGAAGGGGCTATGAGCCACCACCCCCCACCACCCCCAACCTCACAGTGGTGCATACCACCTACTCCCCAAATATTGAAAAATTTATGTAAATGAAAGCTGAGACATGGCCCGTCCCCCGGAGCATCACTGCGCCGGGGGAAAGAGCCCAGCCTCACAAGCCCGACCACGCACCCCACAGAACTAAATACGAACCGTTCAGCACTCAGTTAAGGAAAAAAAAACCTACTCACATATTTTTTTTTATTTTTTATGGAGAAACCTCAGGGAATTCGTGGCTGAGGGTAGCCCTTCCTCCAGGCCGCCCAGCTTCCACTTCCCAGTGCTTGACTGAGTGGCCAAAACAAAAGAAGTGACATGAGAGAATAACATACAGAGCCTTTATGCACTTGCTGATGACATGTTGGTTAGAGCCGGGTTATCCTGCAGAAAAGCAACCAAGTTTACAATTATTTTTTGGTGACATTGATAAATGACTCAAGCTAGAGGTCTCGTGGTTTATATGTCACTGAAAACCCTCGAAGGAACTCCAGTCTTATTATGTACAGTTTGGTGTGCATTGTTTCTTCTATTCTTATTAGTTATAGTAGTATTGTGTGAGAAGAGCAGAGATTACAGACCATCACATTTAGTTAAATATATAAAGCAGAAATACAGTAGGGATGTAGAGTCAATTAAAGATTCAGTTTCACTCATATGACAACAAAACTATCTCCTGTATATATTGATTTTCACAGAATGTCTGACATATATGCGATTGCAACTTTCAATCTTAGATTTTTTTTCTCAATCCTTATGTGCGATCCTAAATAACTGACAGAAATAAGGACCTTATAATGCTTTGATATAATTTTAAAACGTTTTTTGCTTTTAATGATATTTGCTAGTTTTTAAAAAGTGTCTTTTTTCTCCCCTCCCTAAAGCATCTATAAACAAAGGTATTCTCTTGGCTATTTGATGAGGGATCTTCTTTTTCCTTCACTGAAACTAGGAATAAATACATAACAGGGAAAGTTTCCCTGTTCCATTTACCAGACAGGCCTGCCAGGATTTCAAACCAGGGACTAACAGTTTCTGATATTATTGTCCCTTTAAGTAGTCCTTCTTGTCTCTGTGCAAACAGTTTACAACCAGTGAGACGTGAGGCTTCAGGCCTGTCAGCCGGGGCCCAAAGTAAATAAACACTCCCTTCCAGCTAGTCAAAGACATGCCAAACTAACCAACAGCTCTGTCTGAAAAAGTTAGTCCCTCCTCTGACTAGAAATCCTCTCCAGTGACAACAGCAGGCAGGTGTGTAATGGGGCTGCCGGGCTGAGTTTCAGCGAGAATGCTTGGAGTCACATCCTCTTAGCAAGGTAAGAGGACTGACACACCACACACTTCAGAGGTGCCAGCTCCTCTTGTGTCACCGAGGGAGCGCCCTGCTGTACTGTGGAAACAGCTTCTCCTGTCTTGTGTCCATATTCACCTTTGCTTTTCATTAACTTGACAGTTTTCTCAAGGTCAAGGTGGTTCTACCATAAAACCTTACATTTACCAGTATGCTTTGTGTAAAGACCGTTTTTGAAACCCTTTTTCATGAATTAAAGAGGAAGTAGCTTCAAATTTAATTTTCTTTCTTGTTTTGTTTTTCTCCCCCCCCCACCTCCTTTTATGGAATTTGCAGTCATTCTGAGTGGTTCTGGCAATTAGACACATACTGTGCTTTTTCTGTGTTAATGTGCTTTAAGCCAAGTTTCGGAGCTGCTCTTAGTTCTTTATAAAAATAAGAGTGATCTTCCACTTTGGATCAAGTTTTCATTGATTTTGTACACATGTATTTACTAAGTAACTTCTATGTAAATACACATTAATTAGAGACCCTTAATGTACAGTGTACCGACTTATCAAAATAAAAAACACAGTATTTTAGATTACAATAAGTACCGCTCACAATGACTTCAACAGTTTCATACATGTATTCCAGCGAGAACACTAGAGCTAACATGCTTCTTTGCCCATCAGTGCCATTGGGATATGTTATATCTCAGTGAACAGTACTTGTTTTTTATGTCTTTATGTCCAGACTGTACACAATTAATAGTTATTATAAGTCACATCCCCATTGGAACTAATTAGCAGCAACTACACTTAGAATTTCATGGAGAGTGTAGATCATGCACTTAGAATGTCAATGACAAAGAATTCTAAACAGTTAAACCGTAACAGAATCTACATAAAGAAATGAATTTTTTTTTTTTTTTTGATTTAGTGGCTTGTAATATGTTTATAAGTGTTCAGTGGTACCTCTAATCAAGTTGAGAGTGTACTTTCCCTTGCAATCTTTGTATGTCAGACCTGACTCACAGACGTGACAAAGCAAAGAGTGTGCAAGAAATACACTCTCAACTTGATTGGAGTTAGCCACCGCAGACTTCTAAATATACAGAAGGAGTATGGTAGGTCTAGTTAATTGTCAGGCAGGATTTATTTAAACCTGTGACCTTCCTCTCTATCTCAAGGAATGTGTGTGTTACCCAGCAGGCCTCTTCCACTCTGTATCTCCTGATTAGAGATGTCTAACAAATTAGGATACTGTGGCTAACATCACTTCCTTTGGATTCTAGTGGGGTTTTATTTTACAGTGTGAATGTTAGTTTGGCAGAATACTCTATTTATATTTTAAATAAATAATTATTTTGCTGTAAAGATAGGATACTAACATATTTAAAACCTTTAGAGAGAATAAGCCCCCACCACAGATGAAAATTCAAAATTCAAGCCAGCGCTGACAAGAAAAGGTTGATCCTCGCGACCTATATCCAACAACTAAAAATGTATGACATACACACAGATGGACAGCTATGTGTATGTACGTAAATAACTTAGTGTGACATAGGGATGGAGAGACAGAGGGGCAGACTGAAAAGCAAGGTAGCTCCATATTGCCCTGATTCTGATTCTGAGCTAAAGAATGTTTTTAGTAAGTTTAATCATAATTGGACAAGAGCTTCTCCAGATATACGTAAAAAAATATAAGCAGGACCTAAAGACACACAGCCTCCATTTGTCCTTGAAATATGGTACTGTGAACGGAAGAGAATGAATCTGAGCTGCAAATCTACCTCCCGACCTGGGAGGGCGCTAAGTAAGGTTGGTGGTACACCTTCACAGGGATTGGCCGGCTCGATGGGAGGACGGAACCGAAAATCGGCCATCTTGGTGAAAGGGCGCAGCTTTAAGACTGATAAACAACTCTATTGTGATCAGCTCTGGTGCGTGCAGCGCTAAAGGGTGGCGCCGTGTTGACACGGGGAGGAGTTTGGCAGTACAAAGGGGACGCAGCTACGCCAGTACGGCCCCTTGCACTGAAAAGAATAATCGAGCTGGATAGTTGTTGTGTTTTGTTTGTAGAAGCCGAGTGATCGGGAGAGGAAGCATCCACGCCAGTGAAACACCCGGTTATCACCAGGAGCACAAACACTTGACTGGAGACTTTACTGGACACTTTCACTGGGAGCGCCTGCCTTTTTCCTTGGAACTATGGATTATTGTGTGTGTGAAAATAGTGTTAAAGACTTTCTGTTTGGACTTCCTGTCAGTCCTGCACCACTCACATCCTGGCAGGTACATTTAATTATTTTAGCTAAAAGAAGGACTTTAGCAAGTTTCATCTAACTTAAACAAGTGGCTGTCGGGATATATGTAAAAATTACATACAGAAAGTTGGTCAGACAGATAACCGGCCTCGATGTACTCTGAGATTAATGTAATCTGAGCATTATTAAATGTAATCTGAGCATTACTTAATTTACTGAGGTGTTTCGCCAGTTTCGTGACAATTGCTTAAGTGTTTTTCATGATATATGCAAATCTGTCTGAGGCGACTGCAATGCCATAGCTGCTCAGGTAGGGGATGAGCGAGAGCTTGTGCATGTTGACATTGAGGAGGAGGGGGTCCGCTCCATGAAGAGAACGACTACATGAAACCCTTCCACTCCAAGACGGTGCTCGTGAAGGCATTGCCCAGCCGAGGCCGTTTGAAGAGGCCGGAGTCACTGTGAGGATGCCGGGGAGCCCAGAAGTAGGTCACTTTAGGGGATTTAATCCCAAACTAAGTACAGTGAGGGTTAGTTGTGTAGTAGGTTCCTGGAATGGGATGTTCCTTTTAGTGGGACTAGTGCTTACCATTTGTGGGCATTTATTTTTAGCTTTGTTTTGTTTTCTTTATTAAATCCGGCACTAGGATTACCATTGTTGGTACCCGAGCATCGGGGCCTATGTTATTAAATCTGCACGGCTGTGCGGCGTGTCAACACCCACTGCTCTGTGTCTGATTCAGTATTATTCAGTGACGACACCACATCTGTAACATCGCCCTGTTACAACAGTACTTATGTCTGCCTCCATTATATCACCCGACAGGGGAAAAAATATTTGACAGCCCACCTAATATACTGAATAATAATTCAGTTCTTTTTTAGTTGATAACACAGGTTGCTACAACAAATACTCAGTTTTTCCAGTTGAGCTGTGTTATCCAGGGGGAACGTACATGGAACTCTTAAACTCGTGAAACAGTAATTCCGGCTGTGAAATGTAAAAAGAAATTCTTCTTGGGGAGACGGTTTTACAGCTAAATTAGGCCCAAGAGGGTCACATAAACTGATTTCTTCCCAAACCTCTACCTCTGCAAATAATGTTACCCGCGTAACACATTTTTTAATATATATATATACACACACACACACATAGTAGATGCTGCTTATTAACAACCTCTCAGTTCCCTGCAAAAAGTTGTCATTAACTGAAACTTGCCAATAAGCGAAAAACCCCTGTTTGCAAGTGTATTTATATGGAACAATGATATATACTGTAGTTGGCACTGAAATATACAGTATATATATATATTTATAATCCAGAGCTGGCCATGGAACGTGAAACAAGCAATGTGATTGGTCGAGCAAGGTTCCAGCTGTCCGTATATTGGATGGATACAGACAGTTGAAGCCTTGTCACATATTCTAAATCACTGCACTGCCTCGGACGGTAGCCATCTTGCTTTTACAGTTACAGATGTACAGCTGTAACTATGAAACTGAGTGACCAATCACCATAATGTATTTTTAGCGGTTTGTAAACGCTACAGAAGAACACCAAAAACACTTCTGCACATTATCCACCCCTCTCAGACACATACCTTGACAAATTACTGAAATATGAGATGTTATTGTATTTATTTTTTATTCCTCCAATCTCTTCTGCTCAAAGAGTGTGTCTGTCAGTGACAGGGGAACAAAATAATAACTCGGTCCCATCTCAACTCCACCCCCTGGAGTATTTTTTCAATGGCAATGTCTACAATATCAAAAATACAAATGTACTTCTTTTACATGTACCAATAAAATGTATTTACTCAGCTTAATTTAGTGTGTACTTCATGATTATAAATGGGACTACTTTACTGGCGTAAGGATATTTAATAAAAAAAACGAATACGTTTTTGCCCTAAACATGATTTATGCTTTTTTTTCTTCAAATCCACTGTTTGACCTGGATTATAAATGCAATAAGGCCCTTCACAACGCCCCGCGGAGTCTGTATATTCGACGCATACGCACGGCCTGTCAGGCATTATTGCATACATATAGAATCAGATCAAAACAAGTCAATTAACGCAAGAAAATGGTCAAATTGGGATGTACTGTACCTGCTACGAGGCACATATTTTGCTATCCATACAGCTACATTTCTATTATTTAGGTATCATTTTTATTTGGAAGACTTGTCTGAAGTTTATAAAATCTAAATGGTATGCAAAGTTAACCCAAGTCCCTACTCACATTTAACACATTTAGAGTAGAAGCTGGCAATCAGCCATGGCTAGGGAGACCTGCCATCATCAAACAGATATTTTATACAATGTGTTGCCACTGGTGTCACTATCCACACCCCACAGCTTCCAAACCATTGATTCTAACGTCAGTGTTTATTATGTAAGCAGATATGATGTACTGAATTTAAAATGTGCTTACCTGCCTGTCAAACTATCTATTTTTGAAAATCAGTGTACGAAAGTGTACAGTATGTACTGTACTATAATTGTTGTTATGCTGGTTATACTGGTAGTTTGGAATTTACAATTGAAGTTTATACCTGTGACTCCTATTACAAAAAAACAAGGACAAAAATAACACCATCAAGTGTTGTGTCTCATTACAGTGACAAAGGCAAATCAATGGAAACATGATACAACGCGTACAGAAGTTAGGTGTCAGTGAAACAATTCCAAACAATTCCTGTTGAGCACTTCTGCTCCCATGTCAGTCTCACATGCACAGTTCTGAAAAGAAATGCATGTTCATTTAAATCCAAAGTAATTTCACTCGGAGGGTGGAATTATCCCCACCCCTTCAATCCCTTCTTTCCAGTCATTAACCAACCTCCTGCTTCTCGTATCGACTGACATGCTTTGCAGCCAGTAGCATTCTTTGACCCAGGAAGTGCAAGTGTACCAAACGTCCTGAGAATAAGGCATGGGAATCCTAATTCAGTAACTGCTGACTGACATGATCCCAAAGACACAGTTCCCCCATGCTTATACTATGCTTTACCACACATGCTTTTACCATGGTATAGCACTGTAAAAATGTACATGTGTCGTAGGCACATTACTGAGCACATGCCACCTTACACTGTACACTACAGCTTACAAAGAAATGAAACACACAGAACCCCAGACTATGAAATGTCATCTTTGAAGATAAAACCGCCTCTTATCAATCAGTCACGATGGATCAATAGACCCGCCCCCCTCTACACTGGGGGAGGAGAGTTGGGGCATCTTGACTTAATGAACTATGCCGTGGGAGAGGGGATTTCAGGGAAAGGAATGGGAGGAACAAGACAGATTAAATGGTCTATTTTCAGCTTAGACAGCTGAAATTAACTAAGCATTAAACATCTTGCATGAGGGAACGATGGGAGTAAATAAAGAAGAAACATTGTCATATTGCCAGCTAGACTCAGAGCTGAAAGCAAACACATTATTTCACTTTCTGTGGATTCCACTTAGAAATAATCAGGTTTACCTATTTCTATGTAATTTGTATTTATCTTGCTCTTATTGTATTATTACCTGTACTGTAACACTTGAAATGTATTTGCTTACGATTGTAAGTCGCCCTGGATAAGGGCGTCTGCTAAGAAATAAATAATAATAATAATAATAATCACATCCAAATCTATAGTGGGACCCCCACCTTCACCCCCAAATAAAAATGTGTTTCTATCAAAAAGCTTTTCATAACCATACAGTAGCTCTTCGCTAAACCGGATATGTTTGTCCGACATTAAGTAAGATTTAAAATTATCACACACATTTATAGTGCTCAATGTATTTTAAATGTATAAATCATTGTGCTGAAATAACACTAATGTGTTTTGAGTAAGCTACACATTACATTATGTAAAAATATAAATCTGTACTGTAGGCCTATACAGTATACAGTACAGTAATTGTGACTGTTTAAAACATGCTTTCAAAAGTTCTTAACAAATTGATGCAATTGTAAGTGTGGCAATTGCCGGGAGTGTTAGTACATCTCATTATAATATTTGAGAACCCTCATTTGCACTATCTCCACCCCCTTTTAGCACATTTATGCAGGAACGCCCATAATTACATATTCATCTAAGGTTGAACCGCAAAGAAAAACTGTTACCGCAAAACATTCCCTAAAAATCGCCAACAGCATTATGCCTGTTCAGTACATTTCACCCTAAACTTCCAACTTTTGCAACTGGTGTGCGACAGGCGCAAGACTTTAGTACATCTCCCCTCGAATGTGTTCAATCCAACATAAATTATCCATCTATTGTCTAATAGTATCTCATATGTGTGTTTAAACATACAATATTCCTGAGAGGGTTAAAAACCAGTTGAGCTACTTTAAGATTTATGAGCCTGAGCAAATTAGTTAAAGCGTTTATTGATAATTTGCTGAAGTGTATTAAGTGACAATTCACAAGTAATTATAAGATGAAGTAATTGCCCGTTGATTAGTGGATGATAAGAACCTCATTAACTTGAAGCACATGAATAACAAGTTTCCCGGCTACTAACAACCAACTTAGAGACCCCTGACCAGGAGCAGCCACCCGCACCAAATACAAATCAAAAGATGGTTGTATTCAAACTTCTTATAGCATTATTTTTAACTGCATTCTTTTAACATTCATTTAAGCTAATTTGTTAATATAATATTTCAACTCATGACCTGTCAAAAGAATGTTTCAAATCCTGTTCGAATGCTTTTTGAATCTAAAAAGATGACAGCTGTTCAAAAGCTGTATATTATACAAATAAAGACTCTTCTTGCTCTTGTACATTATTATGATGTTTGGCATTGTTTCGAGTTCCATTTATACAACACTGAAGCCCTGCCGAAAGTTTTTCATCTGAATGAACTCCTATAGTATAATGCTAAATACCAATGGAAGCCACTCCTGCAAGTACATGTCACCTCAAGTTACTGTCTGAAGTCAAGAACTTAAGTTCAAGTATTGAACCATGTTCAAAAGAAAGAATCAGTCAACTTTTATTCCAAAAATATTACAAACCTCTAAAGCAATGTCTTTGATTTCCTCTTTCCAGAACATAATTTACATTTCAAAGTGGTAAGCCCAATCATAACTTCAAATCATTCAAACAGAAAAAGGCTAAAACTAAGTGACTTCATCAAAATCATCGCTGAATAAGTTGAATAATAAAAACACCTACTCTAAATGCCCAGAACATTAGAGTAACCTGCAACTGAACCCCACAATGTTCCCGGTGCATTGTTTGAGTGGAAACAGGTGTGTCTTGTTCGGTGTTGAAGGTTTCTGTGATTTGGGTCACTGTAGAACATCTGTTGCTTGTCACAATATGTTGCACACATCGGCGTTGAATACACTGTAGTCTAAGATTTTCAACTTTTTTGGCCAGTCGGTGTAATTCTGATCCTAAACCATTTCTCTGTGAATTCCTTGAACTTTAACTACATTTAAACCAGCATGCTGTAATGTAATGCATTTGAGGCGATACCAAGTTTCATATGCTTTAGTAGCAAAATCTTGTTATTTATTTTTTTCTTTAACCGCTGGCTGTGGACCAGCAGTTACAGCAGTAGAAAAATATGCATATTTATATATTGTCTTCTTTATCTCTGAGTCTGCAGTAAAGACCTCCTGACGAACCCAAATAAGTCTTTCAGCACTAATTGTGGTGGATTTCTTTACCTAACGCAACCCAGTCCAAGATTAGTGCTAATCGGGGTCTGTAAAACCAGTCGTTTAAGTCCCAAATGATGTGGTATTTGTAGAGCTTCACCAATGTGTTCAACTATAATTATACAATTCTGTTTGGGGCTTCAGAATTCACATGGTGGTAAAAAAACAATGACCCCATTTTAACATGTGCACCATCTACATTTAGTGTATTCTTATGAGCAACAGCCATTTACAGTCACTTCCCCTCTTGCCCACCCAAAGTGCTAATGAGAAGACAGCTTTATACCACAAGACTGGATAAACTGTACTCATTGACATCTAATAACACACACAAAACATTCTCTGGATTGCTTGCTCC
The DNA here is from genome assembly GCA_030684275.1 of Acipenser oxyrinchus oxyrinchus. Lineage (NCBI taxonomy): Eukaryota > Metazoa > Chordata > Actinopteri > Acipenseriformes > Acipenseridae > Acipenser > Acipenser oxyrinchus. The sequence continues at coordinate 19,449,540 of CM060267.1, read as the reverse complement.
CTTGCTGTCTCCTGTGCAGTTAGAGAACAGGTCTAGTCCAGCCCCTGACCTGCCTGTTCCAGTGCTTCCAGGGGATGCTACAGAGGCCCCCAAGCTGGACTGAGGCCCAGACTGTCTGGATGAAGTTCAGCTCTGGGAAGGCCTATTGTTTGCTTTGGCAGGCTGCTGGTATTTTTTTTTTTTTCCGGTGCCCAGAAAAGGCTGCAGTGAGCTTGCAGCCGGTTGACCTAGGGAGGGGGAGGAAGGGCCAGACTTGTTTTCCACCCTTTCCCCTTTGGTAATCTTGGTCCCTCTCCCCTACCTACACCCTGCCTGCCTGCCTCTCTGTCTGCCATGTGGGTGTTGCTTCATCTTTACACAAAAACAGCATCATTTTTCCCTGATAAAAAATATGTGAATTAACTCTTGTATCTCCCAACTCAAAGAGTAAGGAGTGTGGAAATTACATTTGTCTGTTTAAACGGTGTCCTTGCCTGTTGGTGATATTTTAGTTAGGGGGGTTTCTATTTTTCCTTCTAGACATTCTATTACAGCAATACTATGCACCTTTAAAATCACCAATCGGATCTACTGACGGAAATTATTATTTATTTCTTAGCAGACGCCCTTATCCAGGGCGACTTACAATTGTTATAAGATATCACATTATTTTTACATACAATTACCCATTTATACAGTTGGGTTTTGACTGGAGCAATCTAGATAAAATACCTTGCTCAAGGGTACAGCAGCAGTGGCCCCCAACCTGGGATTGAACCCACGTCCCTCCGGTCAAGAGTCCAGTGCCCTAACCACTACTCCACACTGCTGCCCACAGATCACACAAATCAGGTGAAGCCATTTGAATGGCTTGAGTTTGCCTATATTTTTCCTCAGAAAAAAAGCAACATTTATATTATTAGCTGTTTTGACAAAGCAGGACACAAAAACTAAAGGGAGGTAATCATGTATTAATTACAACCTCAAACAGCCACTTTATAAGACTATAGAGAGCTGATCTTGAGCTCATCAGTGACTCCGCTACCCATTCTTATACACCAGCCAAGGTGCATGAGAGCACATTGTCACCCCCAGGGGGTAAAATCACAAACTTTACAGAAAACCAATGAGCTGTGAGGATGGGTGCTTAAAAGTTTCTGGTCACATTGACAGAAATGACCTTATATTACATAGTTTTTATCATAGCTGACAATCAATTTATTATATATCAAATAGTACAGTGAGTAAAATCTAATAAGGTGTTAACTGATGAAGACACTGGTTTTATGAATTGACCACACATTTGCCATGTGACTTTTTTTCTTCATGATCTCTATCTGGAACCAAGCTAATACATTACTCTCATATATTAGAAATATAGCCTGAATTTGACATGCGAATGCATACAATTCATAGCTGTAATGGCAGTTTACCATAACGTTTCATATGTTGCCCTCCAGTTAAAAGCTCTGTTGAAATGTATTTCTCTACACAAAACTTCCCACCTGATAGGCACCCATCCATAACAGTCTGATCTCTCACTTCTTGACCAGTGGCTACCAACAGCTCAGAAGAGCTTGGAAGAGAACTTTGAATTTGTGGACATGAGGGGGAGGGGGAGGAAAAAACAAGTGAACCTGTGATCAACAACATAGATAAAAACTCCTAAATGACATTAAGAAGAGAGGATGGCATGTTTGGGGGTAATCTTTGCATTCTGTACGATTCAAAACTGTCGAGGTAACAACTTATGAGTACATTAATAACATGGTATGGATAATAAATCAATAAGGCTAGTGGCAAATAGATTTATAAAGTTTTGACCTGTAGTTAAATTTAAAATGGGATTTTAATGGTGTATTGTCAATCAGTAATATCATATCATAATTTATAACTTACTAGGTCAATATGTTTATTGACTGTATATGGACACTTGTAATAGACACTAAAGTGAGACCACTAATTGTTAGTCCTATTTGGCCTAGTCTACGGTGGGGTTAAAAAATCAATGAGGTCTGCCTTAGTGCCACAATCCTACTCTTCCTTGAGTTCTATTAGAAATTACTGAGCATCGTGGACCAGTTGTAGAATTCCCTGTAAAACCCAGAGCTTAGACTAAGTGGAATCCTTTTTCATGCTCGCAATAAACATATCTCACCCAAGATGATGGTTTACCACTAATAGCTTTAAAATTGCAGTCACTATTTATTCATAAGTCCTTGCAAATTGTTTAATTGCCTCTATATTTTGAACTTCAGAATCTTTTTTGAAATTCTCATTATAGCAGTTTTCCATTTTTCTGGATTGTGGTTGCCTCTCTCTCTGTATGAAAGTATTTGAAAACTATTGCTGAACTTCCAATGACCTGCTTTTAAACTTTCTTATCTTTTTGTAGATGTGGAGTCCTGACAGATTAGCAGCATTTTAAAGCACTGACAAAAGCTACAGCAGACTATTGATCAGGAGGTGAATCTTTATTTACTGCTGTGACGTTTTTAACATACCTTTGTATAAAAAGATGTTGGTCTATTTTATTATAGTTTTTATGCTACTGAACATTGTCAAAACTAATTTCATCTTGTGTACAGATCCTGTGCACAGAACATACACCACAATCCATTTTTTTATGTTTAACAGTAGTTTATTTTGTTATTCATAAGATATTTATATGTGTGTATATGGTGTCAGATTTGCTTGCCAGTCCCCTCGCCCAAACTGCACAAGACCTTTTATACAGTAAAGCACAACCTACACATGACGTATTAACTATCACATGAGATACCACACCCAGCAATCTGTATATACACGAAATATATTGGCTTCTATCAGCAAACATGTAAATTCACAATTAGAAGACATGTTCTTGAACACAGCCATTACAGGCACCTTGAATGCAATTAAATGTTAAACAAAGGTCATGTAACTGTTCAAAAAGGATTGCAAACATCATAAAAAGTTAAGAGAACAGTAAAAAAATACATATACATAAATATATATATATATACACCACCACATCTCTCACCTAAAAAAAGATTCATCTGCCTGGCACCACCACATATCTCCAGATTCTGCTAGAATTCTGTTAACAGGAGAAGTGGCCTCTGAGCAGCTCTGGTGCAGTATCAGTGTCTTGCTATATTTGGAGACAGATGTTGAGGGTTCAGCAAATAGGAACAGTTTCCACTTCTGCAAAAACTAAAGTCCTGGAAAGCTGCGAGTCGAGAGTCGAGAGTCGAGAAAGCTCCACAGTGGAATGTGAAAAGCAGAACTCCCCTGTTTTATGGCAAGTCTGTGCGGAAACAGACGGAACCACAAATCCCTTCACAGCTCTGCGTGTCTATATCCGAGGGAGGCAGCGGCGCAGGTCAGGAGTCCGTCACAGCCATACAGGACGAGCAGGGAGCAGAGGAATCATGGGAAATAATCCACTGAACGATGGCTGGCCAAGCAACCCACACCTCACCGGCATGTCACAGGGTGCTTAATATGAAAGGGTACGAGACGGGAAACCGCAGGGAATCCAAATACTGCTTAAAATCCACTCTCTTTTTTCTTTTGGGAATGTTTTGGCATTTTCTAAACCATTATCAGCCAACTAAAAGACCAGCATTGTTAATGTTTTATATAGATAAAGCTCTTACTTAAACCAGTACATAGGGGGTCTTCATAATTACAACTTTAAAGTCTGTTTCAAAGCTCTTTTGAAAATGTCTGCTCTAGTGCACTGATAGTGTAAGGATAATTGCCCACTTTGTCAAAAAGGTAACACAGGAATAACAATCCTTTGAAACAGACTTTAAAGTTATAAGTGTAAAAAGTTGTCAGGGTGTTAACAATGAAAAGAAAAATTACAGGTACGTTATTTAAACAGATATAGCAACACGTGGGGACATATAATGCTATATTTTTTTTAGGAACCCCGCTACTTACTCTTTAATGCTCCTGGATGATAACCCAACAGAACGTGAACTAGTTAAATGAGTGCTAACTGAGGCTTTCAAATCATTTTACTACTAGCAGCAGTATTGCGGGTCCCCTTTTTGTGTTTAAGATCTTTTGCTTGTTTGCTTGATATTTTAAATGCAATATTAAGCTTCTTGGTTTCTAATAATCCTGTGGTGTTAGTAAACTTGACCTCACTGGTTGTTGACCAAATCTATGTTATACACAAGTGGAATTGACCCAAGTCGGTATATTTTCTGACACAGAACAGAATCAGTATTTGCTACGACAAATCCAACTTCATAGAGCAACACATTTTAAACTTCAACACATCTCCGCCTTGAATCTAACTGACACTGGCTTGGAATCTTTAAAGTGCCTGCATAAAATAAAATAAAGTAACTTTGTGTATTTCTTTTAAGCCACATTTCCATCTGCCACTGGGATTGACTTAAAAGTAATTTTAAATCCAACTAGTTCATTTCCATTAGCAGCAGATCGAGATCAGTTAAATTGTGGGCTGGCAGAACATAGCTCGATCTCTAGTACTGATAGGAGAAGTTACCTAATGTGTTTACAATGCGAAGGAGGGTCGCAAGAGAATTGTGGACTGAAGAAAAACATGTGAAGGCTGAACACAAATGCTGTGAATATATAGTACCATCCATAACAATTAAACACTCACTTTATAAATATTAAACAAATGAAACAAATTCAATAACACATGTTTCTAAATGTGAATATTGTTTATGTATTATCAGGTAAATATTGGAGGTTAGTGAATACATTTGGAAATACATACAGGTTCCCTTTTGTCTACTGTGCGCTTGCAGATTGGATTGTAGACTGCAGATGGAACCGGCTGCAGCCAGAGTTGGATATAGGAACGAGATGAGATTGAGTTTTACAGACTGGTTTCATGGTGCCGATGGAAACATGACATAAGGTAACACATTAAAGTGTAGAAAAATGCCAATATTGTGTTAATTTTTATATTACTGGTCTACAACTACTTATTTTTAAAACTAAAAACCCACAGCCTTTTACTTCCAGTTTAGTCACAAATACCACTGGTGACAGACGCGGGCACACACTACTGTATATCAACAAAAAAGGTAGGCCTTGTTGAACCCCAGGATAAAACAATCACAAACATGTTTAGGAAAAGTAGTGGCTTCCTCCCTCTTCCTGTAAAAATCTATCAATTCATCACCTCAGAAGCTCTTAAGAAAGGCTCATAGTAACAAACTTTATTCACAGTATGAAAATTATAAAAGGGCAGTGAAAAGGTAAACACAAGTAAAAAAAAGACATTTCAACAGAATAAAAAGAATATAACTAAGCATTTTTATTTGAAAATATATACTTTATAAGGTTGTTCATGTTTAAAAATAGTGTACTAATGTTCAGTATCTACTCTGACTCACTATCTGCATATGAATATCAACATCCTGGAAAAATAAGCATTGTTTTTTGTTTTTGTTTTTTGATGTGGCACTCGGTATGCAAAATATAAAACAAACCAAAAAATCTATATTCAGTCTGCTATACTGCAATGTACATTTTATTGTAATAACTTGTTCTGCATGTATTGTGTTATAAATCAGATCATCTAAATACCCTACAGCAACTTACTGATAAATGTGATTGATATTAACTGGAGTGCAGGACTGAAAATAGCTGAGTCATGTATTCTATGTTTTGCTGTGGCTGGGCCCGCGTGATATTTCCTTTGTCTGATTTGCTTAATTAAATCTCAGATGAATCTCATTAGGCTAACAATAAATACAAGAATGGCTCAAACTGCCATGCTGGAGTATGATAATAACCAAAGTGACATTATCAGGACCTATTGGTCGCTATTGCATTCTGTCAATCTGTCATTCCAATGTGATGATAGTAAGCAGAGGGAAAAGTGATGCTACGCTTTTATAAGCAAGAAGCAAGTCAAACAGCAACAGAAACCAGGGGTATACTTTTCTTGTGGGTTGGACAATGCAGAGAACTAAATCGCATGATGTGCCAATACATCAATGTCACGATATGATACTGATCACACTATGCAGATCGCCACATGACATGCATTACAACACATGTGATGGTCCTGATGGGCTGCTTGTATGATGCGTAATAAGATCAAATGATGATTTTATGATTGACCATTTTTTAAGCCATAAATGAAATGAATAGGGAGAGTATCGATTCACAGCAACTATAAAACACACTTATTCTTCATTCAAGAACCATTTGGTGAACTACAATGAGCTATGCTATGCGTTTGGTCTTGTATCACGATACAAACGATACATACCTCTCTTACACTTATATAACAGGTGTCTATCCCCCCCCTTGGTTTCCTACAATAGTATCCTCAGCAGGTATGACATGCTATGTACACTCACTAGCCTTGTTTTACTTAACAGTACCATTTTGAAGTATTCAATCATGAATAGGTGAAAATGTAAAAGAAAAGTCTCTTTTACTGAGGGTTTGTAATTTTCCAAAACACACACTGGCCCTCCATCATTTCCTCAGTCAGGTGTGAGCTGGTTTCGCTGGAATGATACGATCTGCACATAATGCAGACAATTATCCTCAATAACTGTCACTCGCATGACAGCACTTTCTCTACCTCCTAAGAAGCGTGCAAGGACAAAGATAGAAGCGTTGATTCCTTGATACCAGGAACGCAGTGAAATTGTCTGTTCTTTCCTCACAAATCACAACGTATCATTAGCCTTAATTTGCATGCCTGCTGCCGTATGTGTAAACGGATGAGAGGAAAATACAAATCTAAAATGACATGATTCAAAAACATTAAGAGCACAGCACTCTCCTCTGGTAATTAGTAAGCCCATTAATAAGAAAAGTTAGTAGTCTGAAAAGATGCACACAAAAAAACCGACTGCTGTGTATATATATTTATAAATATGTTCTTAAGGAAATATAATGTAAAGGAATGTAGATTAATTGAACATAAAATACAAATATCACACGTATTTATGTGTAAATAAATGAAATTTATTTTGTAGAACGGTGTTGTGATTTAACCCAGAAACCGCTAAGGGTTCTCATTAATGAGCAGTAGATAGAGATAAAAAAAAAAAAATTCACGAAAGAACTAAAAAGGAGGAGAAAAGGTGTTAAGACATACCAGTCACAAAAATCTAAGTTTACATTTCTATTTTAATTTTTGGTGTCAACATAAGATAAATAATGTTGAGAGAGTCCTCATGGTGAGCTTGTCGGTTTTTATGAGACATTTTTTGTTCTCTTTTACTAGAGAGGATTTTTAGCTGATAAGTTATCAAGCAGCACATGTTAAACCAATGCACTGTAGCAGGACACTGGTACTTTACACAACCCAGTGTACATATTTCACATTAATGCTTTCTATTCTAGCCACACTCCAGTGTATTCAATTTGCTGGAACAAACCTGGATACATTCTAAGATATATATATATATATATATATATATATATATATATATATATATATATATATATATATATATATATATATATAATGAGCAAATGTATTTAAATTACCCAACAAGTTACTGCTGGCAAAAAGGCAGGTGAATCCAAATATCTATTGTAATCGGTATATTTTAAATGTATAAATCATTGCTATGAAAGTGTATTCTCTGTAGACATTACATTAGCCTATGTAAAAATATAAAATCTGCACATTAGACATGTACAGCTATGGCCAAAAGTTTTGCCTCACCGTATAGAATAACAGAATTTGCTTCATAAAGTTGAATGAAATCTGCTGAATAATGTTACGTTAACATATTGAATTACATACCACTTTGTCGTTTTCCATATACTTCATTAAAAACTGACAAATTAAAGGGTACATCAGCACTACATGAAAGATAAAACATAAACTATCCCATCTTGCTGTTGCGAATGTATTTGTTCATTGTATAATAATCCATCCCAAACATCTGCATAATGCAACACTGCTATGTCCAGAATCAATGTTCTCGAGCATCTCTTCTGAGCCAGAAAACAGGACTTCCGCATGTACCCTCACATGTGCTCTGAAACATACCGGCGCATGCCCAGTGAAGGGTTGTATTAGCTATATTACCTCCGTGTGGAAACACACTAGTCTGTGTGACAAACATGGTCCGTCTAATTTTCCATAAGGAAGAAACTTGTGCCTGCTTTCGTTTTGTGTAGTAGACATCTTTCACACTGTAAATGTTTCCTTTGTATGTTGTATTTTGATGTATTATTATGATTAATGTTGCATTCAATAAAAAAAAAATTAAAAAATTAAAAAAATGTCTGTGCTGTGTAAGTGGTTGCGAGGAAAAGAAAACCAAGATGGAGTTGTTCTCATTTCCAACTAATGAAGGGACCTAGCCACAATTAAAGCAGCACTGTGTTATTTCAATATTGTCACCAAAATCTTAGATATAGGTCCAGCTGATTCGGAATGTTTGCAGAATGGACACGTATCACATAAACTAGCAAATAAGATTCGGAAACGATGTATTTCCTTTCGGAATGAGGTCTTTGAGGATGATCCGGCCTAAAAAAAAATAAACATTGCATTTTTTCATCCTTCGTATTTGGTTTTCATTTGCATTTCCTGACACAACACATGCACAATAATCTACACACCGCTGAGTGGGAAACTTGAATTCGGCAACACATTCCATCTCTGTATCAGTTTCTGAACAATCTGATGTTGAAATATTGTCTGGCATTATTTCGAATGCTCCCTGTGTACAGTTATCCGCCAAGATATCCCCCTTCTCTTGATGTACAGGCACACCGAAGCTAGGCATTTCCTTAGATCAACGAATAGGCTACAAACATGATTTATATGTTTTCCAACCAATAAATAGCCTATTCTATTCAGGCAACATTAACAATGCAATTTAATGTATGCGTTACAAATAACCAAATACTTAAATTATGTAATTGGATAATTAAACATAGACGTTTATATTTATTATTATTATTATTATTATTATTATTATTATTATTATTATTATTATTATTATTATTATTATTATTGGCTTAATTACATGTTCCTAAACTCAGAAATCATGGTAGGAAATGATACTGTTAAGACGCATCTCATTCTCCGCCTGGTCTGAGGCACGTGTTAATTATGATGCCGGTAAGGGTAAATTAACGGCACAATACAGACTTATTAATCAAAGTAATAATATGTTAATGAGAAAATTGGTCTCCAAGGGCACGTTAATCTAAGACATGATGAGTCATGTTTGATGGTAAATGGTGTTTATGCATCACCTGATGAAATTAACTATTACTGGCACGATAAAGGAGATGGTAAGTTTTATGAATATGAGCCTAAATTTGCTAATGATGTAATATATCTGTGTGAGGCTGCAAGTAGATACCATGGCGAAATATAATCTATAATACAAACAAACATCTGTTCATGATCAGTTCATGTTATTGCTACCATGTTTAACTGTTCATATCAGCTTCTTAATAAAAATATAAATTAACATAACTGGTAAAACATACTACCATTACAAACAATGGCTTACAGCTACTTTATGAAAACTGTGTACTGTAAAAACCACCAATATAAAAAATCTTTATATAACCTGTGTGTTTGGGCAAAACTTCAAAAAGTGCCAAAATGAGTCGCAATACTGTAACCAAGAAGAACTCCAATGGATAAGTCTGCAGCTTCAAATGATAATTACATTGCATTTCAATTGTTTAATAAGCTTAAAAAAAAAAAAACACAACACGAAAAACCTCAAAAATAGGGACCCAGTGCTTTAAGAATCTAATTGTTTCCTAAAGTGAAATTTGGCCAGGAGGTTTGGCAATAACCTCAGAGCATGACTAACCGTGTACAGCAGCTTGTAATGCAATCCAGTACAATGTATATTTCAGCTTAACTGAATGCATGCCAAGAGCAGGCCTATGTAAACATGCACAATTTGGGTAATAAAACTGCAAGTGAAGTAAATACACCAGGGAAGCACATGGAAGGAGTGCTTGTACCATGTGGTCACGCAAACAATACAATCATTTTCATTGTCTCTGGACTCTGCTCTTCGCTATTCTAAAAGAGCCAGAGTATTTCAGTTAAAGCCTTTAAGTCTGCATAATAGTTTTCTATTCTCTACTCTTGACCACTTTGCATCAGAAGGCTGAGAGACTGGCACGTTGATGGTGATCATCAAAAAAAATAACCATTAGTAATATCACTTCTAGTAAAACATCAGTCACATTGCTTTTTACACAAAATATTCTGTGGCAAGTTAACGGGTATGAGATATGGATTCCGTTTTTTTCACAATTCCATCTGTTTGACAAAAGGGAAGATATGTTTGCCTGAATATTAGAGTTCCCAATCTGTTAATGTCTAGATTTTGTTTAGTGCCTTAAGTACTCTACAGATAAACTCGGATACTCAGTATCATCAGCCAACCAGCTCTAGAGGCTTTCTATCAGACAGTAGATAACCACTGTGATGTCTCCTATGATTCAAAGCAATCCACAAAGGTTGTTTTTTTTCTAAGTGTCCAGACATGATCATCGGCTAGCAACTGATTTGGTGCTGCTGGTCTAAAAGCCAAGCTACTATAGGTTCTGAATAAGCTTTTTAACCTATGGTTCATATTTCAATAGCAAGCAGCTCAGAATCCAGGGATTGCTCGCTGTACTAGTCAAATGACTCAGTGGTCCAAATTTTAAAATAAAATTGCAATATGGATGGTTTTTTTGTTTTTTGTTTTTTTTTTAAAAACCTCTCAGGACATTTTTCATCGGAAAGGTTACCACAGAAATCCTGCATAACTGTCATTACGGTCACATCTACCAGATGGTAGAGCGTTTATTGATGAGCACCATTGCTTAAATAGAAGTCCTTAAGGTAATTGATGGCCATTAATGAGTCACTAACAACTTGCCATCACTACCTATCCCAGTAAATATTCATTTTGCATGTTTACATTTGATCAAAATGTGAGGTTCCACTTTTCTGAGTGGGATCTTTGGAAGCCCTCCCCCCATCGCACCCCCCACACACATACACAAACCCTCAAAAAGCTGGTTTACATGGTAAAACAGCAATCAAATTCAACTTCACGTTGAAGATGCCTTAAGGTATGCTGGTAGGCACATTGCCAAAATGAGCAAACAGCAACAGCAGGCTCTGAACTCGTGGAAGAATTCAAATGGGACAGCGTCTGGAACAGAAGTGTGTCCCTGTTATCTCTGACGGCAGGAATTAATCCCTGTGACCCTTTGGTCCAAAAGTCAGCATGCTACTTGAAGAGTCACCAAAGCTGTTTGCTGTTGTGCTGTTGCAGTGTCATAGCAATGAACTGCTAGCTGTTAAAACCCAACACCTGCTCCTTACTATTACCCTTGTCCATCAACAACACGTGAATGAGTCTGGTGGAAGTTGGGAAGTTCAAGTCTTAGCCAAGGGTGATAAATGAGCTATTAGCGACAAAGCCTTTTCCGTCACACTAAAGTTGCGGCAGTACTTAAGAGGTCTTTATGTCTGGAACCAGTAAAAATGAAAGCCAGGGGCAGACTGCTTTCCTGAATGGGCAGGTCTATACAGTAATGATTAATCACTTCACATGGTTAGCTGAGGAGTGCAGGACTTGAGCAGGTCTGTACAGTATTGAATTAACTGTATATTGGCAGATCTGGAAAGATGTTTCTCGAGACAACAAACTAAGCCTTGTTGATTTAGTTTTTTTTTTTTTTTTTCGTGGAAGCAGCAAGTTAGAGATTGTTGTCACACACCAAGAACAGAACTAACTTTGAAGTCTCCAGTTAAATAAACCCAAGACAAGACAACGGCAAAGGGTTGATTTTGTTCCTGTGATTTATTTTTCCACCGCTCTCCATCTTTCACATCCATACGCTGCTCCTGATCACCATTAACAGACCAATCAGTGATGGGTTTACACCTTCTTAACTGATACTATCAAACAGTTTGAATCAGTACACCAATGAAGTCACTAGCCAAAAAGTTATTGGACTCATATGTTTTATCTCTTAACAAATAAGATGTACTATACACACTATTTTATTTTTACATTCTGAGTGCTATGGGAACAGTAATATATTGTACTTGACTTTTAAATAAGACTGTTATGTAGAGGACAGACCCCATTAATGTTCATGGATTAGTGTGGTTACTCCATTAATGAGGACCAATAAAGATGAGCCCCAAAGGGTTGTATACAGCAATCTTCATGGGCGCAATAAACCCAGCACTCCGTTGTAGTTTTCTGTTTTTTTAACTGAATTCAGGAATTTCTTTCTGTCTCAAGCTCTACATCTGGTTAGAAATGTGGAGTAATTTGGAACTTTGTGATTCGCCCGTCATTCCATTGTGGGATTTGAATGAATGCAAGATTATTTTCCAGTTCTACTTGTTATAGAACCAGAATACTACATGTTCGTACATGCAGTGCTGTGGTTATTTCACTCATGGGGATGAGTAACCATTTTTATTTCCTCCGATTTCCTGTTTGTAGGACCCATGGGAGTTATATAATCACATGACTAGTAGAAGACAAAGAGTAAATCACTAAAACTGATTAAAGTTACAAAACTTTTAATTAATAAGCAAGTTTTTAATTCAAGGCAGTGCACTTGTAAGTATGTTAAGTTGTTTATTTCTGGTTAGATCGAAATGGAGCAATTTTCCATACGAATCTTATGTTCTTCTAGAATTTTCCATAAGAATCTTATGTTCTTCTAGAAGATTTAGGAGGGACTTGATTGAAGTCTTATTTCAAAAGAGTTGACAAAGTTAACTCAAACCATACTTTAAGCACAGCACAGAAATCAGGACCAGAGGGGACACAGCTGAAAATTAGGTGAAGACTGAATTATAAGAGAGGGTAGGAGACACTTCTTCACACAGAGAGTGGGGAGGGTATGGTGGATATATTGTTGAAGCTGAATCACTGGGATCAGTTACTAGGAACCAGACGAGCATAGATGGGCTGAATGGCCTCCTGTCATTCATACATTTTTGTATGCTCATATGTTCAAATTTACTCTTTGAAAATCAGACACCAAATTCCATCAGCAGAGAAAGTAATATATTACTGTATTATAAGCTGAACAACATTAATTGGGGTTGTTAGTTTAATATCTTTCAAATGTTGACTCCAACATACAGTCCATGGTATTTCAAATGGAAAGAGTGGATCAGGTTTATTATGAGAGGATGGGGGCCCACATGGTTAAAACACTGCAGGTCCATTGAGGGATACTGCATGCATGTGCAGGTCTCACATCCTGTTGTCTTTTCACTGGAACGCTTATAGACAGGTGGTCTTCAGAAAGATACAGCTCTTTCGAAATCACCATGCGAGAAACCGTGAACGACATTCCACAAGGAACTTTTTATATAGCGTTACATTGCATTTTTGACATACCAGCTATGGCTGATTTCACAAGTTTGGATGCTGCCCCTATTTACCTGAGGGAAGGGTTCTGCAGTATAGTGCGATTAAAAAAATATTGCAAAGCATAGAAAAACAGAATGAAGCATGAGGAGGTATAAAGCAAAGATAATTTTACTCCCCCACCCCCCAAGAGAAAATTCTTACATAAGGGCTAGCATTATACTATGAAATCTGAATTATGTAGCCAAAAGGAATTACTGTTTATCCCCTCGGGCTCTGGAGCCACAAACGTGGACATAAAATTATCTGTTCAATATATAAAATGACTCTAATGTATAATGCTGAAATGAAGTTAAAATAATGAGTTTATTTATCATATATATATATATATATATATATATATATATATATATATATATATATATATATATATATATATATATATATACAGTACTGTGCAAAAGTTTTAGGCAGGTGTGAAAAAATGCTGTAAAGTAAGAATGCTTTCAAAATAGACATGTTAATAGATAATATTTATCAATTAACTAAATGCAAAGTGAGTGAACAGAAGAAAAATCTAAATCAAATCCATATTTGGTGTGACCACCCTTTGCCTTCAAAACAGCATCAATTCTTCTAGGTACACTTTCACAAAGTCAGGGATTTTGTAGGCATATAGTCAGGTGTATGATTAAACAATTATACCAAACAGGTGCTAATGATCATCAATTCAATATGTAGGTTGAAACACAATCATTAACTGAAACAGAAACAGCTGTGTAGGAGGAATAAAACTGGGTGAGGAACAGCCAAACTCAGCTAACAAGGTGAGGTTGCTGAAGACAGTTTACTGTCAAAAGTCATACACCATGGCAAGACTGAGCACAGCAACAAGACACAAGGTAGTTATACTGCATCAGCAAGGTCTCTCCCAGGCAGAAATTTCAAGGCAGACAGAGGTTTCCAGATGTGCTGTCCAAGCTCTTTTGAAGAAGCACAAAGAAACGGGCAACGTTGAGGACCGTGAGACGCAGTGGTCGGCCAAGGAAACTTACTGCAGCAGATGAAAGACACATCATGCTTACTTCCCTTCGCAATCGGAAGATGTCCAGCAGTGCCATCAGCTCAGAACTGGCAGAAAACAGTGGGACCCTGGTACACCCATCTACTGTCCGGAGAAGTCTGGTCAGAAGTGGCCTTCATGGAAGACTTGCGGCCAAAAAGCCATACCTCCGGCGTGGAAACAAGGCCAAGCGACTCAACTCTGCACGAAAACACAGGAACTGGGGTGCAGAAAAATGGCAGCAGGTGCTCTGGACTGATGAGTCAAAATTTGAAATATTTGGCTGTAGCAGAAGGCAGTTTGTTCAGCGAAGGGCTGGAGAGCATACGAATGAGTGTCTGCAGGCAACAGTGAAGCATGGTGGAGGTTCCTTGCAAGTTTGGGGCTGCATTTCTGCAAATGGAGTTGGGGATTTGGTCAGAATTAATGGTCTCCTCAATGCTGAGAAGTACAGGCAGATACTTATCCATCATGCAATACCATCAGGGAGGCATCTGATTGGCCCCAAATTTATTCTGCAGCATGACAACGACCCCAAACATACAGCGAAAGTCATTAAGAACTATCTTCAGCGTAAAGAAGAACAAGGAGTCCTGGAAGTGATGGTATGGCCCCACAGAGCCCTGATCTCAACATCATCGAGTCTGTCTGGGATTACATGAAGAGAGAGAAGCAATTGAGGCTGCCTAAATCCACAGAAGAACTGTGGTTAGTTCTCCAAGATGTTTGGGCCAACCTACCTGCCGAGTTCCTTCAAAAACTGGGTGCAAGTGTACCTAGAAGAATTGATGCTTGATGCTGTTTTGAAGGCAAAGGGTGGTCACACCAAATATTGATTTGATGTAGATTTTTCTTCTGTTCACTCACTTTGCATTTTGTTAATTGATAAATATAAACTATTAACATGTCTATTTTTGAAAGCATTCTTACTTTACAGCATTTTTTCACACCTGCCTAAAACTTTTGCACAGTACTGTATATATATATATAAACGTGGGGACTGTACGTGATAAGACCAAGTGCAATATTAACATTATTTATTAACTTTTAGAGATGTGCAAAAGCAGGCAACATATTATACTCCCCTTTAAGGTGTTATTGATTACCACTCACTAACATAATTGGGGGCTAAACTCTACAATACAAAAAAATCATAAATACAAAGGTGTTCTTTCACAGTTTTATAGCTGCAAAGTTTTAGTGGTTTAAACTGGCAAAAATACACCGCTTTCATTTATACTTTTTATTTCTCTCTCCCTACAATCATAGTATATTACCCATCACTGATCAATGATAAACCTGGGCTCCTTTGTAACATCATCTACACAACACTGACAACTATTTTTACTTTTACTATTGATTGCAACCACATGAATCCCCCAAAACAATACATATACACAGTATATATATATATATATATATATATATATATATATATATATATATATATATATATATATACTGTGAACAAGAGACTGTTGGTGAGATGAAGTGAAGATGTCTATAACCATAGAGGAGCCTGGGAGCCTGGCTCTGTTGCATAGTGCCAGTATACACCCTATAACACCCTGTCTACACTCCTCAGTATGGTAAATCAAAACTACTATAATCCTGTGCTGGGCTTTCTAGTGAGAAACCAATTAATGTGTACATGACAAAACAATGTGCTCTATTGTAACTTTGGACTGCAATGTAGTGATTTGGGAACTTTGGACAAGTGCAGAAATACAGGCTGGTAAGGGTGGATGCCTTTACATGCAAAAAATGCACATCAATATAGCCTCAGCTCAACGGCAATACAGTCTGAAATGGTAGGCATTTCCAGGCCTATCAAAGCACGCTGAGTACAGCACAACAGTTTAGACATGCATACAGAACATACTGTGAGATGAGCCTGCAGTGTCAACGTTCAATTGCACATTCTTCAAATGTGATGCTACCCTCAGCATCATACTAAACCACTGTGTTACAACACATCTGAGCTCAACACTTCTCGGTGTTAGGTCCCTAGCTGAGGTGAATGCTTTCACACAGACTGAATTTTTGCTGAGCTTCCTGTTAAGCAGTATCAAAATCGTCAAAATCTGTACCAGGATTCTAGCAAGTTGTATAATGTATCTGATTCATTCCCCACTCCAGGCACAATATAAATAGTTTACTGTTTATAATAACAAGGTTGACCAAGATCTGATTGGGGAGGTAATGCGTCATGTTTTACATTTAGCCATAAAACCATTAGCCATCTGTGAGATAAATCCTATTATTGCCACTAAGAGATAGATTCAGTAAAAAGGGCCACTTTTACAGTTGACCTGCATTTTATGGACCTGTTTTATGGCACAATTCAACCAGGCTTCCAAACATAGAAGCACCTCCCACTGAACACATCACGACATGAGCAAAGGTGTCAAAAACATTTACTATTAATATTCCATAAGCCTTTCATTAACAACTATGTCAGTGACAATAACTGCATTAGCTGTAAATACAAAATCCTTCTTAACATATTTCAGAAAAGATGTGATATTTTACAACAGGGGCCACGTTATATACAAGACAGGGTCACCCTGTAAAGATGAAAAGTAAAAATGCCAAAGTTAAAGGAGACACCATTGGGGCAAACTTGACCCCCATTTGTACTGCAGCACGAACTAGCCCTAGTAGCAACATGAATAAAAAGGTGGGGCCAAATACAACAAGTATGCTGAGTTTCATGAAGATCCGTCTTCATTTACTCTATGTTGGGCCTCTTCAAGAAGGAGAACAAGAACTTTTTTTTGACTGCCTATCTCGTCTAATATTTCTACGCATAGTAAAATAGTGTTTGGATATGATGTTGGTGTATTTAGAGCTGTCTAGAAACAATTTGAATGGTGTTAAAACAACTGGGATAGCTGTGGCTCGCAAAAAGTTTCTCCGTTAGCTGAAGGATTATACAGGACATTTGTGAGCCACAGTATATGGACAATAAAATTAGTGGCTCGTTAGAGCAGAGTGACCCACATTATTACTGGGCTGCTCTGTGCATTAACAAGACACCGCAGGCTTAGAAACAGCTTGCCCGTTTCAGCGCACAGTTTTGTGGGCCGTTTGCGAGAGCTCGTAAATTTTAAAAACAGGAACTGCTGACTGGCTGCCAGGCTGGAATTAAACTAAAGAGAGAGTGGCTTTAAAATGACATTGCAGGTAAGGGTCTCCACTCGACTGTTTGGATAACAGCATCGCTGTCTGACGTGGTTTCCATCAAAATAATGAAACGTGTTTGCTAGCACTCTACTTGTTGACTGTGCAGTTTGTTTACATTCCCTTAAGGAAGTCCCCTACCCCATAAAAAGGATATTGGCTTTATAGAAAGTCCAGGGAAGAGCAACCAGACTAATCCCTGGGCTTAAAGGGATAAGCTATGAAGACTGACAGAACTGCATTTATTTAGTCTCGAGCAATGAAGAATTATAGGAGATTTGAACATTTTAAAAGTTGGCGAAGTTAACCACAGCCAATACTTTAATCACTACACAAAACCAGGGTCGGAGGACTCAGTTGGAAATTAAGTGGAGATAGACAGAGTGTAGGAGATGCAGAGGTGAGGGTATGGAATGGGTTATCAAGCCATGTTGTTAATGCTGAATAACTGGGATCCTTTAAGACCCAACTTGACAAACTTTTGAGATCAACCAGCTATTTGGAACCAGTATTGATGTGGCGAATGTTTTCAATTCTCTCTTGTTCTTACGCTCTAAGGTAAATAGGCATGCTCCAGCTACCTGCAGCAGTTATAGGTTATAACAAGGCCTAATACTCAATTTTTTGGTTTTACATAAGATTTCCTGAGAATTTATTACACTGACACTTGACTAGAATTACTCAAAGAAAAAGTGAATTGCCTTTTTTTACCTTAAGCAGTTTACGGAAAACACCATAAAAAGCAACATTTATTTTTAAACTGGTCTTGAATTCTCAATGTGGTTTAATGCTGTAATAACACAGTTCCTGCAGCTACATGTGTGATACTACACTTCAAATTAGCAGAATCATTATAATCTAATTTCGTTTATAATATATCTGTTGTAATAAACAATTAAATGGGGCCGTGCAAAACTGCATGTTATTTTTGCATGTGTTATCATTTCAATCATAACAAAAAAGTCTGTTTATAGTTCAGAAGGCATTGTCTGTAAAATACCACATGCTAAGAAATCTGAGCAAGCTTGTGATCATTGATTAAATAATCTTGAAATAATTAGCCAAATTTAGCACATGTACAGTATCGTGTGTGAATTCCAAACTTTATTTTTCAAGTTGTCTGCCAATGTAAATAAGTCTGCACAGCATGCCATATTAAAAGTTGCAGAGTGAATGAAACATTTTATTGAAAACACACTTTAAAACGGATTCAGCAATTTTAGCAGTTTTTAAAAATTTTAAAAATTTGTTTAGGTCAGATTGGACCACCATGACACTGTCTGGTCTGTTTTATAAATGTGTTCTTTTTTTTTCTTTTTATTAAGACAAGGGTCTGTAAGATGGAGAATAGTGCCTACATGTGACAGCCAACATTTTATTTTTTTCACTATGAACATAAGAAAGTATACAAACAAGAGGAAGCCATTCGGCCCATCTAAGCTTGTTTGGTTCCTAGTAGTTGATTGATCTCACTTTGTCATGTTGGGTCTAAAAGTATCCAAGTGATTCTGCCTTAACAACATGAATGGGTAACTCATTCCATATCCTTCCCACTCTCTGTGTGAAGAAGTGTCTCCTTCCCTCTGTCCGAAGTCTAACTCCACATTGAAGTTGTTTCACCTTTATTGGAACTACTATAGTGTTATTTGCAGAAATTAACTTGTCTATTGCCATAATCTTATTTTTTTCATGTGTATGTCTTATGTTGGCCTCCCCAGCCAAGATGAGCAAATTGGCATGACCAGGATTCAATCCAGGATGCTCCTGATCATACAGTTCATGCTGAACCCTTAATTTTGACAATATAACAATTATGTTTTACATATCATTTACTGTTCTGGGTAACAGGGTCTATTTGTAAACACAAGCTCAAGCATCAGTTTGGGACATTTTTAATTAAGTTACAATCTGGAAGTATTTTATTGTTTCAAATCAAAGTCACTAGTTATTGTAACTACTGATCTTCAAAGACTTCAAATGACGCATCCTTTGAGGTACCACAGGGTCATAGAGACGGGTTTACTCTTTCTACTTCTAAAGGTTCCCTATGAAAATGCTGAATCTAACACAAATGAGAATGGCCTTACAGCATGCCAGCGGTGAGAAGCAATGCACTGAAGTTCCCTGTCAAACAATCATTTAGAAACTGCAGTCATGCTATTGAGTCGCCAACCAGTTAATCTACAGGAGAAAACATTTCATTCCCTAAGAAAAGGTGGCAAGCGTTATGACTACTACTACTTTTAAACAGACAAAATAAAAGAGCTTGGAAGAGTTCAGGCTCAGAACGCAGCCTCAAATGTGCCCTTGATGCACTGTTGGTGTTGTTTTTTATATAAATTTTGAAAGTTGACAGCAATAAAACAGAAACTGCTACCACAGAACTTTGGAAGAATACAGGAAACCACCGCCAAAGGATAGCACGGTCAAGGTGATTGTAACAAACAGAGCACAGCTCTAGTCCACGTAACTGCTCACAAATACTGTAGCGTCCATGCAGATGCCTGCCCCCTCTGGTACCATCCGTATCACATACATTTATACTACTGTAATTGAAACTTACATTTTCCATAACAGGAGCTCCTGCAGTTGCTAAACAGTTAAGAATGTACTCTGTGAAAAAAGGACAGCTTGCCCTCCAGGTGAAATGCAAGTTTAATGATGCTTAAAGTTCGTAACAAATTAGCCCTTGTTTCCTGTTTCACATTGACGCCTTTCCCTGCAATTAGCGGAGGTGTACATTGGGTGTTGCCTGCTCTGGGCCTGGGGCATGAGACCTGTCAATAGGGATCAGCTAGTAGCACAGCACAGACAGCCATGGAGGAGTGGTGTCATCTTATCACCTGGGCACTAAGCACAGAGAGGCTGAGTCATGCAAGCTTTGTACTCAGTACTACACTGTTGGTTACTTAAACTGCATTTGAAAGGACTTCCTTGTTTGTTTATTGTTTTCCTATTTTACTTCCTGCTGTGGCATCAGGTGTCACAATTCCAGGTTGCTTAGCAACCCATAGGAGGTCAGTTGTCACTTAGTAGACCAAGATGTGGGTCAGTCAAGCCTTCACCCTGGTCAGCTTTAATTATGAGTAGCTAGTGACCCAGTCATTTTTGTCACACTCATTAGGGGAAATCTGTAGCATATATTTAAGCAACAGAACCATGATGAGCAAGTATTACCATCTGGTAGTTGAGTGACATCAGAAGTCAAGATGCTTACAGAAGACATGGTCAGATTTAGACCTTTAGTACTGTTGTGCACTATTTATGTACGTACGGTTTATGTACGTACAGTTTTGCAACACTTTGCTGTTTGTAACTATATTTTAAAACTGCTTGGATTTTTTACAACTTTTTATTAATGTTCTAAAATGTCATTTATATTTTAATGGATTGCAACAGCATCTGCACTTCCGTCCATCTGAAACAGCATGCTTTACAATTACATGTCATGCAATTAGTCGATCGTCTCTTTTCTATTCGACTATTCAGTGTAACCCCTAGTACAAACACACCCCAAAAGACAAACAGGTAAAAATGATGTATGTGTCGACAAAACGACAACTGTTTCAACAAAATTGGTGTTCGCTCAGGTCTTTACATCAAAGTGAAACTGTATTTGTGAAAGGGAAACCAAATGTATTAACTTACACTTTCAAGTCAGTAAACATCTGGGTGGCTTGTCTCTGGTTTTGTAACATTACCAGTTTTGTCCTGTTTTCGTCAGCAGCAGTTTATCTAGTTAATTTAACAAATGTTCTGGGGGAATTTTAAAAATATAAAATAATTTGACTAAGAGGCGCTTCTTCGTGAATGCTGCAAAACAGAACAGTGTTAAAGTCTACAAGAGCATTCCACAGAATAGTAAGAAGGTTATGAATGTGAGGAGAACAATTGGACCAACAACGCTTGTTCGGTTCCTAGCAGCCCATTGATTCAGAACCAACAACCTGGCTAGGTAACCCATTCCATACCCTCACAACTCTGTGTGACGAACTGCACCCAATGTCACCACTATATATATATATATATATAGAGAGAGAGAGAGAGAGAGAGAGAGAGAGAGAGAGAGAGAGAGAGAGAGAGAGAGAGAGAGAGAACCAGACAGGTAAATAATGACTGAATTCACCACTCAGAGGAGATACTGAACAGCGATTTCTAGCAGCGATGTACAGCACTTTAAATAGTCAGAGTTTCAGCACAGATATTTACTTGTACTAGCAATGAATTGGAATGCTTATTGGTTAGAGCGGCAACCTTTAGCACAGAAGGTATAGGGTTTTGAAGGACAGGTGAAAGTACACACTGTGATCCTTCAGAGCTGTAAATGGGTACTTGATGTGAAGTAATTGAAGTGTAAGGGCAAAGATGCTTAGCAATGTCATTCTCTTATACGGTGGTCAGAGAATCTCATTCACAGCAACGTCTCATTCTAGAAAAAAAACAGAAAGCTGTAATAGAATATATATATATATATATATATATATATATATATATATATATATATATATATATATATATTGTAAAAGATTGCACCACTCACGGGTTCATGCCCCTTTAAAAATAATGCACCCAGAAACACAGAAATGGAGTTTAAAAGCTGCTGCGCTTATTTTTAATTATAAACCAAACAAAAACACAAACAAACTCCTAACTCCGTTTTGGAGCTTTACTATACACACTGGAACCTGACTCACTCGCAGGACGGCTAAGCCGTTTACCTGCCCCAAAACTTAACAGGTTTAAACTGTACCTTTTTCCCTCCAGACTGCTCAGAAGCAGAGCACCTCTCCTGCTTCTTTCTACTCAGCAGCCCCCACTAATTTGACTGCCTGTTCTTTATACCCTGCACCCGGTTCTAATTTAATAATAATCTCCAGGTGCAGGGGACCATTAAGCAATAAACAATTAACAAAACTGATTAACAAAACACAAAACAATTAAACAATAAACCAACGTGCATTTTCACATTTTTTTTTTTTTTTCTCTTCAGGGAGGCTTTAACCCCCTCCCTGCTATCTCACAATATACAGTATATATATATATATATATATATATATATATATATATATATATATATATATATATATATATATATATATATATATATATAGTATATATATATATAGATATAGATATATATATATGTCATATATATATGACATGCTTGACCAAGGCCACGATGGTGGAGTCTACTGGGGAGTCCAACAGCGAGGAGTGCTAGCTTCGAGGCCACCCCAAGCTACCTCCATGCCACAGGAGAAGGAGACTGCATAATGCAGGAGGACGCTATAGAGAGCGTGTCCTCCTGTGCCAGCTGGGACGCCTCTTCACCCAGATCTCCCCTGGGGGAGGGAGGGTACGTAGTTGGGGCAGTATTGGAGCTGGGACTCATGGCAAGAGCCGCAGGTGCCTGTTGAGACAGGAGCTCCAGGACCTGGGCCATCTGAGCCTTCAGGTCCATAAATTCCCTGGCCTGTTTAGAACGCTTCACTCTTCTCGCCTGCGGGGATGGGGAGCGATTACGGGGGGGCCTGTGCGTCGGGGATGTCCAGCAGGGGGTCCTGGGACATTTCATAGATTTAACAAAAAAAAAAGTCCATATTTAGCTAAATACATAAATGTGAACAAACATATTCTTAAAAGTCAGAGTGTAAGCGCGGCTCTGCAATATACAATGCCAAATCAAACACGCAAATGTGCGTAAGCATGTTAAAAAGCTATGCACACCGGATGCCAGCTTGTGAATCAAAAATAATCAAAACTACTGATTTAGATGTAGTAATGCACAACGCAAGCGAAGCAAGCAGCGGGAATGAAGCGAGCAAATATAGAAATACATTTGTTTTATTTGTATTTTGCTTGCGTCTCAATGGACCAATCAGAAATAAGATCAAAGGTAGTGGCTGTCAGACTGTCAGTGTCTCGCTCACGCAGAGATTACACCAGAAATAAAAAAAATCAATGAGAATTTAATTATTAAAGTTGAAAAATATAATGTTCTTTATGATGCCAGTGTCCGTGGTTATAAAGACAATAAAAAGATGAACGCCATATATTAAGAAATAGCAGAACAATTGGAAATCGTTGGTATGTCTATCTCTCTTTATTTCATCTTATGTTAGTAAAAGTGACCACACACTGGTTTCGTATTTCTGTAAAATGATGCTTCCTTGTTTTAATAATGTTGACCAATAATAATAATAATCACATTAGCTCTTTAACAAGCTGGTGGTATTCCCCCAACTGTTTCCTTTTTTTTAGTGTGTGGTGTTCCCATGCTCTTCTGTGTTTTATTTATTTTATTTCGTCTCCACAAAAGGAGCAAAAGGAGACAGTCTTTTCTTTTCATGACTAGCTACATCATTTTTTTGTACTTGTCCTGTATTCGTGTCGTTCGCTTCGCTCCCGGTGTGCATAATTTATTTTGTGAAAACCCAAGATTTAATTGCTGAACGATGATGTTTTTCAGATTTATCTGTCAGGTAAATGTTGAATCGCCAAGTTTAAACAAACAAACAAAAATTAAAGTGTTAAGTTACATGTATTTTTTCACAGATTTATTTGTTAGAAATGTTAGCTAAATGTTGACTTACCAAGTGTAAACAAAATATTTAAATTCACTGATGTATTTGTTAGAAACCCAGGTTTAACATGCCAGCTAAATGTTCACTCACTAAGTGTAAAAAAAAAAAAAAAAAATTATAGACTGATTTTAAATGTTGAATTTGTGATACACATATGTATTAGCTAAATCTAGACTTTGTGTGGTTAAGGGGAAAAAAAATGAGATTTAAACAAAATCAGGGGGAAAAAAACAGGTCTAATGTTTTAATATGGCTTGGCGACATTTAAAAACTTTGCGCAACACTGATTTGGAGGAAAATGAAGAATTCAATATTGGAGCAACAGAACCCAGAACCACTCAGAATGATTGCAAGCATCCTAAAAATAGTAACTAGGGAAATGTAATATATATATATATATATATATATATATATATATATATATATATATATATATACTGTATATATATAATGACATTTGAAGCTAGCTCTTTCAGTTGGATATACAGCAAACCCTTTTTAATATCACAACATAGAGATGATAAGTGAAGCTGACTTTATCAGTAGTTCGATGAACTGTCAAAATATGCATTAAAATACACAGGAGAACTGATGATACAACAGATATGCCTGTTTTGCTGTCAAAATATAGCAGTAGCTATTACTTTAATTACCACAACAATCATTAATACAATGTCACTTCAATATACTATCTACTATACAGTACATGCACATTACAATATGTATATAAAGCTGTAAGCATATGCATGGCAGTGTTCTGTATGCTGTATTGCTTTACTGTACTTGTTGGAATATTTCAATGCTGTAAAGAAAATAAATTGCATGTAAACCTTCTTGTGTGCTTTTTTCCCCCAAAAGTAACATTAAGTGGGCCAGAGTAAGTGATTTAATTACCCTAGTGTAATACCAAAAATACACATGTGAGCACTATGTAAATAATGAATGTACATGGCATGGAAACGTATGGTATTTTTTTAAAATTAAAAACACAACCTTAAAACAAGGAAAGAACAAAACTGTTCTCATACTGCATAAAAGCTTTAACCAGAGGATGAATCTTTCTAGTAAAGCATCCTCAATTTTTTCTTGGATTTTATCTGCTCAAAAGACTGTTAAATATATTGAAATATATTCTCTTTCATATAATGTTTTAAAACAGAGTTCAAATACATCCTGCACTTTTCAAAATTGGGTAAAACTAATCAGAATTGTGTCTGTTTGGTAGTTCCCATGGCCCACACACACAGCAGTTTCCCTGCTGTATTAAAACCCTGTAAAATAAAAGTTTTCCTGGTTGTTACCACAGACCACAGATTGATAAAGTGAATCGAATTCAATAATACGGTTTGTCGACTCAACTTAGAGTCAAAACAGTTTAGCAGAGACACAAAAACACGAGCTTGGAGTTACAGGAATTTGACAAGCATCGAGATATTTTATTAAGTTTGTGTCACTTCTGTGCAGAGTTTAACTCTTATTGTGAGTATACTGTAACTTGATGAATGTGTCAAGATTTTTTTTCTTCTGGTAAATATATGAAAAGATCTAACCGTAAAATGGAACCATGAAAGTGAAGTCATGACCAAAATGATCTCAACCCACATATTTAATTTCAATAATCCATTCAGCCAATCCGTGCAGCATAACGACGACCAATTATAACACAATAAGTTTCCAGATGCATAGCTTAGACAGTAGTAGACACATGAGCCCACCTACTGTGCAACCAATCATGTAAGTACTACTACATAACAAGGTATCTTTAATCCACTGAAGGGCTACGTTGCCAAACACAACATTACTCTAAGTGCAAAAGCACAAAGCTACAATATGAACATCCCACCGCTGGAATCCCACCAATATCAACATCCCATCCCAAGTACTGTAAAAGTTTTTAAAAAGCCACATATAACTTATTTCTTGGGGAATTTCAACCAAAAACTGAAAATCGATTCATCTCAGGCATCTATTTTCCTTGCATCTCAGAGCACTCCTGATCACAGCAGAATTAGTGACAAGTATGTAAAGTCTGTATCATTTGCATTCCCTAGGGTGCAACCACAATGGATCGAGTATACTGCTCTTGCATTAGATGATGTGGAAAGGCACATTTCATATTCAATCCTTTAGCATTTCAGCAAGTTCCTCTGTTGTCACCAGTCTGTTTGGCTGCCCTCTTTGCATGAATATATCCTAATCCTCTTCAGCAAATCATGGATGACAAAATACCACCATGACTGAGCACCTTTAAGCATGACATCATGATGGATTGGCTACAAGGGCCCGTTTAGTTGATTCTATAGCTGTCAGGAAAATGTCATTTTAAATGGCGTGTACGATTTGTTACAAAAATTGAGCACATCGTTTTTTTTCCATCCCACTGTTCAACATAAGAAGAAATATGGCCAGTGCTTCAAATCATGTTCAGTTTTACACTTCAACACAGTTCTCAGGTGTATGTTTACCACATTCTTTAGCATGTGATCATACTTGCCCATAATACCTTGTGCACAGCAAGGTGTTTTCAACAATGATCTTGCTATTATTGTTCTGTAAGAACAAGGGAGGGATGCTCAGGAAATAATGCTATGCTATAAATTAGCCATCAATTTAGCAACAAACCCGTGAGAGACGCATTTTCAGGGGAGAGGGTTAAAACTGGCGAACCACACAATCGAATAGAAGAGAGGACTTATCGCTCATTCACTGAAGATGAACTGAAGAACTGGACAATAATCTCCATTTGATTTTGATTTCTGACCACTCAAACAAGCTGACTTCTTTAATTCCTCCATAGCTGGGTAAGACATTATGAGCAACTGCGAACAGGTTCACTGGGTACAGTATAACACCCTCATTGCCTGCAGTGCACAGCTGTCCTGTACTCAGCGTAATACAGCAACTGAAGGGATAAAGAAGCAGGGACGTTCCCTTGCCCATCCAGTTCAGGGCCCCTCTTTTTCAGACTTGCCCACCAATTGTGTGTTAGTTTTATGTTGTTGGGCCCTACACCTGACCTGAACAAGATTTGAAACCAGGGCTCCAGAAGTTCAGTCATCCTATAATCGAGATATCCATGTGTATAACCCATACAAATAAGCAAATAATACAATAACCGTAAGAAACCACTGAGAGATAAATAATGAAAATAGATTGACTATAGCTTGCCTGGGCTGGAGCAACAGGTGTGAATAATGTAGCGAGGCAATGGGAATCTGTATCAACGCTGTGCTGAGGTGTCAGCGTTTTACAATTAGATGTAATGATTGGAACAGGTCTTATATAGATAATGTAGATAAAATAAGCTAAACATGTATTTAAAAGATAAAACTTAATCGCAACAAACAAATAAAGGGTACCTGTGGCCTTACACATCTTTTTTTGCAAACTAATGCACTTCTGTTTCAAAACCTCAGTCTCATTCGCTCTTAAGCGGCTGCAATAGGACAGTGAGACAAGCTGATTCTGGACCAAACCATTCAATATACGAGAAGGGGGAGTGGGGGAGTGTTACGCATAGGATTAGTAATAATGACAGCGTTTTAATCATGTGCGTATTAGTGTATGAAACTGGTTGCGAAAATATGTACAGTATTTGTTTATTTATTTATCTTTAATCTAAATAGATGCAAGTCAAGTTGCTTTACAATAATACCTCAATACCTGATTGTCTGAATTTGTAATCAATTGATACACTTGTTAGCCGTTTCAAATACTGTAAGTACTGCAGTTCTGTTGAGTGTATGGGGAAACGGGGACTGCAGGTGGCATGGTAGTGTTGACAGAGCGTGCAGGGGGTAGATAATAGCGACCCCTCACTTCTAAGTATAGCACTACACCACTGTATTTAGCCCTTAAAAAAAACACCAAATGTTCCTCAAATTAGGTTACGAACTGAATCTAAGGTCATCCAAACTGACCCAGAGCATCTTTTCATCAAATAAAGAGGCAGCTGGGTTAGAGAACACTGATTGGATTTGCAGCATCTATTACACCACCCCCAGCCAAACGCTTTCACTATGTAATGAATCGAGCCCAAATTACACATGTCATGGTGAGATACGATTAATAAGCTTTTTCTGGCATGTTTTCAAAACTAAAAGATGAGGAATCTGACAGCAAGGAAGACTGATTCTGAAGCTTGACACAGACAAGTAAGCATTTGAAATCAGACTTGATTTATATTCAGTTTCAATGTTTTCACTGGAAGAAAAATACATACAACACCTAATTCTAAACAAGAATTATTATTCCCCGCAGGGGGGTATAGTGGAGGCGGTCTTATGTACATACTGCATGTAACACTTTCCATTTTTTTCATCTGGAAAACTGCTTATAACATCAAGAAACATGGTATTACATAGCATAGCATAGGAGGAGCCTATTGTGGGGATATATGGAGATGCCTCTCTCTGTGCATGTGTCCATCTGTATATCACACTTACATTTTTACACACTGAGAACACAAAGTTATTCCCTATAATGTAAAACAGTCCTTTTAATATAATTTACCATGATAATAACACCTTATTTGCTACTTATTCAGGTCTTAAACACCGCCATTGTAATTAAACTATTCATTTCCATGTCTTATTCTATGTATTCTACATACATACTGTTGTATTATGTCATGGTCAGTTGTGGTTATACTCATAGCTCTAATTCTGAATCTATAGCTGTGGCAGGAGGTGTAAATTAATCTCATACTTGTTTAACGTAGTGCACAATAATGTTTTTCCAAATTTTCTGTCACGGCAAAACATCTCCATTTTTTTTTTTTTAAATGCAGTAATTTAAGTTTGGAGACACCCAGCCCATATGTTTACTGTGGGGGTGGATAACGGGGATAAATGAGCTGGTAATTTATTTCACAAGCAGCTGCAGTCAGTGTATTTTACAAGTTACCAGTAGTCGTGTACGCACAATTACTTAATTTGCTGTCAATAAAAAAGTAAATGTGATTATAAGTATTAGCTGGCTGCCTGAAACCGCTCCGCAGCACTCTTAGGTTACAACCCTGTGCCCTAGAACCCGTATACTACATCACTGTCTAGCTCACCCTAACCTTAACCCTAACTGCATCTACTCACCATGCTTCCACTGGGGACTGGCCTGCTGTGTGACTACATTGGTTAGGTCATGCTTACGGTTGCTAGGATTCATACAGCACAGACAGCATGTGTAATCGGCTTCATTGTGACAATCAAAGGGATTTCACAATATTGCACAATGTGTTATGTATCTGGCAGGTAGATTGTTTGTATACACAAATGATTCTTATTTTTTTTTAATACATTTGTTTTTACTGAACATCCAACTTGAATGTCGCTTCTGAACATCCATTCCCGCCTTCAAACCAATTGCCTCGTTTCACCCATCGAAGTGAAGCAATTGATGTTACCAAGCGACTGAAGCTCAGAGGCGAGGTCCCAGCATTGGAAGCTCCTGAGCCTGGTCAGTAGGGGTCACTGTAGCGCAAAGGCCTATGC
The DNA here is from genome assembly GCA_030684275.1 of Acipenser oxyrinchus oxyrinchus. NCBI lineage: Eukaryota > Metazoa > Chordata > Actinopteri > Acipenseriformes > Acipenseridae > Acipenser > Acipenser oxyrinchus. The sequence continues at coordinate 19,419,905 of CM060267.1, read as the reverse complement.
AACACTCCCAGATGGTGCCTAGCCTTGTTTGTCAATGTGATGGAAGCTAGATTCTAGGGATGGAACTGGTTGAAGAGAAAAGTGGCTGGTAGTGGACTGATTACACATCTCATGATTGTGAAGTCATTGTGAGGCGTGCAGTTTCAGGTGGACGGAAGAGCAGTTGTGGTTGCAATCCATTACCATATAAGTAACATTTTAGAATAAATAGTTTTAAAAAAAATGCTAAGCTGTTCTGAATATAATGCACAAACAGCAAAGCATTACAAAACAGTACAATGATTTTTTTTTTTTTTAAGTGGAGACTAGTCGACTTTCCAGACTAAATCATATCCGATTTATTTAGCCTGAAACAAAAAATCTTAAAAGGAATTGATATAGTTAACCTGAACAAATACTTTAAGTGCAGTACAGAAACAAGGACCAGAGGACACTGTTGGAAATTAAACGCAGATAGACTTAGGACAGAGGGGGGCACTTCTTCACTCTGAGAGTAGTCAGGTTATGAAATGGGCTATCTAGTAATGTTGAGTGTTTAATAGGTATGGGTGACAGCACAACCACACATACACACACACACACACACACACACACACACACACTAAGATGGTTATTATAAAACTGTTAACACATAGCCATGTGTACTAAAGCAGAGTGAAAATGTGGTAAAGCATGATAAAACAAAGGCTTGGTAAAAGCACAGAAGAAATGTCTTTCACATGGAATTACTTGTCTTGAATTCAAGAGGCTAATGGCATGAGCCCGTATCACAAGACTAACACGCCTTTTTTCAGAGAGTTCATCAGAAACACCAAGCCCTAGCTGTATGGAAGGCTGGCGGCACATTTTGCGCTCCAAAGAGGAAATTCAGGGTGCAGGTTCAGTGACTCCATCAGTAAATATGTACATGAAAATTAGAGCAAGCATGTCTTTCTCACACAGTCACCTTCATCACTGAAAACAATAAAGCAGAGAGAAGGGATCTGATGGAGTGTGAGGAACTGCACATGAGACAGTTCAGGCATGTCTCAGATTTCAGACTTGTTTTGATGGCTTTTTAACTGTTCCTTAATCTATGGATTAAACAGGTGTCATTTCTAATTTCTATTTACAAATTAGTGTTATTTAAAAAAACAAAAATACTCAAGAAATAAATAAAATACATATAAAGAAATACATCAATGTTTCTAATGTTTATAAACAAACACTTTATTTGAATTTTGAGTATTTTATGGTATATATTAGACAAAGAGAAGGAGATGTGATACCTTTTATTGGACTAACTAAACAATAATTAATCACAAGCTTTCAAGACCTCAAATGTCTCTTCTTCAGGGGAAAGTAGGAAAGAGAAGTTGCTGAGAGTCACAATAACCTTTGGCACTTTTAGCAGGTTCACTGCTGTACAATACAAACAGCATTATTCAGGCACCTGGGTTTGCAAGAGGTTAGAACTAGTCAACTCCAGGTCCAGCAATGAGTGACATTGGACCTAACAAGTACATCAAATATCAATGAACAGTTGTCTTGTACTTAGGGGGCTTTATATCATACTAATTCTCAAGATCAGGAAGTATAGCATGGCAAGCCTGAGGGGTGCCCGAGTGGCTCACCTGGTAAAGGCACAGGCTGTGGTGTACTGAGCGAGTTATACAGAAGCACAGATCCACATCTTCACTGGGGACTCCACAGGGAGTGTGGTGTTGGCTCTGGTGCTCCCGTGGGTTAGGGAGACAGACGTGGCAGGGACTGTTTCTCCAGTAGACCCTACTGGCCAGACAGCCAATGAGCTTAAAGCAGACATTAGAACAGGACTTGGAACATTTCAAAATGAACGCAAATTACCAGTAAACAGAATTATCATCTATTAACGTCCTTTAAATACCTCAAACAAAACAATCTTTTGGGATAATTGAGTAGAATAATTCAGTAAAATAAGGAAGCGGGCTGCAGTGTATTTTTTTCCTGTATTAATAAAGTCTTACTCATAGTGGACCAATTAATGCTTTGTGAATGCATGTCATTATGAAACTGAATGATGATTGCACATTCTTGGTAATTGCATTACAATTCAGGGAGCAGACAATTAGCATCTCTGAAGGTGAAACATGGTGAGTAAACAGCTAGCTCAAAGAGAACTGCACTCTATAATAAGAGTAAAAACAGGGCTTGTTTTAATCAGTCATTGCCTTGTTGGTAACGGTTTCCTCAGGCAAGCTCCATAATTAAAGCTGCAACAATCAAATTTGAAACCAATGTTTACTACATTATTCCATGGTCCCTGAAAATAAAGTTAGTAAAACTAAACAATATGCAAAATAATAAAAATTGTAATAAAGATACTGTTCTAAGAATAATTTAAACTGTTTGCTGTTTTAGCCCTTTAAGGAAAAATCCAATTAATTTGAATTTTAAAACCAGTTTCTTCCATAAGTACACTAAAAAGTCACACAGGAGAATAGCCACAGGGGCTGTTGATTTTGCTGCACAGCCAAGCACTTGTGCACTGCTGGGTCCTCAGAAGTCGTAATAAGTGGCCAAAACCATATTGCGCCAGCTAATAATAACAGCAGAGTACGGTTCCTCTCCCTCGCCAACAATTTGCAGGCAGGGGGTGAATGGGAACCAGCGGTTCGGAAATCATTGCCCTCCGTCTGCCTGCCTGCTGCCATCAGTCCTGTTTGCCAACACACCAAGACATGGATTGTTATATGTTTGTGTTTATTTTGTTAATTTCTTGGTGGTGGAGAGGGGACACAGAAACTGAGAAAGAGAGAGAGAGAAAGGCGTTTTAATTGCTTTAAATTACTGCAAGAAAAACTGAAGTCTTCCCGCAATCAATCAGACTGATTTACAAGCCGTTGCCTTCCCGCTGAGTGTGAGCAATCAGCAGCCACTGCAGGATGCATTATTGATGAACCTTGCAGAGCCCACTAATTAAGAGCAAATATACGTTGTAAGCATTGTTTCAAGCACCGGCAAATACATTGAAAAAAGCTGGATATGCTCAAAAATGAGGTAGGAAATGACTTCAGCCCTTTTTTTCTACTATTTTATACATTGTGTTTCCACATAACACCAACCAACAGCTGTTGAGAGTTTACCAAGTCAGGGGCCTATTTTTACTTCTGCTGTCCCAAAAGGGCAAACCAGCACCCCCTTGCTGAGACCCCTGGTCCCACTGTGCAAGATAAAGATCTCTCTTCTCTGCATTTCTACGGTAATCTCAGGTGCCAGTGTTGGCATTCAGTTCACTGCATTCTGAAGCACTTTTCTGGGGTCTATAAAACAAAGTACCCTAGTGTGCCCCCATCATAGGGTTTTAATCTCTCCACTTTTCTATGTAACACATTTAGATTAAAGTAATTGATTGCGTTAACGATTTGTGTTAATCCAATGCTTAGGCAGCAGGAGTGATAGGTTTCCTACACACCACTAAGGTGAATCAGGATGCAAATGTAAGCAAGGACAGTATCGAACAAAGCTAAATAAAAATTCTAAACTTAATATTAAATTTAAAAACACAGGTATAAAAACTTGGAGCAAGGAACCCCTTCTGAATGGTTTGGTTATTTTCTAGTACACGTTACATTAAACATGTAAAAAAGACACATACCTTTCCCTTCAAGATCGCACTGAGAGTAATGTGTACAATTCTGGTCACCACAGTACCTAAAGCACATTGTGGCCCTGGAGAGAGTCCATCAAGAGCAACCAGACTAATCCTAGTGCCCAAAGGAATGAGCTGTGAACATAGGCTGAAAGAATTGATTATGTTTAGTCTAGAAGAATTGGGGACTTGACTGAAATCCTAACAGGATTTGAGAAGTTATTTTGTTTTTTTTCTGATATAATATTTCCTCCTTGGTATTGAACACTATAAGAAACTCAATTTGGGATACCTAGTGGCTCACCTAGTAAAAGCACTACTGTTTTGAGTGTTTAATGAGTCATGCGTGTGTTCACACCAAGTTGTTGTGGGCCTACAGGGAGCTCTGTCATTTTGCTACTGTGGGTGGGGGTGGGGGGTCGTCTGGGTATAGTACACCACATAGCATGACCCCTAATGGTGAGGCGATCGACAAGGCCTCTGGGGTTCAGTAGCTTGTAAAATCAGTTTCATAGGTTCTGAGTGAAAAACAATGCAATTGGCTTGACAGCGAGAACAGACCTCCTGATTGTAAAGTGCAGTGGGTAGCTGCCATTTAAATTGGGCACTTCAAAAATTAGATAGCAGAAATTGAAACAGAAAGATTAAAACTGACCAGCAGTTTGATAAACGGGCTGGTGACCGATATCCAGAAATCTGGGTTTGGATACCTGTGCTGTCTTTTATGTTGTTCTTTTCAGCATCTTTCAGCACCAATCAGGATGCTGTCAATCAATCCGTTTCTGATAGTTTACAGCAGCTTCAAATCATTCATCCAAGTCTATTGACCCAAATAAGTTCCATCTCATTGCATGGGTTAATCCTAATTCTTCACAATTCAGTCAATCATTGACCATTTTCTAGAACAAACCAATTGTGGCTCACCTTTGCCCTGTCCCGTTGTGCGTATAAAATAGATGAAGTCGCTGCTTGGATAGAAATCCATTGCAGATGGTATCATGTTTTCCTCTAAAACCTTGAGCTACCAATCTTTATCCATTCTGTAGCCGTTTTCCAAAACATCACTAAAGGGTTATTGGGCTAATTTACGCATGTTTTACTCACATACCAGAACCGTCTGGCAAATGTACACCCTGACATATCAAAGCCCCAGGGAAGGCACAAGTCAAAAAGTGTAATTTGGTATTAAGAATGAGGCATTTTGGAAAGGAGGAACACAGTCACTAACCCTGCCCAAATAAACACCTGACTCGGCTCTTAAGCCACACCTCATGCGTTTAATTTAGTGTTTAAAACAAGGTGTAAAAAGTCTTCACAGGTCTACAGCATGACTAGTCTTGCCGGTTTTTCAACTACATTCTGGGGTCTATTTAATTGATTTTAACTGGTGAATTTGATGTGGGATTTGTACTTACAGTGTTGGACACACATCTTTTTATTGCTATTAGTGTATGTGTCTCTATAAATGCCAGAAAGGACCCACATTTCTTTTACAATAATCATTGAAACCATAGACTGTAGTTTTAAGGTTAACCTCACTACTGCTAAAAATAAGAATGGTTTAGAGATATCAAAATGCAAGGTGGAAATGTAACAGGGTGGAGGCTGGGTGCAAACCTGTGACCTCATGCACTGCAAACGAGTGTCTTAACCACTATTCAAAACAGCCAGGTTCTTCTGCATTCATGGTTATACAGCTCTAAACCTCATGTCACCGACAGGGGACAGAATCCATAACAGCAGTGCATCACACACCACTGCCTGTTACTCAAGGTACATTCTGTCCGTTAGTTGTTGATCCATCAGGGATTAAGGTTTGGTTCAAAAAGCCGGAGTTCTGTAGGGTTAATTCACAGAATGATGATACTGCTGGAATTCCCCACTCCTGAAGTGATCACATTCCTGATTGATTTTTGTATCTTTGCTCAATTCCCTTTCTCTGTCTCCCATTGATCCACGAGAGGCTGTTGCTGACACAGGCTGCAGAGAGGCTGGCTTCAGCCCTGCACTGGAAATGAACTTGTTTGACAGGCTGTAAATGCTGGAGAGGATTTATTACTATGAGATCCACACAGCTCCTGTTCACAGGAAGGAGTAAGTTGGGCAGATGTAGCTGGTGCAGCACTCACACAATATGAGAGGCCCAACAGAGAAGGAACTGTAATTAAAACAGCACTCAGAAAGGTGGGTTAGTCCTTCTTAAAGTGCACATATTTTCAAACTGGATTCCTAATGGATGTCAAAAGGATTCTGGTGACACTTAAAATGGACAACAGGGAATAAATGTTAAATTAATAGTTGTGTAAGAATTTATAGCATTCCCACCCAACTACTATGACTACAAAAAGGTGTGTGCAGTGATCAGGTTGAAACTGCACAATGTGGCCTGAGGTGGGATAGAGATAGTTGCACATCCTGTGAGTACTGTAATTAGGAAATACTAGTTCATAAAACCTTCCCCTGCTCTGGGGTACTATAAATACAAGACTACTGTAGCAAATCTTATTTGGTCACATTGTGATGCAATCTTTAACACATTAAATAAATGAATTAATGCTGCATGAAATGATTATTCGATTATTCGGATTGAGCTCTGGTGAGGGTCATTGTTGTTGACTGGGATAATTCACCATTCAAAATGCAGCAAGTGAAAAAACAGATGCTTGGATGTGTGATGTTTGCTGCTTTTCCTAGACTGTGGAGAACAGCAATCGCCACTGCTCAAAGCAGCGGTCTCTTTCACATGGAATCAACACCAATGACCCTCATCTGTGGTGAGCTTATCCGAATAATTGAATAATGATTGTGCAGATCAAAAATTGATAAAATACATATTAAAATCCCAATATATCCTATTTCAACTGACATACCACCACAATAAGACCAGAATGACATAATTACTTACCACACCAGACTGTGATTGCCAGTACATCCATGTGTTACAAACACAATAATAATTGAGCTTTCTATTGGGGTTGCTTTGGGCTAAGTCTATACGGAACATGAATTGTTGAATTGGTGAATTGCTACTGCATATCTAATCTCAATTCAATGTCTGATATACTAACCCAAGATGAAGTCATGTTATATTGTTATACTGGCGGTGGACAGTAGTAAATGGCTTCCTAGAGACGTTGCATCCTCTTTGATACTGTGTGAGTGGAGAGTTTCATGATACTATATTTATTGAGATAACACATTTATAATCCCTTCATTTGTTAGCCCGGTGGTTAGTAGTGCCCAGGTGTAGAGGTGATGCAGTGCTTAATAACAACGGTCAACAGTTCCAATGTTGAAAACAAAGCTTTATTTGTTGCTTTAAATAATAAGACTGACTATACACATCAATGTGTAATGCCAGTCAAAACCACAGGGTACAGTCCCTAAATAATAATAACATACATTATACACAGACACAGTCATGAATCCTAACAATGAGTGCTCCTTGTGTAAGTGGTGAATTGTAGAGCAACAGTGAAACAGTACTGTATTATTATTATTATTATTATTTATTTATTTATTTATTTATTTATTTCTTAGCAGATGCCCTTATCCAGGGCGACTTTTGTTTCAAGATATCAGATTATTTTTACATACAATTACCCATTTACACAGTTGGGTTTTTACTGGCGCAATCTAGGTAAAGTATCTTTCTCAAGGGTACAGCAGCAGTGTCCCCCGACCTGGGACTGAACCCACGACCCTCCGGTCAAGAATCCAGAGCCCTAACCACTACTTCACACTGCTGCCCCTGTACTGTGAGACAACTCGCAGATTTATCTACGAATGATATCTACGAATGATAAGACAGATACAACATGACAAAAACTCACGGTTACTTTCGGCTTTTACCGTCCTTTACAGGTTTTTCACAACAATAACAAAGGAACAGATCGCTTGGCCACATTCCCTCATATACCATCAGTCATGTCCCCTTTGGTAGCGAGTGCAGTGACGTCTCCTCCAATCCATGACTGACACATCGCCTACCGCAATAAGGTGCTGACTTCTAGTATTGTAAGTTGGCCTCCTTTTTGGATGGCCAACTTTCGAATGACACTGGAATGAACTGTCAAACCATCCAGTCTGGGGCACACTGTTCCTGTTATACAGCGCCCTCACAGGTCGGGAGGGAGATTGTTGACTAGGATTCATTCGGTCTCGGTGAATGTCTTTTTCTTAATTGTGTATGACTGTTCACTACACTGCTGAATACCACACTAGACATGAGGGGTAGAACAACTACTAATGTGAGTCAAAAATACTAATAAAACATACAGTTTATTAACACTGCTGTTTGTACACTATACTTTAAAACTGCTTGGAATCGTTTTAAACATTTTATTAATGGTCTAAAATGTAATTTATATGTTAAAGGGTTTCAACCGCAATCGTCCATGTGAAACCTTATGCTTCACAATTACCTCACAATCACGTGGCGTGCAATTAGTACAAGTTTCTGAGGTCAACTATTTGGTGCTACCCCCACTAGACAACTCAATGCTGCTGTAGTATGCACTGGTGATACACTAAGTAAATAACACAATACCATTTCTAAATGAATCCCAATGAATTAGAATATATCATATACATTACAGAACTAAAATGTATTACTTACATTGTTTTGTTACTATTAAGTATAACAAAGTTCCAGAATTCTTATGTAATAGACTATTATATAGTAATATAGTATATAGGAAGTTATTATCTTATTTATGCTGCAATCATTAACACATGTCAAGAACAAAAGAAAAGTACTAAAAAGAAAAAGCCATCCTGCTCATCTGGTTTATAGTAGCTGATTGATCCCAGAACTTTGTCTAGTTATTTCTTAAAAGACCCCACTGATACACCAAAGATGATGTGGCTAGGTAACCCATTCCATACCCTCACCACTCTGTGTGAAAACGCGTCTCCTACCCTCTGCCCCAAGTCTTTTTCCACCTAATTTCCAACTGGAAGCCATTCGGCCCATACTTTGGCTGGGGGGGGGGGGTCCTGGGCCCATTTAAACCTCTTGTAACCCCTGGGCTTTTATAAGGGGGCACCCGTTTAACCCCATGACTACTGTTTCATAGTAGCCGATTGATCCCAGAACTTTGTCTAGCTGGTTCTAAAAGACCCCATGATACACCAAAGACAGTATGGCTTGGTAACCCATTCCATACACCACCACAGTATTGGATTGTGTTTTGTATTTTGATAGTTAATAAAGGGTTACTGTTTTTTTTGAAGTCTTGACTAACTGCTGTTAATCCTTTGAATCCTCAAACGTCAATAAAACATCAATAATGAGGAAACTTCATATTTAACACGAATGACCCCTAAAACAAACAAAAACTCAAAATGCAAATTAATAAAATACATTTAAAAACCCAAATTCCCTCTTTCGTTTGACATACAGTACAACCATAATAAGACCCAAATCCAGAATGACATAATTACCTACCACACCAGACTGCTCTTGCCAGTACATCCATGTGTTTGCTCTTATTCCTGAGTATTACCATACACAAAGATGTTTTTACTACAGCTATCTCAGCACTAACTTAATCCTGGGATTTGATTCAGAGAGACTGGGCAAGTACATTTCTTGGAATGCCCAGTTAGAAGTTCAGGCGTGTCACAGTAAATGGACAGCTGGCATGGCTCATCTGCCTTTGGGTAGACATCCGTTTACCAGTGCTGCCTCTCTATGAGTAATGGGAACACAGTATTGCTGGGCATTGGCACAATTGGCAACCCTGAGGCCCACTGTGGCACAGAATCCTGATGCCAGGATGAATTACACTCATTTCTTTTAGACCCACTGGCTTGTAATATTTATTGACTTCAGTTTACATTTCAGCCTCTCTTTTCTTTTTTTATGTTTCTGAAAAGTTAATATATTATCTGTCACACAAACACATATATATGTGTGTGTGTGTGTGTGTGTGTGTGTGTGTGGGTGTATGTTCCACGTAAACGCAGCCTGTTAACAGTTTCACAAATGCATCTTGCCTTATCAATCTAAAACAAGGGTGCTTCATCAGTGACTTTTTTTTTTTTTTGATAGCCTTAAACCAGCATGGAACTGCTGTGCTCAGCAGATTCTACCCATCTTCAATCAGGCTGTTTTATTTTTCTTTTCTGATTTACCTCAATATCATAGTTCTACCCTCTGGTATTTACGTCACACAAAGCAACTCCTTTCACATGCACATTATCTTGAATCGGTCCTTGAAAGGAAACGGTCCTAGTCTGCAAGTTTCCGAGCGCCATCCTTTGTTCTGATTTAGAGTGTCTTGAGATTGCCTCCTGAAGGTCCAATTACCTGAAGGGGGGAAAAAGTTGTCTTTCTATGAAAACTCCCACGCGGGGATTTCACAGCATTGCTTTCTTTCTTCCTCTCTCAGGTAAAAGGAAGCACTTCTACCCAGTATCAAAACTCATCTAAACTGTAATATTTAATGCAAGAATGACATTCGTAGGATTTGTGAACTGCGTTATTTTCTATTTGTGACGCTGACTAGTCAGGGTGCTTTCTTGTTTGTCAATCGATGCTTTATTAGCTAGCAGGAGGTTAGTAAGAGTAAGCAAGAGTAAGTTTGAATGTCATTTAAATATTTATTTTTTTTACATTCCCTTTGAGTTATTATAATTGTTTTCAAAATTTGCCAGTCAGTCTAGCTTGCCTAGAGAATCCTAAATTCCATTACAATCATGTGACAATGCTACTTTTCAACTCTGCCTGCCACACCTACCTGTGCTCTGCATTTGTAGAAACAGTGAGAAGGTGGGGATCGCAGGTCACATTGTCATAGGACTTAAATATAATGAGGAAGTCTGTTTACTGCCAACATTTAGGATTCTCCAGACAAGCTCAAATCAGCTCAATGCCAGGAACAGGCCGATTTAAAAAAACTGATAACTCAATATTGGAGCAACAGAACTCAAAAAAATGATTGCAGACACCATATAAAAAGTAAGTAATTTTTGGCCTGCAGTATTTATATATCGTACTGTGAGTGTTTTGTTTGTTTGTCTCTAATTTGTTACTTGTTATTTATTAGTAGATGGCTGACACGTTCCAGAGCTGTCGTCTGAGGCCAGCACTAACCCGGACATCGGACATCAAAACAAATATGATTCAGTTTTTATTTGCAATTTTTTTTTACTGATAAAACCGGACTGATAACCGGCTCTAGCTTGTACTTCCAGGGTTTATTTTTAGCAACTTGGCTTTATTTGCCAGCATTGGACCCCAAAAAGGGAGCATGAAAAATAGGTGCGTGCATCCCTGTGAAATAGAAGCTCTTGGCAGCCATGGCTGGGTCCTTCTCCAAACTGACCGAGGACATCTAATTGGTTTCTTTCCCGACTAGGCCAAAGCTTTCCAACCCATTAGGAAACTATATTAGGGGATCAACAGGCTCTTCAAACAGACTCCTGTTTGTAGAAGTAACCATTTGGGTAAATGGATTAAACAGTTGTCTCCACTAGCAGCTTATGCAACACATTCCATTCCTCAGAGCCCCTTTAGACAGGACCAAAATTGATGCCATCTGCTCTATATTGGCCGACGGCTGTCCTATTTTTTTGCATTTCAAGATATTTTTTACAAAATCACTTTGTGCAGATTGCCATTGGCAGAGCTGGGCACTGTAATTCTGAAGCCTAATGTTAAGGTTTAGGCCCTGTCTCAATGCTGGGCTGTGCCTTTCCGGTGCACAGTTTTAACTCTTCTCTGTGAATCTGCTTGTGGCTCGGGGAACAGGCAGTCCTGGTTGTTGCGCTGGGGTTCCGGATTCTGCCCCCTACAGGTGAGATGAGGAACACTAGCCTGCCTGCCTGTTGCAATGGCCAGTTAAGAGACACACATCTTAGATGTCTTCATTGGCGTTCAACTGTTTAATGGTGGTGTTTTAATCAATAAAAGGCGTGTTCAACGCCCCTTCTATTTCTCCTACAGAAAAGTCTGTTCTCCAGATTTGCACATTACTTTCAGACTGCCCCAAATACAAAAGCACCTACAAACTAATTGCCTGTCTTACTCATCATGACTAAAACTGACTGTATATATTACAGAATACATCTCAGGGATGGCAAATGCTCATCTGCACAAAGGTGTTTGCTACATGTTACCGGTGTTTCTCATTGTCTGCTTAGACATACACTTAATTGTAAAGTTCATGTTTTCTTAAATAATCTTATTAACAATGGCCTTTAATGGTAGGCGTAGAAGCGAACTGTCAAATCCCTCTATCATTAATGCAAGAACCTGTTAATGCCTATTACATTCACAGACCACCAGAAACAACACACTTTCTTGGTTTCAAAGTGTGTCTTACGAAGCACTTGCATTGATGCCTTCAAACTGTATTTGTGTATTCACACTATTTAAAAATAGCCTATTGCTTAAATTATTAACAATATTTTTTTCCAAAAAGTAGCTCACTGAGAAATCTAATAGTGTCACTGTTGTATGCGGCTGAGGTCAGCTAATGACAGGCTATATGTGCTCTTGCACGTACAGTACTGCAGCCTGTAATCTACGCACTAGACCTCCTACTTGTGGGGACACTTCTTGCGAGTCCCTGCTGGTTTCATTCACATATTGATTTTTTTTTTAAAGGCCTATCGCTACCATTATTTACCCACCCTGTAAAGCCTTACAATGCTGTAAAATGAGCATTTATACACTCCTGTTATATGAGCCTTCAGCTCAGTGGGATTTTATTTTCTCTGGCTTGCATTTTATAAACCCAAATGGTTGTAACGAACAACACAGAGGTGCTTTGACACACTGAGCCCTACCATCTGCATAGCTTCTAACCTCGAGCTGCCAGCGCACGCTGATTCAGAGCCGCAGCTGCTGCCAATTACCGCCACTTAACTGGCACGTTAAACACTCTGTAAGAAATTAGGCGCTTTTACCTTGATCTCTGTTTAATAGCAACAAAGGCCTTTTGATGCCGCCATGCCACCCCCCACCCCTCCCTGCTTACAAAATTCTAAAAGGTATTGACAATGTCGACCCAGGGGACTTTTTCAACCTGAAAAAAGAAACAAGGACCAGGGCTCACAAATGAAGATTAGATAAAGGGGCATTCAGAACAGAAAATAGGAGGCACTTTTTTACACAGAGAATTATGAGGGTCTGGAACCAACTCCCCAGTAATGTTGTTGAAGCTGACACCCTGGGATCCTTCAAGAAGCAGCTTGATGAGATTCTGGGATCAATAAGCTACTAACAACCAAACAAGCAAGATGGGCCGAATGGCCTCCTCTCGTTTGTAAACTTTCTTATGTTCTTATGTACCTTCACAGTCCTGACACAGGCTCACAAACAGCTCCCCAACACTCACTCATTAGCCCAATTTAGCAGAAGTGACCCTGATCAGATGAAGCAGAAAAGGCTGCCTGTTCTCAAGCAGTCTTCAGTATAACGAGGTTAAAAAAAACTTCTTGAACTGGTCGACTACACAAGTCAAGGGCCTGTCCCATAACTCCTCCACATTTTGAAAGTGGAATGCAGGATTGCTGCAAGGTCTGTTGTAAGCTCAGGTTCCAGATGTGTGCTTCGACCCTTGGGTGAGTTTCAGAGATTGGATGGGCAATCCGTTTCGTCAGTGTTTTGATATGAAGCATGTCTCCACATTCAGAAGGAGTCCTTTGTTCCGGACATTTCTCGAGACTGGTCACACTAACAAAAATTTACAAAATGACTATGCAAAAATAAACACAAGAATAAAGCATACATTTATAATTTACTTGACAGTTCACTCTGTGTACGGCTACTTTCTAGCACGGATCCCATACCTGGCTATGTGTTTGTCCTTGCTATACATGTTCCACCTTATAACGAGAATGAAAGTGCTTGTGTATTCACATTTTGGGGGAAATGGGAGCCATAACTGACCCACTTTATAACTGGTTCTGCAGGATAATGAAACACCTTCTAATGGGGGAACTACACTGCGACAACTGTGAAGACTTTCAAATCTACCTAGTATTACCAGCAGGAGAAGATTGGTTTGCTTTAATTAGCACAACTGTATAAACTACTTCACTGAGTAGCCTTACGCAATGAAAAAAAATCCTATTTTTACTAAGGTGATTTAAATTATAATCCGGCATGGGAAACCAATGCTTTGTATAGTTTTGCAGTTGGAGGTATAAAATGAACCCATCAAGATGAACCCCTGTGGTTACATGATCAAAAACAGCAGGAATCAGCCTATATACTGCACAGGGTTTCTGTAAGTTGGGCATTGTTCATACAGGTTTCTCTCTATTTCTTTCAGATAAGCAATGTTTTTCAGCAAACAAGGTGACATTCATCATGTGGACGTGTGGTGCAGATAGTCAACAGGTTGTGGCTGATTTAACAGAGAACATCGTGATCGGCAAATATGAGCGCCTATGGACCCTACAAGAATGAATATGAACCATAGAATTCCAGTTAGCTTGAACAGCACCCTGCTATCTTCCTGGGCAGCAGTGTGGAGTAGGGGTTAGGGGTTAGTGGTTAGGGGTTAGGGCTCTGGACTCTTGACCGGAGGGTTGTGGGTTCAATCCCAGGTGGAGGACACTGCTGCTGTACCCTTGAGCAAGGTACTTTACCTAGATTGCTCCAGTAAAAACCCAACTGTATAAATGGGTAATTGTATGTAAAAAAAATAATGTGATATCTGTATAATGTGATATCTTGTAACAATTGTAAGTTGCCCTGGATAAGGGCGTCTGCTAAGAAATAAATAATAATAATAAACTCACATCATTCAAAAGCACATCACAAAATATACCTGTTTTAGCTCTTCAATTCAGAATGTTCTCTTATTTCAATAAATTAATTTTTATCACAATGTACTATTCAGTTAAAGCAGGATTTATTTCTGCCATGTGTTCTTTCAAATAATTTTTTTAATTTTATTTTTTATGAAAGTTAGTGTAGGAATTGTCATAATTTCTGAATGATTTCTAATTTCTTCAAAAAGTATTATTCAAAATTAACTTTTATTAATAACAGTACACTTTCAATACCCTTCATTTGGTTCAGGTCCAATGTAACTATTTAATTAGTTCTCAAATCAAGGTATGTTTGCTTTATGTGATTAATTCAACACTAGAACACTATCAAATATGAATGCAAAATTCCTAAACAATTTATTTTCAGAGAGGATACCGTAATTGTCATTGTTATACATCCAATGTTACTCCCACATTTTCTTTTACCTGTAAGACCTTGACATACAAACAAATTGAAACAGTATCTAACAACAACTAAATCATAATAATAATTTGACTCAATAAAGGTAGACACATATTTAAAAAATTCAATTCCAGCCACTGTCTTAATTGACAATACATTATTATCTCTGATTTGCAATGTGTTTCCGGAATTAGAATTTCTCGTTTTTCAATACAATATCCTTAGCTCATCCTTTTTCATCAGAACAACCCTGTGAATAAATATTAAGGACTTGTTGCCAGCACCTAATTATTCTTTAGTATAATCGATTCTAGATCTTCCCCTTGACTTGACATAGCATCAGCTTAGTTTAGAAATAACTCAAGAAAATGTTAAGCTCTTAACGCAAATGTCAAAAAGGAAATGGTAATCTTTTTAAACACATCTTAATTATTCTGAATATGGCAAAAAAAAATACAAAATACAGAAAAACTAAAATAGATAATAAAGTTACTGCATGTAATTACTTATGTCATGTTTTCATCTGCATATAGTTACCAGAAATAAGCAGATATTAGGCAAAATTGGGAAGAAACAAATGTAATATTAACAAATGTAAAGTGTTTCTTTTCTATAATTCTGGATACAGAATTTTTTTCTAAATGCAAGATCAACAGAAAGTGGATTGTGGATTCCTGTGCTGTAGGGCATATGGGCAGCTAAAAGACACACAATATTTTGTTTGGTCTTTACACCATCTTTGAAAACGGTCTTCTTTGGAAATAATATACAGTATGCTGACAGAGCTTCTCTCTTCAAATGTCTTAATGAAAAATCCCCTAGCTATATGCCACCAGTATGAGTTGAACGGTCATATTAGTTCTTCATAGTGTCCTCTGAGATGCTCGACATCAATATCATAGCGCTTTTCTTTTCAAGATCCGAGATGCTTATCCTGGCCTGTTGTTTAAGTGTTGACACGCGCTAATATGTTGACAAATGCAAGCCTGTTCTATCAGTCAACAAGTTATTAATATATACTATCAACTTGTCCAGTGCATCTACTGATGGGAGAGTCTCTAAGTGATTTTGCAGGCATGTACTGTAGCTGAAATGCACATTAAATCTATCCTTCTCTGCCTATTCACCGCAGCGATCTGGGATCAAACCGAGCTGCAACCAAGTCATTTGAAACTTAGCCACCCACACCTTATCAGAGCAATCAATCACTGTGTCTGGGAAAGTCTATAAAAAGGACAAAATATAATTTGACTTTGTTCTGTGGCCGCTTGAGTGGACAGTTTACTTAACATTCACGTATGAATGTAGGGTGCCTATATCCTTATGACAAGTCGCTTCAATACCAACTAAGGGCTTGTGACGTTATATTGGGTCAAGCCCTATTACGGCTGTATATCTTTATTCTACTACTGATTTAAGGTTTATAGCTGGTGGCAGATTAAAAAAAGTAAAACATACATTCTCATTAATTTACTCTCAAAGCAGCACTTATTTCTAAAGAATTAGCTCTCTGTTCACATCAAGAACTACAGGCACATAACAGACTTCCTACTTGAAAGTGAAAATAGAATAGTCACTGTGGTGCACAATCAAGAAACACAGTAGCTTTGGATTCTAGAATGATGTGGACCGATTATCAGAACTTATTAGACAGTTAGCATTCACAAAGTGTGCATCTGCACAAAGTAATCTGAGAAAGACTGCTACCCGTTTCATGAAATACTGCTGTCACCTTTAGGAAGATGCAGCTGCACAACTGTAACAGAGATCCTATCCTCTACCTAGGATACGAAGGGACACTGTAAATACAACTGAGATTACAGCTATGGACATTAGCCAGACCACAGCATTATCAGCAACACAATGGATTTAGAACACAGGTCCGAGGTCCGTCCTTTGGATGAGATGTAAAATCAAGGTCCTATTGTAGTGACTCTCCAGCAGCATTTGTTGATGCATAGTTCACCCCCTAGTCTCTGTAAGTGGCATTGGATAAAATGACTTTCATTATTAATAATAATAATAATAATAATAATAATAATAATAATAATAATAATAATAATAATAATAATAATAACATATTAGTAGAACTGAAATAAGGCTGTAATGGATCTGTGTGTATTGGTTCATACCATGCATAAAACTGAATAGCAGTTTGACCCATTCCAACTATGAGCTTAATATGATGCACCTGAGCTTTTCACACATAGTACACAATGTGGCTAATCATACTCATATCATAGCTATGTCAAAATGTTACTACAGTGCTCCCCCTTTATAACGCTGTAGTCGGGAGCCATAGTTAGGAGACCGTGCTATTTGTGTTCCGCCTTGTAACGAGAATACTAGTGTTAGTGTAATGGCATTACGAGGCAAATGGGAGCCATGTCCTGTTCTGCAGTATAAAGGACTGCCTCATAAAGGGGGAGCACTGTTGAGCACTTTGACACCATTCTTCCAGTTGTTCATACCATCGTCCCTGCACCTACAAATCATTGTATTGTCAAACACAAAAGGGGAGTGATTATTTGGTCTCAGCATGTATGTCATTGCATACTGTACATCCACAGCTGTAAGTTCAGAATCAGAGGTAGCACCAAGTATGCACAGAATAGTTCCATTAAAACTGGATAAGAAGTATTTAAGACCTAGATGGCATTAGGTAAGCAACTAGGGTGTTGGTATCATGGTAAACAATATTAAAATGACAGTATGTGGCATCATTTCTGGTGATATACAGAAGGACGGATATACAGACAGAGAAACAATTTCATACAGTATATCCCCACAATCTGATACCCTCAATAACATGTTAAAAAATGTCCTTACCAAGTTTCAACCCAATTTATTCAGTACATTTCCAAACGTATGCAAAAATGTTGGTGTGACATACTGTAGAGATGGACACATGTACAGACACCCCCACATATCCTCAGAATTGAATACACTCAGTAATGTATGCTTAATAATACACCCAGTAATGTAATAATATGCTCTGTAATCTATGCTAAATGATGTTTATACTGTACCAAGTTGCATCACATTTGGATTAGAAGGTTTCCAGATATATAAAAACATTTTTCTACTATGTCCCTGTCTCTGGAGATTTCCTCCCTGCAGGGGAATAAAGCAGGGCATTTTGTACTGGGGGAAAAACATTTTCTGAAACATTACACCATGATTCTATTAAGTAGTTTCACAGTCCTGGTGTGTTTTCTTCTCATTTCTCTGTAAAGCCCATGGAAACAACTTTGAAACCATTTAGTCTGGCTGTTTCTATTGGTTTAACATTAAAATGACAAATTAAATATATTTAAGCTAGATTGCAATATCATGTAAAAAAAAAGGGAATACAGTTTTGAATTACTGTGCTCATCATTATATTTTATTTAAAATAACATCACAGTTTATAAAATCACCAGGTCTTGAAAAGAAAGATTTTATTTATTTATTAGTTCTTAGCAAACAATTCCAATTGAATTCTCACATTGTATACTACCATTCCTTTCCCAATTCAGATATCTGAACTTATATGTAACTATAAGAATGAATCAATGAATGAATCAATAATAAACAGTATATTATTTCAAATGTCCTAACAATACAATGTATCAGCCTATTCAAATGTGTATTTTAAAAAATAAAGAAACATAATTTCATAAATTGCATTTACCACCCTAAACCTACAGCTGTGGTCAAAAATCCGACAATTCTAGGTGATGCAAAACTATTGGCCATAGCTGTAAACCACTTGCTTAAAAGCACTCTTCCCAAAGGACTAACTAAAGGAAACCATGAATTAAAGAGTTAAACGCACAATAGCGACCTGCCCCTCCAGCTCTTTAAAAGAAGTTAAAAAAAGAAAGTCTTTTATT